>OY755248.1:7957239-8262342 GCA_963576725.1 Azorinus chamasolen | reverse complement strand
AAACTGTTGTTATCAGACCGAAGGATAAACCTTTTATTAATAACACTATCCGCCATAAAATGCGTCAAAGAAATCGCGCTCACCAAAAAGCAAAGCGCTCCAATAACCCGAACCATTGGGAAATTTTTCGTAAACTCCGGAACGACGTCATCAAATTAGTGCGTGAATCGAAAATACAGTATAAAACTAAATTATGCTCACAACTGACTGACAAAAATATTCCTCCAGGTAAATGGTGGCGAATTACAAAATCTATTGCTAAATATAATAATGTTAAGGCTTGTAACCCGCCCTAAAATCAAACGGTAAAATCTTATTTCACCCTACTGAAAAGGCAGAGGCTTTTAATGAGTACTTTAGTTCGGTCTCCCAATTAAGTGATGAACCACCACTACCACAATTCAATGAACGCACAAGGTCACGGCTCGAAAATATAACGTTCCTTGAATCGGAAGTGGTCGATCAATTAAAACTTTTAAACAGTTTGAAGCCACCTGGGCCTGACAATATTAGTCCTAGAATTCTCAAACATGTAATCCCATCCATATCTGCACCATTAACTAAACTGTTCAATTTATCTCTCTCTCAAAATCAAGTCCCATATCAGTGGAAACGGTCACACGTGACACCAATCTTCAAAGGAAAGGGAGATTCTGATATACCAAACAATTATCGTCCAATATCGCTAACCAGTGTTGTATGTAAGATTATGGAAAAGATTTTATTTAAACATCTGTTTAATTATATTAAAGAAAATAATTTATTATGCAACCAACAATCAGGGTTTCAACCCAATGACTGTACAGTCAATCAGCTTATAGATATTTATAACTCGATTATCTCCAATCTAGATAAGGGTAAAGATGTAAGATTCGTTTTTTGTGATGTTGCCAAGGCTTTTGATAGAGTTTGGCATACCGGTCTTTTAGTAAAATTAAGCCAATATGGTATCCGGGGAAATATACTGAACTGGATAGAAAGTTACCTGAGTGATAGGGAACAAAAGGTCGTGACTGAAGGGTTCTATTCAAGTTTTTCACCGATCGAGGCCGGTGTTCCCCAAGGCTCTGTATTAGGTCCATTCCTATTCTTACTCTATGTTAATGACATCATAGATAATTTAACAAACAATGTCAGACTTTTTGCAGATGATACCTCACTTTTTGTGATAATCGATAAAAACCGGGAGACAATGTGTGCAGCATCTCTGTCCAGCGACCTTAACTTAATAAATAACTGGGGAAATCAATGGGCAGTTTCCTTCAATCCTCAGAAAACCAAGTCGTTGGTATTTTCTCGGAAACGCACTATTCACCCTACTATTCACTTTGCCGGGGAGCCCGTTGAAGAAGTTCAAACACACACTCACTTAGGGGTAACATTCAATTCAAATGCATCTTGGTCCGCTCACATTGAAAGTATCTATAATAAAGCATGTAGTAGATTAAACACCCTTCGCATGCTTAAACACTCTGTTGGCCGTCCTTCACTTCTAACAATTTACCTCTCATTCATTCGACCTGTATTAGAATACGCTAATTCGGTATGGACAAATTGCACTCAGCAAGAATCAGATTTACTAGAAAGTGTCCAGGTTGAAGCAGCACGTATAATTACCGGACTGCGTCGAAACTCTTCCAGACCTTGTCTGTACGCAGAATTAGGTATAGCTACTCTGTCTGAAAGACGAGAAAACCACAAACTAAAAATTATCTTCAAAATCTTACATGGTATGTGTCCGCAATATTTAACGGATCTTATTTCTCCCTTTCTACCTGTAGAAGCAGAATATAACCTCCGATCTCGCGGTCAAAATCTCCAAATCCCACGTTGTAGAACATCTTCATATCAAAATAGCTTTATACCTAGCACGATAAGAGCATGGAATGCCCTTCCAGATACAGTTAAGTCTGCTACTTCCGTTCACCAATTCAAAACTAAACTATCGTCAATTAAAAGCAGAACAAGGCCTCCTATTTATTACAATCTAGGCAGGCGACAAGAAAATATTATTCTTTGTCAACTGCGTAACAACGCTAGTTCACTCAATAAGCATCTTTTTAACCATTTTCTATCAGAATCGCCCTCGTGCCCAAATTGCACGGACATACCCGAAGATAATTACCACTTCTTCTTTGTCTGTTCATCATTCACTGTACATAGACGAAACATGCTTACAGCATTGAGGGAAATGCCCGAATTAGGGGAGGTAACCCTAAATACACTATTGTTCGGAGGCAGCGGTCTGAGCGTGGAGTCTTTAGAAGCACTTAATGATATAGTGCATACATATATCAGGAGTACCAGGAGATTTGACTGAGAAAGTTGACTACTCGAATGACGGTTTTCTTTGTTAAAAAAAAAAAAAAAGATTGATGAAACGTTCAACTACATATTCATTACACTTTAATTGCTTTACATTGAACTATATAATGATTAAGGTAATAAATCTGTATTACCGGACCCGGTTTCAAAATCACTAAACTTTTATTTTAAGTTGGAAGCTATGTATTATAGATTGTATCTCAATCGTATATAGGCGTATATACTGCGTATATGTACATACAATCCTAAAAAGCCGCTGTGCTAAGTTAATTAGAATGATCGGTTCATAAACGAAATTTGTTCCAATCAACGTTGGGGAAATGGATTGATCTAATTAGTGATTGTGCAATCGGACCCAGGTAATACTGACTGATTGTTATTTAATAAGACCATTGCATATGTATATATGAACGATGTAATTACTTACATGTTAATCGCTGCATATATTTATATATTTCTAGCATGTACGACATGTAGTTACCTTGTACCACTGGAGAGGACTTACATAGGCTATGCCTGTTGTCCAATCCGTTTCTTTATTGAATAAAATATTGTTGAAATCAATAACGTGTAAACATATTAACGACACGCTGTGCATTGCTGATGACTAACGGAACTTTAAAACTGCAACCTGTGTTCGAGCGTGACGGCGCATAGTTATACCATGATTCTAGAAAATTGCATATACACTTAGCACTATGATTTCTTTAATTATTTGGAATTAAACTGAGGTTCGATTTTATAATACACTGAATTAAAATTTCAACAAACTAGATATATGACTTCCATGGTAAGTGGTGTTGTAGCATTTCTTTTGCCAAATCATCACGGTTTTGTGGTTACACGGAACTGCACAGAGCATGTCCTATTATTTTTTCTTAAAGTGTTTCACCAAATGAAATGTATTGTATTCGCGCATGCGCTGTAGACAGTTGATTTAGTAGCTAAGTTGGCTATTAAATGCCTGTCTATATGAAATTAATCTTGGAAAAAAAATTGCATTATGCTTGGCCCGAAGTGTAGGTTGCACACTATATATCAAGTGTATGCAGTGAAGTTGCCTTAACCCTTTCGCATTTGCAAACAAAACATATCTAGAAAAGAAATTATGCGTACATGTACCATTATAAAAAGTAATTACCGTATTTGAAAGACGAGAACGTACACAGATATTGCAATGCCAATGTTATCTCATACGACAGAATGGGTGTTCATACATGGCAAATGGTGTAGACACAGATCAGGCGCCAACTCAGGAATATGTGTTTATCAGCATTTACATAGTCAGCAGCAACAGAGGAAAATGCAATGTTCAGTTAGAACAGAGCTCCAGATAAGATGCGTAAATTAACGCATTAAAGAATAACTTCTTTATTTCTCGATAAAACCCTATGACCCCTCTTTAGAATCGCTTCTATTTTGAGTACGCACCTTTATCTGTTGCTCTGATTTAGAAGAGTCACAAAAGAGTAGACCCTGGTTAGGCACCAAATTTTCAAACCGGTGGTTGATTTGTTGTAATGTTCGGATGTCATATTTTCATTCTAATTTAAGAGTCAATATCTATGCGCGCATTCTGTGTACACACAGAAAAGTTTGTTTGTTTGTGTTGATTAACGTCCGTTTCTGCTCACTATGGGCTAATTGGACGCCCCAGAGAGAGGGGAGAGGATACAGAGAAACCCGGGCGCGATGCCCTACTCTTATTATCGACTGAGTTTCTCTGGTTCTTTTAGATGCCAATTGCAAAGACTTAGACCCGTGACCCCTCACAGAAAAGTGTAAAACAGAATTATAACAACATTGGTGAAAATCAAAGTAAAGACTGGTCTGGTGACCTTATTTTTGCTTCACATCGTCTTTGGTTTAAATGCTTAGCCCATTTCCTACTCCATTCGAACCGATTTGTATATGCAATACAACTGTGTTTTCCTGTGATACATCGAGTGACTCCGTGTCTTATTGGAATACCCTACCAATATTTCCCAAACGCTTGAACAAATTAGCCCATTCCCTCATATTGACGTCTTTTAATGCCCCTGTCTAACCCTTCTCTTGCTGAATTTTAAAATACATTTCTCCTTCTTTACCCATGCCCTGTTGTATAATTACATATATCTTCACTGTGTACACGTACTTCGCTGTGCAATCACTGCTGTGGAGTGCACTGGTTGCACAATCAACTTGTAAATAGTGCAGATCCTGATGAGGCAGCTCCTGCAGGAGCTGTCTCATCTGGGTCTTCACTATTTACAGGTAAGTATATTGACGTAAATAGCAAGCGAAGGGTTAAGTCACGTTTTGAAATTATTATGATAAATAGAACATTTGTTCCATATCAACTAATACTCTAATTTTCACAATGGGTTCAAAATTCCAAAATTCTACAATTTGCCATTCAACTAGTAAATGTCCCTTTTTAGTAGAATTGTTCAAAGAGGTCGGTCTAAAAATAGCTTATGATGGAATTGGCTAAAATAAAGTAAGTAGTTTTAGAAGACATCAATTCTTACACTTTGATACTCGTTAAACATTTTCTCCAGGTTTTCCCTGGCAACACGGGGTTGCAGGAACTTGTCATTAACGACCTACCCTACAAAGTGCACGCTCAATGTGTCTCGATCATTCCTACTGCCTGGAACGGGAACATCGCCCTGAGGTTTGACGTCATTGGGTTTCCATTGGCATCTCCGTGATATTCCAGCGACAAGTGTTCGACTATCGTATACGCTACCCAATATTGTGTTGTGTTAGCCCTTTACGCTTTCACTGGTCAATGTTCAAGGAAGAAATAATCACATCATGATTGTTTATGAGCTGAATTTTTATAAAGTAAACTTTTCAAGTGATTGGCTTTGCTTTGACTGTATGTGTAAAATCAGATCTATATCATGACATAAGGAAACAGAGCAGACCCTGATCAGACGGCTCCTGTAAAGTCCGTTTGATCTTGATCAACTCTGATTGCATAATTATGCAACTTATAGGCATTTGTATGAGGAAAATGATCACCCTCTTGTAAAGGACCTTTTACGCTTTTGCAAACAGAGGAGACAAAGATTATATGTGTTGTAGTAAAATAGTAGATCTACTCATAATGACATTAAGAAAATTCATCTAATTACCGTACCGTCATTGTGTTTTTCTAAATATTTAAGAGGTAACTGGCTAAAACAGTGTCGTCGTTAAGGGATGCTTATTGATTTGGTCAGATTACAACTATTGCAACTACAGTCAACACTCGATAGTTCCAAGTTTTGGTAATAAATACTTGAGAACTGTTTAGGCAAGTGGCTGCATAATGAAAGATGAAAGCCAGTCGGAAAGCTCATAGAAGAGCTTGCTGCATGACTTTCACCCTGCATTAAGCTGACATCTGTTTAAAAGACCGACAATGATAATTGTTTTATAGTCCGACATATCGTTATACTCATTAAGCTTTCAGTTTGTTTTTCAGTTCCAGTTTATTTTTCGAATAAGCACAAGTCCTGCAGTGAGCAGGCACCATCAGCATAAATATAGTAACATAAGCAATTCACGATGACAAATGGAGAAACGGCTAATCAAATATGAAATATGAGTTGATATTAATTCCTTCAAATATACTGTATGTATGCATGTGTTAATGCAAGGCCGTGTGAGATTTTGATTGTTTCCATAGATAACTACATCATATCAGTTAGGAAGTTTATGAGTGTCAACCAGCTTGTTTCCTAGGTAGATGTAAAGTTTATTAGAATCAATTCGGATCCAAACTGTTTCTGAATAATAAGTTTGTATACCGTAATATTATTCTGAACAATAAGTTTACGTACTTCATATTAAAGACGTTAATACTTTTATAGAAAGACAAACATATGAACAAATAGATTAGTAAATGAATAAATCGAGTAAATAGATAGGAAATATCTGACTATGTATCTATTTTTGTACCATTAACAAGGGCAGTACGGTTGGATCCAATCCTGACGTTTGACTAGCTAATAACCCGATACATCTCTGAGCATTGCTAATTTATCTCCCCTTGAGTTTAGAGTTTTTTGGTCATCTTGGCATGAAACATGGGGATTTGGTGTCGCGAACTCCTATTTTAGATATCAAGTTATTCAGTGTATAAGTGGTATAAATAATAACCATGAGTAGTAGATGTGCAACACTCAATTTCCATGTGTTTAGGGCTAGGCATTGCAGAATAATCTCCCCTTGAACATTGAGTATTTTTGTCATTTTTGGCATGAAACATGAGGATTGGTGTCGCGAACTCCTCCGTAAATTTTAAAGTCATTCAATTGATACTTTCCATACATAATGATCACAAATAGCAGATGTGCTAGGCACATTTTTCATATGTTTAGCACTGGGCATTGCAGAATTATCTCCCCATGAACTTCGGGTAATTTTGTGTTTTGGTCCTGTTACATGTGTAGTTGGTGTCACAAACATGGATTTGCAATCAAAGCTGCCGTGTGGGGGTATTTATCACCTTTATTAATAGGTTAATTCCAATTATCCATACCTACTGAATATTCATGGACAAAATGGTTATATAGAGAATAATAGGTTAGTGCCGTAGATGGGACGCCTTTATCCGACGAGGGGAGAAAACGTTGAGGCGAGGCTTGCCGAGCCTCAACTGTTTTCTCTCCGAGTCGGATAAAGGCGTCCCATCTACGGCACTAACCTATTATTCTATTTATCCAGTCAATTTAGTTATATCTTTTTTCATAGACTCGTAAAACATACGAATATTGAAATAATTTGCATTGAAAATGCGGTTTTTCGATCAACGGACCTCCCTTTTCATTTCCGTTCTAAAGACGTAAATAATGAGCTACCGCAGAGGAAAATAGTTTCGATACTTACATTACAAGACGGGAAAACGTGCTTTAATTTGAAAAATAAGATCATTTGAATCGAGAGTCGATATGTTAATTCAAACAGACATGGTTATTATTCTACCGGAGGCTCTACATGGTCAAATTCGAGTTCCGTCGTCTCGGTTTCTATTTTTAGATAGGGCTAACGTCACTCGTCAATGGAACTGAACAGGCTATATTTAGGTCTATGACCATCACCGCCCTTGTAAGAGTTTATCGATTAAATTATCATGAGAGTGATAGATTCTAAATGTTTTAATGAAGTTTTAGTGTTTTATTTATTTTTATTAAAAAAATCGTCAATATGGTAGCATGATAACTTTATATACATCTTCAATTTCGCTTACAGTATGTTTGGCCTGATAGCGTAGTGGTTACGATGGTCGCTTATCGTGCAGTCAGCCCCGGTTCGATTCTCACCGCCGACGAACCTTTTTTTCTCTCTTTTTCCTTTCTATTTTTTTTTTAAATGACGGTTTGGGTTTTTACTGGGATAGTTAATGATAATTATCCATATTAAGTATTTTTTCTTCCAACTAAATACGTTATTTTTGGTAAAACAATTTTGAAGAAAAATTAAAAATAGTTCCTGTTGTAAGAATAAATTCCTACACCTACTATACAAATAAACCTCTACTGTACATATAAACTTAGGTTTATTATGCTACCCCTTTATTACGTCACTAGCGGCTGTAGTGACGGGATAAAATGAAATATTGTGGTAGAGCATTGTGGCCATGTTAGAAACAAAAGAAAGATATATATCAAATTTCATTAGCAAACAGAGTAGACTCTGATCAGACGGCTCCTATAGGAACCGTCTGATCTAGGTCTACTTTGCATATTCTCGAAAAGGCGTTTATGTGAAGAAGAGTGTTAAAAAGGAGGTAAGCTGAACATTTTGCAATAATTCTGTTTTCATTTCTCGATCAAACCGACAGCAGGGTCTACTCATTAGAATATCTGTCCCAAGTGACAATTCTAATGAGAACTTGCAAATGAGAGATTTAGAGAAATTAGGATTTATCTGAAGTACTCCCTTAATACAAAGCTCTCTAACTGGGCTCCCTTTGAATGACTAAACCATTTTCCTTTAACCCTTTACAGTTAACCCCTTGTAATGCGACCATTAAACAGGGAGTTAAAAATCGGTCGATGGGGCAGTTGGTAGCTTAATGCAGGACACAAGTTATGCAGAAAGCTTCTTACTTTCGCCCTGCATTAAGCTACTACCTGTTTAAAAATTCGCAAATACCTATTAGATAAGTGGTCGCTTCCGATGGGTTATACTGTATATGATAGAGCACCTTTTGATGCACCTGCAAACAGAGTGGACCCAGATCTACATGAGCAACAGATTGATCAGGACTCGCTCTGATTGTATTTCACAAATTCTCTACTATCTTCCAAAGCGATAAGTGTTTGATTTATATTTTGATATGAGTTAAAATAATTCATGAATGGACATCCAAAAGGTAAAGTGATAATCATGTTAACACCACAAATAGTATTATACGCTATTGACGATATTGGCATATGTTTTCGGCTTGTCTAGACACTCATAATCTACATAGCGAAAGTAACTCAATAAATGTATGAGCAAGTACTCACAAAGTGTATATGAGCAATTACTCAAAAAGAGCTTATACAAATTGTATATAAATTTATTTACAGTAAAACCCATTTACATTAGTACCTATCCTAAGTGGCTATTCATCCTACAGGAATTTTCTGCATTACGCTTGCCCTGTATTAAGCAACCACCTGCTGTTTAAGACTGCTATGTTCAATAAATTAATGGCCGCTTAAGAGATGTTCTACGTTACTTAGAAATGGAATACAGCACATGTATATAAGTTTCTCTTGGATATGTTTCCGTTAAGTTGTTTAATGCGTACTGAATGTACGAAACACTTTTGTATTTGGTATAGACTTGATTAAAATGTATAAAGTAGAACATGTCTTGAGCGGCCATTCATTTATTGAATATAGTAGTGTTAAAAGGCAGGTGGTTGCTTAATGCAGGGGGAAATAATGCAGAAAGCTCCTATTTAGCTCTAATGGTCTACTTAAATATTTGATTTACGTTAATAGAATTTTACCTTATTTTTGACCTGCATTACGCTGCCAACTGCCCTTACAGATCTATAATTAGTCCCCAGTTTGATGGCGGCTTAACCCATTGCCTCATAGGCTATTTTTAGATACCACCTCTTTGAATAGATCTACCGAAAAGGAGTATTAACTAGAGAAAAGGAAAATTTTAGAATTTTGTAGTTTGAAACCTTCAGGAGCAAATGCTCTATTTATCACAATGGTTTCACAAAGTAACTTTTACAGAGTCGTCAAAAGTCGTCAATATAAGGGAATGGGTTAAGACAGGTTCTACTGTATGCATATTTTTATACACATGTATTCATTATATCCATGAAAGCAAAATATCGAAATAAACAGCCTATTAGTCTAGTTTACCTGGATTTTCTCAATTGATCCTATACCTCGTTTACTTTTCATGCCTTTACGTCACATCTGGATCGAAACTGTTTGCAACTACCATTGAAGTCGCGCTTTGCGGGAGAGGGATTAAAAACTGAGGAAAACCCTTCACTCTGTGCAACATCGAAGACAACGAAGAGATGGTGGTACCTTTAATAAACCCTGATTAAAACTGACAAACCTTAAAGTTGCTAAACGCAAGTCTCTAATGATCTACTTTAATATTTAATGCACGTTAATGGAGTGTTTCTTTATATATAAGTCCTTATCAGCTTGATTTTTTTATGTTAAGTGTTTCATTCTATTGTGATGATAAATGTTTTAAAAATGAATGAAGTTGACGTACGAGGATCAGCTAAATATTCCCAGGGGAAACCCATCTATTCATTCAGTATGAAGTGTATAGTTTGATAATTGAATGCTGAAGTATAATAGCCAGTTATGGTTCATTGATTGAGTCCATTCAGTACAATGTTTATAATTTACAAGAGGACATTAAACGACAAACAGTGTAAGCCCTGGTGTAAGCGCTCTTCTAGGAGCCCTCTGATCTGGATCTAAACTGTTTGCAATTGAATGGTCACTGTCTTCCGGCGTTCAAAGCGTTGGTTTTTTAAAATATCTAAGTAAAAAAAAATTCTTTTTGTTTAACAAATTAATAATACAATTAGTATTACCAGTGCAGTAAAACCCCACTAATGCGACCACCAAACAGGGGGACATTCTGGGTGACAGGGGCAGGTGGTAGCTTAATGCAGGTAAAACCTATAGGAACCTATAGGAACTTTCTGCATAACTTTTCTCCTGTATTTTGCAACCATCTGTTAATTAAGACAGCTATGGTTATTTTCAAGTGGTCGCATTAGAGGGTTTCTACTGTATATGCTTTTAACCCTTATTGTTTATAGGGGCTTTCTAACTGGCTCCCGATACACACTTCTATGAGATGCACCCCGATCTGTGGTCAGTTGTGATTACGATTCATGTAAGCTTCTTTTAAAAATAATTTATGGCGAACAGTTTGCACCCCGATGACTTATCGAATGACTAGACGCGTCTCATATAGATCCAAACTATATGTTTATGTTAGTAATGGCATGACCAGGGTAAAATCCATGTATATTTAATGAGTTAAAAACACTAGGAAACAGTTAACGATGATTTATTCATTTTTGTCTTATCTAAATATTTTTACTAAAGTGTTTTTAATCTGGTAAAAGAAATACTTTATAACTACGCAGAAACTTTTTCAAACTGTATTCTGTAGCACATATTAACGTACATGTATACCATTGTTTGGTACTGCGTTTCGTTGAAATTACACGTCGATCAACATGCAAATAGCTCATGTCTCCGTTTTCAAAAGGATCCAGAAACCAGAAACCAGAATCAGGATCTGGTTTAAATTTGTTTGGGTTTTTCTCGCAAATGAATAGTTCAGAGCTGACTCAGTTCAGTTCAGTTCTGAGCTCACCATCGTTCAGATTGCTCACATGAATACAGATATAAACTTGACCATTTTATTTTAGTGCTCATAGACTCTTTTCTACAATGTCGTTTGCTTCAACTAAAACAGTAACATACAGTTTGATATCCTGCTGAGATGAGATAAACTGCATTTCATCTGGATCCAAACTGTTTAAATGGATAATTAGATGCTTGTCTAAATATACAGTAAACTCTCCGTAAACGAACGGAAGTAAGTGTAACGTAACGCATAGGGTAATTAGCAGACATCGAGTTTATGGTAGGCAATGAGTTAACCTGATCCTGATAAAACCCTGATCAACTTAAGGATTAAGTCTAAATCAAATCAATACTGTGTTTTTTTACAGAATCGTTCGACTGAAATCATCAAAAATACAACGACACTCGCTAGTGGTTTGCGTAGTGGTGCGCCTTTCTTGCGTGCGTAATGGTATGTCTAATGGCATGTCTTTCTTATGATACATCCGTGCTATTCAGTATTATTCCGTTCTGGTTCGTACTATTTCTTACTTATACCTAGCAAACCGTTGTTCTTCCGCAGTACACACGCCCTGACACGAGTCGTTCCGTATTAAACCGTTTTAATACCGTATTAAACCGTGTCATTTCCGTATTAATGCCTAGGCCAAAAATTCACGGATCACCTCGCACTACAGATTAAATCTCACGGGTGACCCCGGAAATGCCGATTCCGTAGTCCGATACGGATGCACACAACGGTGTGACTACGGGTTTGGACGTACCTATGGTGAGATAACGTAGGAATAGGCCACGAGGGATACGGATTACGGTACGACACGGTTTAATACGGATATGACACGGTTTAATACGGAACAACAACACCTGTCAGGGCCTGTGCATGTTGTAAAAAGTACGGATTAATACGATTTAAGTACGGACTAAAACGGATCCGTACGTTCTAATACGATTTAGTAAGGGTGTACTACAGTTGTTTGATCCGTGGTCAAATTTTGAACATGTTCGAAAAGTGTAACGGATATACAAGTACTGCTACGTATGACTACGTCTAAAATACGGAAAGCTACGGATCAGTACAGATTGCCACGAATGATGCCGGATCGTATCCGTAGCTTATCCTGTGTCAAACCCGTGAATGTGTGACCATCAAAGCCCGTTGTCAAACTATTGTGCGCATCCGTATCGCACTACGCAATTTGGCATTTCAAGTGTCATCCGTGAGATTTAATCCGTAGTGGAACTGGCGATGTGATCCGTGAATGCGTGACCTATGCATAACCATGTACTGGTCAGTAGCCTTCCGTATTTTAGCCGTAGTCATACGTAATAGTACCTGTATATCCGTGACAATTTTTGAACGTGTTAGAAAATTAATCCATTCTCTCAAATGCTATTTGTAGCAATCCGTAAATGTGAGACCTAGGCATTAACGATATGTCTTTCTTGCGTGGTTAGTGGTACTTACATGGTAAACGATTTGTCTGTCTTGCGTGGTTAGTGCTATGTCAGTTTTCCTTGGTGGCCCTTTCCTGCATTATTAATGGTATATCTTTCTCGCGTAGTTAATGGTATGTATTTCATGCGTTGTTTATGGTATGTCTTCCTTGTGTGGTTTCTTGCGTGGTTAGCGGTGTGCCTAATGGTATGTCTTTCTTGTGTGGTTAATGGTGTGCCTAATGGTATGACTTCTTGCGTTGTTAGTGGTGTGCCTAATGGTATGTCTTCTTGCGTGGTTAATGGTGTGCCTAATGGTATGACTTTTTGCGTTGTTAATGGTGTGCCTTATGGTATGTCTTTTTTGTGTGGTTTCTTGCATGGTTAATGGTGTGCTAAATGCTATGTCTTTCTTGCATGGTTAATGGTGTGCTAAATGCTATGTCTTTCTTGCATGGTTAATGGTGTGCTAAATGCTATGTCTTTCTTGCGTGGTTAATTGTGTGCCGAATGGTATGTCTTCTTACGTTGTTAATAATGTGCCTAATGGAATGTCTTTCTTGTGTGGTTAATGGTGTGCCTAATGGTATGTCTTCTTGCGTGGTTAATGGTGTGCCTAATGGTATGTCTTTCTTGCGTAGTTAATGGTGTGCCTAATGGTATGTCTTTCTTGCGTTGTTACTGATGTGCCTAATGGTATGTCTTTCTTGTGTGGTTTCTTACGTGGTTAATGCTGTGCCTAATAGTATGTATTTCTTACGTGGTTAATGGTGTACGTAATGATGTGTATTTCCTGCGTTGTTAATTGTGTGCCTAATGGTATGTTTTTCTTGCGTAGTTAATGGTGTGCATAATGGTATGTCTTCTTATGTTGTTATTGGTGTGCCTTTGCTTTGTTAATGGTGTGCTTAATGGTATGTCGCCTTGCGTTGTTACTGGTGTGCCTAATGGTATGTCTTTCCCGCGTGGTAAATTGTGTGCCTAATGGTATGTCTTTCCCGCGTGGTTAATGCTGTCCCTATTGGTATGCCTTTCTTGCGTAGTTAATGATGTGCCATTAATGGTATGTCTTTCTTGCGTTGTTATTGGTGTGTCTAATGGTATGTCTTCTTGCGTTGTTAAAGGTATGCCTAATGTTATGTCTTCTTGCGTTGTTATTCGTGTGCCTAATTATATGTCTTTCTTGCGTGGTTAGGGGTGTACCTAATTGTATGTCTTCTTGCGTTGTTTATGGTGTGACTAATGGTATGTCTTCTTGTGTTGTTAATGGTGTGCCTAATGATATGTCTTCTTGCATTTTTATTAGTGTGCCTAATGATATGTCTTTATCACGTGTTTTGTGGGATGCCTTTCTTGCGTAGTTAAGGATATGTCTTTCGTGCGTGGAAAATGGTATGCCTGATTGTATACGTTTCTGGCGTAATTAATCCATTCTCTCAGATGCCATTTGTAGACCCATTATCTTATAGGCTATTCTAGACCCAACCTCTTTGAATAGATTTACTGAACATTTACTAGAAAAAAAACAATGTGTACTTTTGAAACTATGGTAGTAAATAGAGCAATTGCTCCTATGGAAATAATGTTCTATTTATCACAATCGTTTCAAAAGTGATTTTTACAGAGGCATCAAAAGACGTCAGTATGAGGAAATGGTATAGCCCAATTATAATGCCTTTCGTTCGTGACAATTGGTATGCCTTTCACGATGCACATTGTATTGTTTTACTAGCCGAGTCTAATCGAAACTATGGGATGATTATTGAAGCGTTAATGAATTGATATCGATTACTTCCGACAATAATCAAATGATTATACTGCCAGATATACTTGAAGGAGACGTCTGTAATAACAGAGGTTGAACAGAGCAAATAGGAAAAACATCGGAGATAAAGTGTAGCATTTATAGGCGACCGGAAAAAGAAAAAAAAAGATTCACTTCATACCAAGCCCTGAATACAAAGAAATGCGACATATACAACAGGTCGACCTTATTAAGAGATCTTTTGGAGTGGTGTAAAGCAAAGGCTAGACTGTGTGATACATCTATCTAACGTCATAAAGAATAAATGCAATTTCATAAAAAAAAGGATGACTAACATTCTCGTAATTTTAACAGCGATATTTTGCTTTGCGATTGTACCTTCTTGTCAATATTACTATGAAACTGATCCTGCACTGGCAGACAAAACGTGTCCCGAAGAGCAGCAACTGTTCGATGTAGAGGTCCCGAGTGAGACCGCGTGTGCCGTTAAATGCGCCTTACATCCTTGGTGCACAGGAATGAGTTACCAGGCGAGTAGCCGCTCGTGTATTGGTTGTCAGGTATACGACTGTACGGTCCCTATTGGGGCTTTCCAAAGCGTCACAGATGCAAGCTTCTACGGGTTTGTATACAGTAAGTTTTCCTTGTTTCATTTGTAAAGTATTGCTTAACATGACTGTTGATCTAAACAGTATAATAAATTACATATTTTCTACTACGTTTTATCAATGATCCTTTAACCTATTACCTCATAGGCTATTTTTAGATACAACCTTTTTGAATAAATCTACCGAAAAAGAGCATTAACTAGAGAAAAGGATTTTTTGAATGTTGTAGTTTGAAACCATTGTGATAAATACAGCATTTGCTCCTATAGGAGCAAACGCTCTATTTATCACAATGGTTTCATAAATTGACTTTTACAGAGTCGTCAAAAGTGGTTAATATGAGGGAATGGGTTAACTCATCGAGACGCCTTTTCAACCTTTGCAAACAGAGAAGACATGCTCATTTAGGAGTCGTCTAGTTTAAGCATATGTTTTACTGTTTGTTATAATACACATACCATAGTCATACATACACTCTTATAATTGCATATAATCTAAAACCGAAACAAAAGGGTTGGACCACACGTTATTGCAACATTAGATTTCGCCCTCTCCCTTGTAGATATAGATTTGTTTCAAAGCGTCTTAATTTTTCGTTCGAGCTATGCAGATATCAATATGAAAATTGAAAACATGTTTTAAAAGTCGTCTTATCAGAATCTGCTCTGTTTGCTTATGGCATAATATACAGTAAAATTCGATAGTTCGAAATCTTAGGAATGGATCTTTTTAGGTAGGCGGTTGCTTAATGCAGAGCGAAAGTCATGCAAGAAGCTGCTTGAGGGGCTTTCTGTGTGTATTACGCCCTGCGTTAAGCTGCCATATGTCTAAACCCATTCCTTCATATTGACGCCTTTCTACGCCTCTGTAAAAGCCACTTTGTGAAACACCATTGTAATAAATAGAGCATTTGCTCCTATAGGAGCAAATGCTCTATTTATCACAATGGTTTCAAACTACAAAATTCTATTTGTTTTCCTTTTCTCTAGTTAATGCTCCTTTTCGGTAGATTTATTCAAAGAGGTTGGATCTAAAAATAGCCTATGAGGTAATTGGTTAAATACGGATAATGATACGTGTTTTAGTGTTCCAAGTGTTCGAAGTCTCGGGGGTTTACTGTAGATCTTGTTCTACAGTTTCTTCCATGATAAGAAAGACATTTCTTCATTGACCGTTTTAGAAATTCAGTTGATGAATATTCATTAAGTCATGCATTCCTAGTTTATATATCCATGAGGGAAAGAGTTACAGCATTTTGTTTTAACTCATAATACATACGACATGTAAGTCCTTATGTTTCCTTTCTTTAAATTGGTCCATTTCGGAATTTATTTTACTCAAAATTTCTGAATTGTCTGTGAGATAGTTTTTGTTTATTTAATGAATTTAAGTCACAATATCTGCGTTAAAGAGACGGTACTGGCTATGGATTTGAAGTAGGTAATGCTATTTTACAAACACCTGTTCGTTGTAGCTAAATCGTTAACGTTTGATCTAGGCTAAATACGGGTTTAAACCGGTCTACAGCAACCAGACACAATACGTGTAGCTGCGGGTCTTAAGACGAACTGAGTCGTCCTCCTTGTGTCCTCTACGTCACCATACAGCTTCTGGTTGAGTCGGGTCTTTGACGGCCATATTGCGTCTCTCTAATTGCAGTGTCTTTGCCTCTCTGCAGGATAGGCTCAACATAACGAAATTATACTATGCCATGTGTAAAACATTAAACATAACCTATCACCTGATTATATGCGGGATGTTTTAACATGCAAAACTCTGTACACTCTTATAATACTAGACTAAAAGAAAAATGTGGTTTCAGTTTGCCAAAAGTAAAAGGTGCTGCATCAAACTCTTTCTTTTATACTGGATCTAAACTTTGGAACAGCATACCAGTGGAATTTGCTGAGATAAACAACTTATCTTCCTTCAAGTCAGCAATCAAGAGCCACTTAATGAGCAATATTACTTCCTATTAGTGTTATATTTACACAGCATTTTAATGCGCTCGACTGCTTATGATTTTTTATCATGCACTATTATCAATTACTTTACTGGTGCATAAATTGTATTTTTTACGTTTTAAATTAAGGGACTGTGATACGACAATGGTGTACCCATTTCTGTCTGTGACTGTGATAGTATTTATAAATGTAACTGCTTTTGATGCCACATTTTAATATTCTATTTAATAATATGACTTACAATTTAATTCATGTGATACAGCATCCACTTGTGATAGTATTCATCTTATATTTCAAAGCCTCTCTATGTCATGCCACCTGTGATAAGGACCACAATGGAAAAAAGAGCATGCTCTTTATTGTGTTATCCTTGATATAGAAAGCATGCCATGGTTTTTCACTATGCATCAGTTTACTAATTACTATTTTTTATGATGTGATACATGTTTTGTGAACCATATTATGTTTTCTGTTTGCCGAAACATATATCTATCTATCTATAACAGTTTGTTTCTAAAACATGTAGCTGCGCGTTCTAAGCAGATCTAATGTCATGTTTATTCATGTACGAAAGAATGACATCATACATATTGTGTAGCAGGTTTTTTTCTGTTTTAACTCTTTCGCTGCCAATGTCGCATCTATCATTACCTGTGCACACAGTTTTGATCCAGATGAGACGCCGTATAACTCGACTTCTAATCAGGATCCAAACTGTTTGTTACTGTTACTAACTGATGAGACGAAAATTCACGAAAAAATGAAAACTGAAAATTGTGGCAGACGACGTTAGTGGTGCCTGTACACGCTTAAACCTAATTTCATACATATCAGTATTGAGCTACACTATTTACAAATCCCCGAAAATACCTTTTATAACAGAGTCATCACAATTACATATACGCGTGATTTGTACTTTTCCAGACTGTCTGATAACCGAGTCATATGCATGTACACACATGTGTGATTTGTACTTTTTCAGACTGTCTGATAACCGAGTCATTTGCATGTACACACACGTGTGGTTTGTACGTTCCGGACTCTCTGGTTACCGAGTATTTTACAGGAATATAGAGCAAAACCCCTTTAAACCGGAATTTTAGTAGAACAGTATTTAGATAAACTTAGGCAGGTGTCTGCTTAATGCAGGGTGAAAGTCATGCTGAAAGCTCTGGAAAGAAAAGGACTTTCACCCTGCATGAATCTGTCACCTGTCCAATATTTATATTAAATTGAACTTCCGGTTTAGAGGGGTTTTACTGTATACGAAATTACGAATGGTTTGTACTTGCAGATTATCTGGTTTATGGGTAATTCACAAGTACATTTACGTGTGGTTTGCACTTTTCCAGACTATCTAGTGTACGGTTCATTTACATGTACATATAGGTGTGTTTATTCACTTTTCCAAACCATCTGGTGTACGGTACATTTACATGTACATGTACGTGTACGTGTGTATTTTACCTCACCTGAGCCGAAGGCTCAGGATAAGCTATTGTGACCGCGATCCGTTCGGCGTCCGTCGTCCGGCGTCCGTCAGCATCCTCTGAAACCGCGGACCCGATTTTAACCAAAGTTTGTCAGAAGCATTAATGACTAGGGAAATGTTGTCCAAATTATGACCCCGGACCAAACATGGCCCCGCCCAAGGGCTTATCAGTTAATAGGAAAATCTTTAAAAATCTTCTTCTCTGAAACTGTAAGGCCTAGACATTTGATATTTGATATATAGCATGATTTAATGGTCCTCTACAAAGACTGTACAAATTATGACCCCCGGACCAAAAATGGCCCCGCCTCGGGGCTTATCAGTTTTTCATAGGAAAATCTTTAAAAATCTTCTTCTCTGATGTTTGTATAGTTAAAGGTGATACAAGGCGTGTTTACCATGGTATTTGGATTCTTAAGAACACAATTACATGCTTATATTGTCCGACAAACATGTTTGATTCAGGGCGGTGGCTTTGTTAGGGTCCCCTCATCTGAACCAGTACTGGTTGCATATTTTCCTGTGACGTTTGTTCACAGTGCTTGTCGTTCGCAAAGCCATGGTATATACATGTATCACAATATGTAAATCTGAGATGCAGATTTCCTTTCCTCAATTCCTTTCGAATAGCGTTGCAAGCAATGTAGATCCGGACCGGTGGTAACTCACTGTTCTGAGTGTACCTGCACTGTTTGACTATACATGGTTTATAAATGTTAATACCCAATCTTTGTGTCTTTTACTCTCCGTTAGTTGCAAAATATAATATAAGAAGTACTTAAAAATCCAGTAACTCATAACACTTGTCAAACTATATGTTTTGAGTCGAAAAGAAATGCATTATTTACCAAAAATCACGTGAACAATTATAATAGCTGTATATATTTATGTAAAGACGATGTATTATGTACAAGTCTGAATAAAATATTGTTCTGTTCTGTTCTGTTCTGAAACCTCTGTAAACCTCTTGAAATTTTGTTCAAAATTATGATCCCGGACAAAAAATGGCCCCAGCCAAGGGCTTATCAGTTTTTTTACAGGATAATCTTTAAAAATCATTTTCTCTGAACCTGTAAGGCCGAGACCTTTGTTTGGTTTGTAACATGATCTAATGGTCCTCTACAAAAATTGTTCAAATTATGACCCCGGACCAAAAATGGCCCCGCCCAAGGGCTTATCATTTTTTCATAGGAAAATCTTTAAAAAATCTTATCTGAAACTGTAAGGCCTAGACCTTTGATATTTGGTATGTAGCATGATCTAATAGTCCTCTACAAAGATTGTTCAAATTATGACCACCGGGCAAAAAATGGTCCCGCCTCGGGGATTATAATTTTTTCATGGGAAAATCATTAAAACTCTTCTCCGAAAATGTAAGGCCTAGACCTTTGATATTTGGTATGTGGCATCATCTAATTGTTTTCTACCAAGATTGTTCAAATCATGACCCAGGCCAAAATGGCCCCACCCTGGGGTTTATCAGTTTTGCATAATCCTATAAAAAATATTTCATCCTTTACCAATATTGTACAAATTATGTCCTGGGGCATATGAACTTTTCATAGATTTACTTCAGAAAACCCTTCAAAATTCTTCGTCCCTGACACAATATTTGGTATGTAGCTTTTCCTTTTGGTCCTCTGCCAAGAATGTTCAACTTACGACCCCGACTTCTGGACGAAACTTGGTCATGCTCTGGGGCTTATCAGTTTTTCATGGGGAAAATATAAAAAAAATTTCTCTGAAACCATAAGGTTTGACCTTTAATTAATGGCATACTGCTTTGCCTTGTGGTTCTCTACAACAGTTGTACAAATGATGATTTCTGGGTCAAAAATGGCCCCGTCCCGAGGTTGGTTATCTCTGATGAGCGTTTCAGGGCCTCGTATCCCTCTTGTTACGTTTCCAAACTAAATGGTGTACGGTTCATTTGCATGTACATGCATGAGTCATGTTTACCTCCAGGCCATCTGGTGAGCGGTGTGAGACCAGTGCCGGACAACTACTTCAGCGCCTCGTCTGTTTGGATCGAAACAGATGAACCTGACAGAGAATTTGGACCAGCTGAATCTAGGATCTGCTCAGTCAGTTCGTCCACGGGCGGAGGGTCGTGGGAACCCATGTACGATGACCAATACGAGTGGATAATGGTAGCTATACGACCAGTGCTAATTTTTTTTAACTCGTTCTCGGGTTTGAGACTAGTGGATAGTATTGACCCTTTACATAATATAAACGCCTTTTCAACCATTTGCGAATAGAGTAGATCCAGATCAGATGGCTCCTGTAGGATCCGTCTGATTAGAGCTCTGTTAGCTTATCGAAATATATAGATCTGATTCTAACGTTTCTGCCAAAGTAAAAAAAGAACATGTAAGCACAGGGGGCCATTTCGTGGGTCTACATGGTCTAAAAAGTCAAAAAAATTGATTGGGTCGATTTAGTGTTATATTATATACAAGGGGTCTAACTACCCATTCGCAGATTTCACGACCGATTCGAAATAACGCCCGGTTTTGGGCTATCAAGATAAAAGACCCACTAATGTTTGGTACGAACGTGAAGCTGGGACCATGTACTTTTCAAATAATATAACTTTTGATACATTTCGACTAAGCCGTAGCCAGTGCCGATGTGAAATTCCTACAAAATACGCTGATTTAGCTTACTCGAACGAGACAAAACGTGTAGACCCAGATTATTGAGCTCCTACAGGTGCTCTCTGATCACGTGTATACTGTCTCAGTGCCAGACTTGTCGTTTTAGGATGCAAGATTATGGAATATGTTACCTCCCAAAACCTAACTAACTTTTAAAGGGCAACAAAAGATCACTTTTTAAATTTTAAACTCTGGAAATCCCATTGTTATATAGCGATCTCTTATCAAAGTTTACATATATTTCAGGAACTTGTATTATTAGTGCCAATTTCATGCACTATTTCACATTATTTAACTTATTATTATAAATTTGGAATTTACTATAGATTGTATATCTGAGTTTTATATGTTTCTTAAGCTTTTCTTAGACAGGTCTTAGATAGGTCATGGCAGTTGGTTTTTCTTTACTTTGCTGTGATATTTACAACCAGAGGGTGTTTCTGAGAAACCATGCCAAGACCAACTGCCATGTCCTACATGACTCGAGTGAGGGACTTTTGCACCTTTAACATGCCAGTAAACAGTCAGTTAACCCTTACCCATTTCAGTATTCATGCAAGAAATAATGACAACGTGAATAAGCTCAATTTATCTATTAGCTCAATGTTTAAAATGCTAAATTTTCAAGGGAACTTTTGCTTTGACAGAACTGTAGAATCAGACCAATATTATGTCAAAAGCAAACAGGGCAGGCCCTGATCAGACGTCTACCCTGTTTGCAAGTAGGTGAATACACCTTCATATTAAGGCAATTGTTAACTCTCTTCTTTCTGACTGAAATGGCATGTGGTTGGGAATCAAATTGATGTTTTTACTTTTGATACATTGTTTACAACAGATTTCATATTATTTCACTAAGATTTTTATAACTTTCAGTAACTTGTGATAAGTGTGCCAATCTAGATAGCTTATTTCATATTGTTTATATAATTCTAGTAATTAATAGAGCATTTACACCATTTTTATCAATTTCATATTTTTCCATTAAAGTAATTAATGTTATATTCCTTCGCGTCGCCATTGAAATAATTTGCGACCGTTGAAAACCTCATATATCGTCGCAAATTTCAAATTACAGTAGGATTAACCCGATTCTAACACAAACTTAATACGAAATATGCAAAAGTTTTGAAGCTAGTTTAAATGCTAGATTAAATGAGTGATGATGCGAAAAATGGTGCATCAGTTTCTCTAAGATTTCTTAAAATAACTGGAATGTTTCACGCTGGTTTTACAATGTAAAAACATGATCCAGAAGCACAGGGGCAGTCTACTTTGATCTAGCCCTCATCTTCCTCCTTTTGCGCTTCAGTCTTCGCATACGCTTCTTACGCCATTTTGCTCGCATTTTCCTTCCTGATCTCTGAGCAGGATGGAAGGAAAATGAGAGCACAGTGGCTTAAGAAGCGTATGCGAAGAGTGAAGCGCAAAGTAAAAACACAGGATCAATTGTAAGTTTGCTATTTAATTAGTCATGAATAATTATACGACAGCTAGTTCACATGTTCAATGCACATTCAATACACAAATGTACATGTCGAGAAATGTAACGTTAACGTTGTCTTTGAGGTCATACGCAAACACGTCGCCTGTAACAATGACGTCACGTTATAACTTTATGTTTGAATAATATAATTCATTATAATGCAAAGTAAAATCATCGATTTTGATTGGTCAGTTAGCCATATATAAAAGCCGTGTATCCCTCTAAATTCCGATGTTTATACGGAGTCATGAGCAACAATGGAATTTCCCCCGTCGAGGGCCTCGCTTCCTTGCCATAACAAAATAAAAATGGCCGACCAGTTTCACTTTGTCGATTCGATCCAAACAACCGCTCTCAAACGAAATAACAAGAGTTTGGGGCGGAGCAAAGTTATCCATTGAGAAACATTTTTGTTATAGTTGTTATATAACAATGTAAATGAATCCGATACGTGGCGAATGTCTTATTCTGATCTGATGCTGCAAATGTCGTCCAAGGGCTTGTGCACATACCGATTAGCCTTTTACAAAGACAATCCACACCCAATTCGATTCAAATTTTATTTATGCACATGCACAATACACGTACCTGTAAATTACATTATTATAATGCAAAGTAAAATCCCTGATTTTGATTGGTCAATTAGGCATTATAAAAGCCGTGTGTCCCTCTAGATTCTGATGTATATACGGAGTGGAGTCATGAGCAACAATGGAATTTCCCCTTTCGAGGGCCTCGCTTGCTTGCTATAACGAAATAAAAATGGCCGACAAGCTTCACTTCGTCGATTCGATCCAAACAACCGCTCTCAAACGAAATAACAAGAGTTAGGCGCTGAACAAAGTTATCCATTGAGAAACATTTTGTCTTATTCTGATCTGATGCTGCAAATGTTGTCAAAGTGCTACCGATTAGCTCCAAAACTCCGTTTTTACAAAGACAATCCACACCCAATTCGATTCAGATTTTATTTATGAACATGCACAGTAGACGTACCTATAAATTGCAGTATAGCCGCTCCTTCCAACGCCCATTTGTTTGAATATTATAAAACCGTCATTTGACGTCATCCAAATGACATCGGGATTGCGTCAAAATTCCTTCAATTAACCCTTTCGGTGTCAATGCCGGATCTGTGATTACCTATGCAAACAGTTTGGATCCAGATGAGACGCCGAGTAACTCGGTGTCTCATTAGTATCCAAACTATTTGTTACTGTTACTATGTTTTTTAAACAAAAATGAAGAAAATCAAAAAATGAAAATTTGTAGCAGACGACAAAGTTAGCAGACGACAGAGTTTGGCAGCGAAAGGGTTAAGTTAAACCGTTCTCATGCTGAAAAATAGTGTTTGCTTAACCGCTGATCTGCTGAAAGTTTTACTAAAGTCTGATTCTGTTAATCCTTTGAGAAACTATTTCACTTGGAACGTCCCTTTCTATCCACAGGTGTAATGCACTGGTTATTATACACGGTGAACTAGAGTCGCAGAGTGATATAAGCCATTGCCTTACAGTATGAGGCCCCTGAGGGGAAGCAAAACGACGCCTACATTAACAACGCTAATTAACCGCTACAAATATTAAACTTTGCAGTATAATAAAATCGTTATACAGATCATTGGCGGGATTCCTACGCCCGTTTGTTTGAATATTAAAAAACCGTCATTTTGACGTCATCCAAATGACGTCGGAATTGCGCCAAAATTCTATCAATTAAGTTAAACCGTTCTCATGCTGAAAATATTGTATGCTTAACCGCTGATCTGCTAAACTTTTACTAACGTCTGATTCTTTCAATCTTTTGAGAAACTAATGCACTTGGAAGATCCCTTTCTATCCACAAGTGTAATGAACTGGTCATTACACACGGCGAACTAGGGTCGCAGAGTGATATTTATAAGCCCTTACCTTACAGCATGAGGCCCCTGAGGGGAAGCAAAACTACGCCCACATTAACAACGCTAATTATCTGCTACAAATATTAAACTTTGCAGTATAATAAAATCGTTATACAGATCATTGGCGGGATATCTGACTTTTTATTCTCTGCTGAGGAAAATACATGTAGCCCTCGTCTAACGGCTCGGGCAACATGATTTTCCTCAGCAGGAAACAAAAAGTCAGATACCCCGCCAATGATCTGTATAACTAATATTATCATAATGCAAAGTAAAATCCTCACTTCTGATTGGCTAACTAGAGCCGTGTACGTGAGTCCATGTAATGTGCCCCGTGAGCTGACAGGGTACATAGAAATTCCCCATGGCAGGCCCCGCATATTTATGGTCAGAAACAAAATGACCGACTTCTCGACTCGGCTAAACAGTAGCAAAATTCATAAATGTTATGACAGCAAATATAAATGCGACCTAATAGTTCAATACTTAAATAATGACTGATTTTCAAAGTATAAACATATACAACCGATGTGACGTCGGCGTAACGGGTCTACGACGTGACGTCACTGAATACTAACTTTGACGTTCGCGCCATAAGACAAAACAATAATAGACAACTATTGATACCTAAACAAAAATGCAGAAACTAAATAAAAACACTATTATTTGAAATGATAAATAAAACAGTTTGAAAGTTATTATATGTTATATCATAAAACGAACGCCGATGAAATACAATATACACCACTTCGGATACTTTCGGGTAGAAATAATGTATTGAGGCGCTTTTAGGGGAATTAACGTGTTAAGTGATTCAACATGCCAACAAAGATTTATATAAATTATCCAAATCGTAAAACCTTGCAGTATTAATAAATTTGCAGTATAATAAAAACGGCTCGGGCTACATGATTTTCCTCAACCGGGAATAAATCGTCATGTACCCTGAGAAAGAACTGTATAACTAATAAAATAACATTGAATCTCGATCACAACGCCTGGAGTACCTGTATAATTATCCTCGTCCCGTCAAGTCGTGACAAAAAAAACAATGGAAAATAAATCGAAACACTTTTTTATATATAAGTTTGGTCACATGAGCCAATCAGATTGCAGTAAGTTGACAGATTGCGTTAGAATATAGGGTTAATCCTACTGTAATTTGAAATTTGCGACCGTTAAAAACCTCATATACCGTCGCAAATTTCAAATTACATATTTTAACCCCAGCATTCTTGTCGAGAAATGGCTATATGTATTGGGCATAATAGTGGAGAAATGGTTATTTTAACACGGCATGATAGTCTAGAAATGGTTATTTAAACCCAGCATGCTTGTCGAGAATAATAGAATCAAGCATGGGTTTTGTTAAAGACGGGGGTTTCTATACCCGAGGTTGGTCTGTTCCAGTCGGAAACGAGCTTTAGCGAGTTTCCGATAGGAACAGACCAACCGAGGGTATAGAACCCCCCGGCTTTAACAAATCCCATGCTTGATTATTTTTCTCGCTGAAATACGCCCTAAAACCAAGAAAATTAACGAATTTGTGAAGTACTACTTTACATTGCGTAATACGACTTCCATATCTAATAGCAACAGACCGCAGCATAACTTTAGGCGTGACACCAAATTCTTGCATAAAACGTGCTGTTGTAGTCCCGCTAGACCATGTATTAACAACGCGATTCTCGTGCTCACGCGCTGTTGTTGACCGTTTTTAATTATACCTATTACGGGCCTAAGGTAAACAATGGACGCGAATGCTACAGCGTTTTGACCTAAGCTAGGTGAACGCCGGGGTGTGAGTATTTCCAGGAGCACCGACAATGAACTGTTTTTAGTGATAGACATATTGAATGAAATTCCGTGTAAACGGTATTTGATACAATCATGAATTGACGTCGAAAAGAAAACAGTGGCCCAGAAACAGCATAAATCGCCGAAGTGTCAAAGAAGTGTATAGTTTTGCTGCCGTTGTTTTGCCTGTATTTTAAAGAATTAAATTGATGCAGGAGAGCAGAAAATTGGTTTTATGCAAGAATAGCGTTAATACACGTTTGTTTTCGGGCAATAACATCTGCAGTGTCCCTCGGGAATGTTGTTGCCCTCGCCCTTCGGACTCGGGCCAACAACAGTCCCTCGGGACACTGCAGATGTTATTGCCCAAAAAACGTGTATTAACCCTCTAATGACGTCATTTGTTATGACAACCACAAACGTTACGTTTTGGCGTAAATATAAATGACTGAGTGACTACAAAACAACGTCTTCGGTTAATTAAATAGGCTTTTAAAGTGTTTATATGATAAATAGAATTTCATATTCGTGCTAATTACTTATATTAATTTCAATTCATAAGGTTGTTGCCTATTGAAATGTTGGTATAATTCTGTAAGAAGTCCTTCCCTTGTATTGATTTTACCCAATCGCGCGTATGAATACACTAGTCACGGGGTGTTCCAGATAAGGATTTCTAGTACGGCTATTTTTAGTAACTCAGCTTATCTAGCACGACTGAGAAGCGAGAAATGACTATATATACCGCGCATGATAGTGGAGAAATGATCATTCAAACATGATGTGATAGTCGAGAAATTTCGTTATTAACCGGGCAGGGTAGTGAAGACGTTGCAATTTAATCCGGGTATATAATAGAGAAATAACAATTTAAACGCTGCATGATAGTCAAGATATGACTATGAATTTTAATCCCGGCATGTTAGTCAAGAAATGACACTTTAAAACCGGCATGTTAGTCAGGACATGCCTATTTAACTCGGCATGTTAGTCAAGAAATGATAATTTAATCCCGGCATGTTAGTCAATAAATGATATTTTAAACCCGGCATGTTAGTCAAGAAATGATAATTTAAACCCGGCATGTTGGTCAATACATGATAATTTAAACCCGGCATGTTAGTCAAGACATGACTATTTAAGCCCGGCATGATAGTCAAGAGATGACTATAAACCCGTCATGCTAATCGAAAGATTGCGATTTAACCCAGCATTATAGTCGAAAATGGCTATTGGGACCGGGAATGATAGTGGAGAGATGGCTTTTTAAACCGGGCGTTATAGTGGAGAGATGGTTATTTGAACCGGGCATTAAGGTGGAGAAATGGTTATTTAACCCGGGCATTATAGTGGAGAAATGGCTATTTAAACCGGGCATTATAGTCGAGAGATGACTTATTGAATCGGGCATTATAGTCGAGAACTGACTATTTGAATCAGGCATTATAGTCGAGTAATAGCTATTTGAATCGGGCATACTTTCATTTGACACTGCGCATGATGTTTTTATTTCTTATACGAAAATGCATGGAATTTGAATGATTTGCTTCTCAAGTCAATGCACAGCTGGTCGATACTATATAGAATCACCCCGGAGAGGCTATGCTAATGAGCGTTAGTAAAACTGGATTCGACGGAGAAATACACAAAATATCGATGATGAAAATGATGGTAATTGTGATAATGCTGACGATGCTGGCTGTTTTGTCCCCCCCCCCACCCCATATTGTACATCTGTAGCCTTGTTGTAACAAGTGTCTCCAGCCTCTACATGTGTGTTGTTGTTATACTCGTACATAAGCGGAGTACCTAGCCCCAAATACATGTCTGTTTCAGGTACAGTTTTGGGCTCCCTCGGTGGTGGTGAGTGTCGTAACGGCCGGATCTAACGACCCAGAGTATAACATCTACGTAACAGGTTTCGCTTTCTGGTATAGCGATGACTGTGACTCGTTCTTAGCAATACTAGACTCTGAAGGCAATGTAATGGTAAGATCATATTGGTGTCTGGTAATGTGTATACAGATTATATGCAGTGAAGTTTCTTTAACCTTTTTTGCCTTTGCAAACAGAGTAGATCCAAAACAGACGATTCCAGTAGGAGCCGATTGGCCAGGGTATGTTCTGTTTATGCATGGAGTTACATGTATATACAGTAAAACCACTCTATAACGACCACTACATTATATAAAAAAATTGTGTTAAAAGCAGGCGACTGCTTAAAGCAAGGTGAAAGTAACACAATTTAGTGGCCGTTATAGAGAGGTTTTACTGTACCAACTAACACAATTTAGTGGCCGTTATAGAGAGGATTTATTATACCAACTAACACAATTTTGTGGCCGTTATAGGGAGTTTGTTTTACTGTACCAACTAATTAACACACTTTAGTGGCCGTTATAGAGAGGTTTTACTGTACCAACTAATTAACACACTTTAGTGGCCGTTATAGAGAGGTTTTACTGTACCAACTAATTAACACACTTTAGTGGCCGTTATAGAGAGGTTTTACTGTACCAGTCCCAGTGAAGTCAGTTGGTTGACAAAGCCTGTAGTACACGGACGAAAGCTCCCAAACAAGGTACGCTTTCAAATTTTTGGTGTGTGAAATTGAACAATCTAAATCAATCATAATGAACAATACCACACATTTGAATTTTCATAAGAAATGTTGGTTGAGTGTTTCACTTCGCCCCGGGTGCGGGGAAAAGTGAAACAAAGAGCGGGGCAAAATGAAACAGTATTGATTAACATTACAAATGTTACACTATCACACTATTAAATTGCATCGCGCTCGTATTATATCATCACAACATTAAACAGTTCAGATGAGGATGAGTGGCACTGTTTGATTTTGTCAAGATTTTACAACTCGTATAATAAGCTTTTAACTGCACTCATCCTCATCTAAACTGCTTTTCTCCTTCTTTTTATTCGAGTGATGTTGTTTTGTTTTTGCCTTTTCATTTTTCTTGCTACTAGCCTTTAGTTTTTTTTCTGTTTATTTTCAAACTCTTCCTCAATTATTTTCTTTTCAGGGGTATCTGTAAGAATTGCGGCATTTCACCTTCTTGGTTTTGATTTATTTTTACCCATGTTCTTCCTAGGGGATGATTTTGGGTGCGGTCTCAC
Source organism: Azorinus chamasolen (assembly GCA_963576725.1). NCBI lineage: Eukaryota > Metazoa > Mollusca > Bivalvia > Cardiida > Solecurtidae > Azorinus > Azorinus chamasolen. The sequence continues at coordinate 8,232,939 of OY755248.1, read as the reverse complement.
AGTTTCTGGAGAATAAAATAAAGGTTTGGCAGAAAATTGTGGGAGTCTGGACATTTTGTTCACCAATGTTTTCAGGTAGTTTCCGTGTGCTGTTGTAGTGCGCATTAGCACCATCGCCACTCAAGACACCGTGGATGTCTCCTCTGAAAACAACAACTGGTCTGCCTGGTGCTATCCCATCGATTTGAACGATATTGTCATCAATACCATTATGACGATAAACTATCGCCGAAACCCCATAAGCATTGCACAGGGCATTTAAAATAAGGTCAGCTGTGTCTGTATTATATCGTTTGTAATGTATATAACTTCCAATGTCCTGTATAACAGAATGAGTTTCTGATGAAAAGTAGTCGTAGTAGTCTATATTTTCACGTACTTCCTTCAAAAGACTTTCGCAGACGTCATCATGAGGAATGTTTGCAATACCCTCGTGTTGTAAGGTGATCCTGAATGCATAAGGAAGACAGTGTCGGTCTCCAGGAACGGAGACAATTTCTCTCCCTAAATTTGTCATTACATCCCTTATTGTGCCGTGAATACCTGTAATTTGCTTAGCTTGAGGTGGAATCTCTGACCCAGCTATACATTCTGGGACGGGCTTGTCTGTCACACTGCAAGGTGCGAACTCATTATCACCTAACACAATACTATTGAATAGAGATATGCCTGCAACACGGAAGCCACTTGTTATGTTTTTTTTGGGGTAGCAGCTAACGGCCAATAATCTCGCATTTGACTTGGAATGTCATAAATAGTCATACTTTGGCCTGGATGGTTCCGCATCCATGAATCTTGTGTCGAATGAACAAGTTTTTTTCAACGGCCCAAATACGGTTCGATCAAGTGGTTGCAATTTGTGACTGCAATGGAGAGGGAATGGCACCATATTAATGCCATTTTCTTTTGCAAGATTAAGTGCTTCAACACTAATATGGCTTATGTGGTTATCCAGAAGCAATAAAACCTTCCTCTCAGTAGACGGTTTGGCGTATTGAATAAAATGCCTCAAAAACATAACAACGTTTGGTGCTGTCATCCACCCAGAAGGATGTGAAGCACCAATACATTCCAGCCGGTCCATCCCTGATAAAATGTGCGTGAAAATTTACTCTGGGGAACACGAACATTGGAGGCATACTATTACCGATGGCACTGACGGCGACGCAGATAGTCACAAGAGCTCCTCGTTCAGCAGATTGAGCTGACCTATCTGCTTTACACCTTTAGGAGCAATGATATTTCTAGGCTTTTGGACGGTTGTGATTCCCGTCTCATCACAATTCCATATATCAGATGGATCGATGTTATCCCGGTCAATCACGCGCCCTAGTTTTTCAAAGAAAAGTTGAACATTTGTATGGTTAAAACTCGTTGCTCTCGAAAGGCTCGTGGGCTCAGGGGTTCTTATAGAAAGTTCAGGGTTCCTTTTCATAAAGTTGCCAAACCAGTCTTCCCCAGCTTGCCGGTTGATGTGCCATGAATCCGGGACAGCAAGTTTATATAAAGTTGCACAATCATAGGCCAACGCACGAACTTCCTTTGTAGACAGACCAAAGTAGATATTTGCCGCTTCAGTCAAATAGCGTACAAGGCTTTTTTCCTGTTCTTGGCTAAATAATTGAGGATAGCGACCGTTCTCGAATGACAGATTTTCTGGTCCATCACTGGTATCCGCTCCTTTGACATATCTACTTAGGGACACGTGGTTCACCCCTGCATTAAAAACATATAGATCTCTAGATCTATTTACGTCTCTGTTGTTTACATTGATAGACATAATTAGAATATTCTATTCATAATATATTTTATATTCATTATACTGTATCATATAACTGACGTTCGTGTGTATTTAATTAGTTATTACATATACATGTTGCACACAAATACATGAACTCGTCCTCTCTAATGATCAATCTATGAGCTGTACATAAAATATTCCTTTAGTTTTATCTTACTCTGTACGTTTGCAGTCAAGTACCTTACCATAGTGTTCTGCAATAGCCCTGGTCGATCTTCCAGATATCCTAACGCATGATATAGCTTTTCTAATTATGTCGCCCGCAACAGTCCATTGCTTTGTTTTTCTGACATAATTACGGATTATCCTGTAATAAATGCAAATTTATTTTAAAAAATAATTTAATACCAATAATACATTTTTAAAACATGTGAAAATTTACTTACGTGGCAGCAAAATAAAAAAGCTGTTGATATTCTTTCTTAAGTTGACCGAAAACAATTTTTCTTTTATCCAGTCACCAGGCTCTCTAGTGACATAATAAAGGGGGTGCAAATAAACTTAGGTTTATTAGGTTACTTCCGGTAGTAGAAGGTTTATTAGGTTAGTAGATAGACGTAATGATTCTATATAACCATGGAACTATTTTAATTTTCTGTAAATATGAATAAAAATTATGTTGACGGAATAGATCTAACAGAAAATTCACCAATATAATTATTCAAATAAGAAAAAAGAAGAAAACATGTCTATGGCTGGATTCGAACCCGCGTCTGATCCTACAAAAGCCAAAATCTAATTATTCTAGAGACGTCGTGCTTACCGATTACGCCACTGAGGCCACATACAAAATGACGTTGATTTATCAGTTTTATTAATTTAATTCACCGCTGGCGAAACGCGTTTTTGATAAAAACCAAGCCAGTGAGCAAATATTTACAGATATAAATAGTAAATGTTTTCTTTTCACTGTCATGATAATTTGATTGATAAGCTCTTACAGGGGCAGTGATTGTCATAGACCTAAATATAGCCTGTTTAGTTCCGTCGATTTATGAGTGACGTTAGCCCTATCTAAAATAGAAACCGAGACGACGGAACTCGAATTTGACCAGAGTGCCTCCGGGAGAATATTATCATGTCTGTTTGAATTAACATATCGACTCTCGATTAAAATGGTCTTATTTTTCAAATTCAACCACGTTTTATAGACCGATAGTGACACAATGAAAAGTAGCCATTTATGGCGCTCAAAAGTTACATGATTGTTGACCTACTTTGGTCGCGAGACGGTTGTGAAGAATGACGTCATCGCACTTGTAGGTGTTGCTTTATACGTTTCTGATGTGTAAAAAGACACTTGTTTATTTTCTAGGTTGCCTGATTGAAAAACTAGGTGTTTTCAACTATGAAACACAAGTATCAATTTGTTGTGGACAAAATAATTGAAATTTGTTAGGATCTACCATTTAGCTTGTTAGACCAAATCACACACAACTGTGATCAAAGCACCCAAAGTACTAATAGTCAACTGTATACATGCTATTAGCCAGATGTTTTAGTTGTTAAGTGTTTACCTAACGAGTACTCATTTTCATAGATCTATAAGACTCGGAATAGAATAAAAGGACACATCTGCAAACAGTTCAGATCCTGATCGGAGGGCTCTCGAAGGAGCCCTCTTATCACTGATACACTCTGTTTGACCATCATCTCTTAAAATAACATTCTGACTTGTGCTCTGGATTATATTTAGATTGCTTGTCTGAAGCACCTTTTATTAATATTACGTATTTTGATGACGCGTGTACATACGTCACAAATATGTCACAAGAGAATCCCCAATACATAAAAATACGAGTAGTACTTGTCCTCTAGGAATTCCTGACGCCATTTAAGTCATCATAATCAACTACATGTATAAGTGGATTTCGTAAGAACTTACGAATTTTGCAATCAGTGTAGACCCTTACCAGAGGCCTCATTAAGTGGTAAGGTGGTCATAGATTTACACTGCTTTCAGGAATCAAATGTTTCTTACAAGGTTTAAATTATCATAGATCTATTGTATTTTTTTCTAGTTCTTGAGCTACTAGATCTATGCCGAATCTTAAGATATTGTCCGGAGGTCAGTTGCATGGACTTCAATAGGTGATCAAGGTTAAACAAGTGTAATTTTTGACGTGCATTTTGCATACACCGTGTGATCCCCATGTGGATTTCTTTTCATTAATTGGATGTTGATTTTCGGGTGGCGGTGTTGCTGAATTTTCGGCGTTTTTTTTCCCCATCCGCGTTCAGGCTCGCCTCGACCGTCTCGGGGTGGGACGGGCTCTGTGGCGGGATTTCGCTGGGATCCGGAAGCGGGTGCGGTTATCCCCCGTTGACCCCCATTGTGGGGATCGCTCACTTTCGAAAACGTCATGTATACTCGATGGTGGAGGTTTTCTTTGCAGTGGGGTTGGTGGGGGTTGCGCCTGTTGTCGGGTTCGGGTGGTGTTTTGCCTCGGGGTTCGTCTCCTGCCCTGGGGCTGTTGGGGTGGGTTTCGGGTTTCGTTGGGTGGGGCCGGGGATTCGGTGACGCGGTTATCCGAGACGCTCAGTACACGACATCAATATTTTATTCTTTGTGATTTATGTTTTCCTCTATCAGCTCACATGTTGTTACTTTTATGTAAACTGTGATGAAAATAAAGGATCTGTTCTGTTCTGTTCTGTATTTGGATCTAGTAAATGCGTTGTATTTGAGGAAATGTGATAAATAGAATACAGCATTCGTGGTCATTGAATATTCCAAATATTCAATGACCACTCATGTTGTATCACTCATGTCGTATCCTCTATTTATGAAATTACGAATGTAAGCCAGAGTAAAGACGGCTCTGTTGACTTATCTTTGTTTTACATAATCTTTGTTTTAAATTCTTAACCATTTTCCTGCTCCATTCGGTCTGGGAATTTGGGGTTTTCATAAAGTAATATCTAGATCTATATATCTATCTATCTATCTATCTATCTATCTATCTATCTATCTATCTATCTATCTATCTATCCGTGCACAGAAGAACCTCTGGGGTCTTCCTTTACCTGCAATTAGCTGGACGTCGTGATATGACTACAAATACTGTTAAAACGACGTAAACCCCGTTAAACCCCGTTTTACATATGCAAACATCGGTGTTTCTTGTGATACAGTAACACCTCTCTATAACGGCCACTAAATTGTGTTAATTAGTTGGTATTTAGGGGCAGGTGGCCGATTAAAGCAAGGTGCGTTCTGTTTTACTTTCACCTTACTTTAAGCAGCCACCTGCCTTTTACACAAAATACTTGATGTAATTTAGTGGCCGTTATAGACAGGTTTTACTGTACATCGAGTGACTGCGTGTCGCATTAGGATACAGGCTGTTGATACTCTACCAATATGTCCTAAAATAAATTAACCCATTCCCTCATATTGACACCTTTGTAAAAGTCACTTTTTGAAACCATTGTGATAAACAGAGCATTTGCTCCACATGCACACATGCTTTTTCACATTGGTTTCAAAACTCCAAAATTCTAAAATTTTCCTTTTCCCTAGTAAATGCTCCTTTTCAGAAGATTTATTCAAAGAGGTTGGATCTAAAATAGTCTGAAGGAATGGGTTAAAAGAAAGTAAGTAGTTTGAATAGACATCAGTTCTCACACTTGGATAATGTTTGTTTTCTGCAGGATTTCCCCGGCAACACGAATTCATGGGAATATGTCACCCACGACCTTCCGTACAAGGTGAACGCTAAATGTGTCATTATCGATCCTACTGCCTGGAGCGGGAACATCGCCCTGAGGTTTGACATTATCGGGTATCCATTGCCATCTCCGTGACTTTCCAGCGACAAGCGTTCGACCATCGTCACAACTTGTTTTACTTGTTTTCTTGTGTCGCTGTGTTAACCCTTTACCCATTACATCATAGGCTATTTTAGACCCAACGTACAATTGAACTTCGATAACTCGAACTTCAAGGGACCATACAAATTAGTTCGAGATAACAGAAAATCGAGTTATCCGATATCTAACCTGAACCATTTCTCAAGGCTATATAGCTTAATACAGGTCTAAAATAATGCTGAAAGCTCCTGTAGGAGCTTTCAGCATTACTTTAGGCCTGCATTAAGCTGTAACATGTGTTTCTAGATATATGTAGCGATACATTTTAGAGCATTTCTGTATTGTAAGTTTTAGAGGGACTGGACTTTTTGTTCGAGTTATCCCGAAGCACGAGTTATCCGAGGCGAGATATCGAAGCCAGCTGTATTTGAATAAACCTATCGAAAAGGAGCATTAACTAAAGGAAATGAGTCATTGTGATAAATAGAGCAGTTCTATTTATCACAACGGTTTCAAAAAGTAACTTTTACAGAGGCGTCAACAGGCATCAATATGAGGGAATGGGTTAACTATTAAATATTCATGGAAGAAATATTGACATTATGATTATTTATGAGCTGCGAGTTCGTGGTGTTAACTTGTCAATGATGTTTTGCCTTGACTAAAACACAGGTGTACTTCGCAGGCTATGTCACAACAACAACAACAACCCCATCACAAATACATTATTTTTTAATCACATGTCATAAGTATCTAAAGCATACCAAAATATAGTTTTCGGACCCAACCAAAAAAATATGTATATATTTTCGCGAACACCCCTGCTCTATATAATAAGTAAAAGGTATTCAACTCCGGCCGAAATCTGCTCAAAATTCGATGGGTTCAATCACTGCGATCGTCCGTGAAAGCTTTTTTGACCACCGATTTCCATAAAATGTGTCTCATTTATCAAAGAAACCATCACTCTTGATGAGCAGTCATCTATTTTTTCTGAGAGTATTAACACGCTTTTACAGCGAATCGCCAAAGTGACAACCAACCTCTCTAGGACACAGGTTGACTCTGAGGTTCGAAATAGAAATACGCTATAATTCAAGTCGAAACACAATATAACTGGTCTATAAGGCATTACCACGGTCTGATAGCATGAATGGAAATTGTGTATTCACAAATTCTTCAAATAATATTTTCTAAAAATCTCTACAAGCTTGATACATGTATTGATATCGGCGAAAGTCACATCTTTCGGTTTTGTTGGTCTTTACTTTCGGTTTAAAACATTTTAGTAACATAAAATAGTCATTATGTGTAATGCCTGTAACACTCTTGATATCAATTAAAAGTACAGTAAAACCTCTCTAAACTGGACGTTCAATGTAGTATAAATATCGATTTTGGGGACGGATGGCAGTTGAATCCAGGGTAAAAGTCATGCAGAAAGCTCGTCTGGAAACTTTTTGCGTGACTTCCACTCTGCATTAAGCAGCCACCTGCCCAAAAGTAAATAAATTATTGTCAACTAGAATTCCGGTTTAGAGAGGTTTTACTGAATTTGTCTTTTACGCTCCGTTAATTTCAAAACATGATTTACCAAATATAAGAGTTCATAAACTCATCACAGTTGTCATTTCTGCATGAATTTGACTAAACGTGATGTCCTGGTCTATTCAATACAGTATATAGCATATCGTATGTTTCGAATGCCGAGTCCTAGTTGATTTATATGGTTATCCAAACATAGTATGAGCAAGCATTTTCGACCATAGTGGAGACTGCAGAATCAGATCTACTGCAGAACCCCTCTGCACCGGACATCCAAATTACTATCAAATTCGGTCTTTAACCCTTCGCTTGCTATTCACGTCAATATACCTACCTGTAAATAGTGAAGACCCAGATGAGACAGCTCCTGCAGGAGCTATCTCATCAGGGTCTACACTATTTACAAGTTGATAGTGCACCCAGTGCACTCCTCAGCAGTGATTGCACAGCGAAATACTTGTACACAGTGAAGATATATGTAATTATACAACAGGGCATGGGTAAAGAAGGAGGAATGTATTTCAAAATTCAGCAAGCGAAGGGTTAAAAGGGTGATAACTTATTGCAGGGTGAATGTAGTCGAAAACGCTCAATGGACCTTGCCGCACGACTTTCACCCTGCTTTAAAGAGCCACTTGCCTAAAATAGACCGATTTTTTCTTTATCAAAATTCCGGTTTTCTAGGGTTTATGGTATATAATTTAACCCCTCCCCAATCCTAATGCATGTACTACTCACATATGCTAGTCAGTAGTATGATGTATCCTGCATTCGCAATTCTTGACGTGCAGGGTCAGGTCAATGTTGACCTTGACCTTTGAAAGGAGTGACATTGGAGCGATCTTGTAACTGAACTAGTGCTAGAACAGGGTGACCTTGGAGCGGCCTTTTCCTTAACATTATCTTTGAACGAGGTTACCTTGGAGTGACCTTGTCCTAGATCAGAGACGGCCAACGGGACTTGCAATACATTAGTGTGTCAAATTAGGAAGTTAAGTTTATGTTAAAACAGGGAGCATCTTCAAGCAGACGACTGTTTGAACTTAAACAGGGTAATAGCTTCAAGATATACCGCGAGATATGTGCTCCAATGAGCTATATTAAATGTTGCTGCTTTAAGCTGCCACCTGTCTTAAAGACTTGCTGTAGTGTTCGAAATCTCGGGCTTTTACAGTATTTAAAATTCGCTCTGTGTGGAATATCTTAACTAATCTGGGGTCAAGGTACTTTTCCACACGTATATACACCACAAACTCTGTTCGATGCCACTTCCGGCAAACGAATGTTGATACACCGATATAAATAATACATATTTATTTAAAAACATCAACGGCCTCGGTTTATTTTTTTATTTCACGGGAGGTAAGTAATACAAAGAATTATATTAGTTTATTGAATGATTATTTCCCTTGTTCTACTCAGACTCCGAGGTGTTTGAAAGTCAAACAGTTGTCATATCAATAACTTTTGCAAATGTCTACGTATAATCATTATTCTTGTTGTACATGTATATTGAAATATTCACGTTTTCTTTGTTTGATGTATACAGACGTTTTGACTCTTCCTAGGGTTGAACTGGCAGAATGTTGTAGATTGGGGTCCGTAGTACTGTGTCTATGACTCCAGGGTAAGGCAGCAGTTTTTTTTTAAATACCAGCCTTATTATACTGTGAAAATTATCCATTTGCTATTTTCAAAGAAATACCCAATGTACTTCGATATTTATAATAGAACTAGCAGCAGCAACACATCTCAAACTATGAGATTTCCGATGTTAATTAAATGGCCGATTGAGAGAGGTTCTACTGTATGCGACAAACAAAGATCGACAGTAGAACCTGTCTTAAGCGACCATCAAAAAGAGGTCTAATAATGGGTCTGTGAGGAATGTGGTAGCTGAATGCAGGTAAAAAGTAATGTAGGAGCTTTCTGCACTGGTCCCTAAAACCGATTATGGTGTACTATCAGCTTAATTAAGCACTACCTGCTTTTTAAGACTCCTATTTTCAATAAACGAATGACCGCTTATGACAGCAGCTGCTGGTGACGCCTCTGATGTTTGACTGTACAGTAAATTTTCGACTGTGGATTTAAATGACTTAATATAATTATTAATTGTTACATTTCTAAAATCTGCTGAATGATTGATGTTACTTCTAATGATACACCGACAAGTTTCAGCATTGATGTAAGGTGTCATCAAAAACATGAATATGTTCTGTTCCCTTTTGTCCCGTTTAAGAAATTCTATCAGCATAATTTAATATAGAATTTGTTCCTTTTTGTCCTGTTTAAAAAATTTAACTTCATACAAAATTTGTTAAAAATTGTCCACTCTCCGAGCAAGAAAATTTCAACTTATGTGTAAAGTATTTGTATCTGCATATATTTGCTTACGCTAATTGTTTCACGTATCAATTTGTAGTTGAATTGTATGTATGACGATGTATCTTGTGTACAAGTCAAATAAAATAATTGTTCTGTTCTGTTCTGTTCAGTAAAACCTCTCTATAACGGCCACTAAATTACATCAAGTAGTTTGTGTTAAAGGCAGATGGCTGCTTAAAACAAAGTGAAAGTAAAACAGAAGGAGCGTTCTGTTTTACTTTCACCCTGCTTTAAGCGGCCACCTGCCCTAAATACCAAATACTTAATGCAATTTAGCGGCCGTTATAGAGAGGTTTTACTGTACTTGTTGTGTATATTTGAATATGAAATATATCTGAAGCAGTTCCATGGGTGTTAATTTTCAATTTGACATCAAGTTGAAGTACAAAGAGACAGATCCGTCTGAAAAAAAGTGAAAGAAACACAGTTTCTTTAAAAATACAATCATAGAGTGCAAATTGGGCCTCGATGAGACGCTGCGTTACTCCATAAGATATGAGCATGCACATGTACAATAAAAACCTTATAAACAGGACATTCAAATTAGTATAAATATCGGTCTTGGAGACAGATGGCTGCTTAATACAGGATGAAAGTCATGCAGACATATCCTCTAGGAGTTGTATGCATGCATTTCACCCTGCATTAAACAGACACCTGCCTATAAGTATCTAAATTCCGGTTTAGAGAAGGTTTACTGTATTTCTATTTACCTGAACCACACCAATAGGTCACTCTGACAGTTGCATATAGTTGGTTTCATCTAATAACACTGCGTAACTTTTGACAAAGCAGGCGTGTTCTTTAAACATATGACTTCATGAATATTCGTGTAAGAAATAATGTGTGTATGAATATCATTAGTTTGATATTTAAAATGCCATATGAACAAGAAACGTTTAGCTATGGTAACAACTGTAGACGTATATGATTCCATAAGCAAATATTTAAGATCCTGATCAAACGGATCCTACAGGAACAATCTGTTCTGGGTCTACGATGTTTGCAAAGGCGTTAAAAGGCGTTTCCGAGAGTAAACGATTAACTGCGTCCGTAAGAACATGCAATCAACCAATGGCGACTCTTATTGAAGGTCCTCGCGTGCACATATTGTTATAAACAACGACATCCTTTCCCTAACTGTCTAGCGACTAGGTGGGGCTATTTTTCGTACACGACTATTCATCGAGTAAAGAGTTATCTGTGTTTAGGTTTGGAACGTTATGTTAACTGTTGGCATATTTCAAAGAGAGTCCGTACAGCGGAACTACGATAGCCAGTATAGTTGAGAATATTGAACCCTCTTTGTATCAGTTATATGCTGGCTCCGTCCGTCTATGAAGACGATGGATTGCGCCCTGTTGAGGTTATAGAGCAACATCTGTGATGACTGTGAAGACCAATCATTGAGTGGCAGTCCTTGTTGCGGACATCATAGATGAAGACTGAACAGTCTTGGTGAGCCACTACCAGACGTTTCTGTCTCTTCTTTCTCTGCTGTTGGCAACTACCTTCACTCCTTTGTGAACAGCAATCCTCCAAGACGAGCCTTTGTTGTGTCCTCCCATGTGTCGACATCAATGTTTGCTGACTGGGGGTCCCTTTTGCAGGAGTCCTTATATCTAAGATAGGGCGGCCTTGTTGTCGTGTACCGAGCTCTAGCTGTCCGTGCAACAGATCTTTCGGCAAGCGACTTTCCTCCATACGGCGTACGTGTCCAAGGCATCGCAGGCGTCGTTTGATGAGCATTGCAAACACTGAGGTAGAGTTTGCCTTCCTGGGGACATTCATGTTCGTAACCTTGTCCTTCCAGGTGTGTCCCAAGATTTTTTCTAAGGCACCTCATGTGGAACACGTTGAGCCTGGTCTCTTGTCTAGCATATGTTGTCCAAGTTTCGCTTCTGTAGAACAGGGTACTGAGGACGCATGCTTTGTAGGCCGCAAACTTTGTGTTTAGTGTCAGGTTCTTGTTTTCCCACAACCTCTTTGTGAGCTTGGACAATACAGCAGCATTAATCTCAGCATCTCGAGAGATGTTTTCTGAGATGTTAGAGCCCATATATTTGAACTTGTTCACAACTGCAAGTGTAGAGCCGTTTACCGAGATGGAAGGTGGTATTGGAACGTCCTGGTCCATGACCTCTGTTTTCTTTATGCTGATTGTAAGACAAACTGAACTCATCACATGCTTTGGTAAACCTGTCCATGAGTCGCTGGAGACCATCATGAGTGTGGCTTGCCAGCGCAGCATCATCAGCGAAAAGCATAGCTCTGAGAAGGACATGAGTGATTTTAGTTTTTGCGCGGAGACGGGATATGTTGAACAGTTTGCCATCGTGACTGGTATGCAGGTAGACACCATTTGTGGAAGACTGGAAGGTGTAAGACATGAGGAGTGAGAAGAAGATACCGAAGAGTGTGGGGGCGAGGACACGACCATGCTTCACACCGGTGAGAATTGGGAAAGGCTCTGATATGTCGCCATCAAGCATACTGTGCTTTCCATATTTGAATGAAATGATTTTGTTATGCTTAGGTGGACATCCACTCCTTTGAAGGAGCTTGAACAGTCCGTCTCTGCTAACAATGTCGAATGCCTTTGTTAAGTCGACACAGGCTAGGTACAAGGGTTGGCGCTGCTTCCTGCACTTTTATTGAAGCTGTCTCACATAAAAAAAATATCATGTCAATGGTAGACCTTCCGGATGTGGTTCTGGGTAGATCCGCTCAGCCAGTGTTTGTAATCGTGTGGGTACAACTCTTGCAAAGACCTTTCCCACGATGCTTAGCAGGAGAGTCCACGGTAGTTGTAGTCGCTACGGTCGCCTTTATTTTTGAAGAGTGACACAATCTTTGCATCACGCATGCCATATGGTACTTCCCCTTCCATCCAGCAGTTATAGAGTACAGTAAAACCCCTCTTAACCGGAAGTTCGGTGAAGAAGAATTTAGATCTTTTCAGGCAGGCGATTCCTTAATGAAGGGTGATGATCGTACAGAAAGCTCGTTTTGGAACCTTTTGCATAACTTTCACCCTGCATTAAACTGCTGCTATCTGTCTTATAGACCGGTATTGATTCTAATTAAAACCTCTGATTTAGAGGGATGTTAGCTTAATGCAGGGTGAAAAGTCATGCAGAAAGCTCCTCTAGGAACCACCTGCATTAACGCATCTAAATTCTTCACTACTAGAATTACGATTTAGATTAATTTTACAGTATTTACAAAACCACACCAGTTGTGTTGTTTGACAAAATTTAGAGTATCATATTTATAAGCCCTTATCCCGCTGTAAAAACCTTTGAGACCGAGTGCAGATCTTTATATCTGACGTCCCGCTACTCTGCGTCTGATCTTTATTCAAATATTCTGAAAATGGGTGATCCTTCGAAAGCAAAAGTAGAAATGCAAAAAGAGAAAATTGCTGACTCGGTTTTATTGAGTCTGTTCATGAGTAGTAATTAAAAGTGCAACACTACTCACGCCCCCTAGCACCGGCCCAAGCATCATTCAATTTTCAAAACGATCAACATCAGAACTAATGATCCCGAAGGACCAGAAAATATAACAACACTGAGAAGTTGATTGTAAAGGTTAGTGGTGGGCAGTATATTAGACATGTCAAATTGTGCGTCATTCAACTTCTTCCTTGTTGCATATACATGGATATTCATTATTTTTAACCCATTTGCTCCCACGATCCCATATATGGGACGTAGGCAAACAATATAAACTCTGATCAGACGCAGCATAATGCGGCGTCTGATCAGTCTACACTGTTTGCTGATAAGAATTTCAATATAAAACAAAACGAAACTGAACTTTTAGGCCAGGCACCCCTTAGATAAAAAATGGACTATTCCAATATATAAACATGGAGGAATCCGTTGGGAGCAAATGGGTTAATAGCATATGGACACAAACCATTTTTTGGCTCAGACAGACACTGTGAAAGCAGATCTATGTTATACAGTAAGCAAACGGAGCAGATCCTGATCAGACGACTACTATGTATCTACTCTGTTTGCAAATGCGTGAAAAGGGAGTTTATATGAGGGAAAGGGTTAAACATCGACCCTGTTATAGACGGAAGTAAGAATATTAAAGTTATTATAAATCCTCGCCTAACTCTTTTACTCTTATTCCCTGTCACGATCATGTTACACTTACCTGACACAATTACCAGGGATTGTTATTACTCAGTTATTAACCCTTCTCATGTTATCCGTGACTGGCATCTGTAAAACAGCTTGGATCTAGGTGAGACGCCGAGTTATATGACGTCATATCAGTATCCAAACTGTGTACCACTCAGCCAATGGTGCTCAAACGCCTGAACGAACCGGAAGTAGGCAGACTGCACCAAATCCAAACTTCAGCTGACGTTGTTGTTTTTTCACATTGGGATGAATATGAATTACAACATTCCATTTCTAAGTTCATTTTTACCTCGCAAATGCAGTGTGAGTGCATGTAAGCTGTTAAAGCATTAATCCAAGGAGCTCACCATTTTAGTATGTTAAAACCCCTCTAAACCGGACTTTAAAATTAGCATAAATGCCAGTCTAATAGATAATAATAATAATAAAGACTTTATTTAACGAGAGTATTATCCTCCCAATTTGACCTGAGACTCGATTAAATTTCGGTGTGTTTATCGGGATTGTTCGTAATACTTTGTGACAAAAAATAGCAAACCAAAAGCAGGTAATAATCATGTTCCTCGAGGATTGTACAGTAAAACCCCTCAAATCTTTACACAATATGCAAATCAACAGCGGACAAGCCTAATCCGTTCTTATTGTCAACGCTTAAACAGTTAGGCATACTACAATACAGACATAACAAAAGAGGTAGTCGAGGCGGGCATGCTCGAGAGCGACGCATTTGGGACACAAATCATGGAATTAATGTTATTGTCCTGTTTTATTGACCTGTCAAATGTGAATATTCCTACGTCACTGAAAGGATTCTATTTAGCTTGGGTAAACCTGTTTTTCAAACGTGTTTCACGAGATTCACAATAAATGTACAAGTACTCGAATGAGCCAAGTAGGAAATATTTTATTAGCGGAAACAATCGATATCAACCGAAGCTAAATATGGCATGTTCAGCAAGCGTATAATTATTTAAATTTGACAGGTTAATAAAACAGGACAATAACAACTTGCGAAACTTGCCTGAAGCTAATGACAACGTCGACCATAACAACTACAACAACACTTCAGAATTCCACACCGACATTAGAAATTTTAGCAATCTTATATATCCGAAGACCTGCAACAAATTGAACAGGGTAAACGAAAAAGTCACTTGTCTAACTCTAAATTGCCGATCAGTAGTAAAAAAAGATACAATTATAGGCCAGTTATTAAGGGAAGAAAAAATTGATTTTGCACTTCTTACGGAAACATGGTTCTCTGGCGACAAGCAACATCAGTATGAAACGTCCGACCTAAATCAAAATGGTTACAGTGTCAGTGTCATCAATAGGAAAAATAGAATAGGCGGTGGCATTGCTTTGACACATAAAACAAACATTAACGTACATAAACTTTCCACCGGAACGAACAAAAGCTTCGAGTTTGGACTGTGGCGACTTATTCTTAAAAACATAACTTTACATGTAATAGGAATCTACAGACCTCCTTCACTTAGTACATATTCTCAATTTGTAACGGACTTTTTGCAATATATGGAAGGCATTATACCTACATATTCAAACTTAATGGTTATGGGAGATTTTAACCTACATCTCAAAGAGGACAACAATGCAATATTGGATTTCAAAAATTCGATTCAGGCAATGGGTCTTGCGCAGCATGTAAATTTTAATACTCACACTGGTGGAAATAGCCTTGACCTAGTTATTACTGAGGAAGTAAATGGTGTCGATGTAGTCTCCTGTCAGCCTGGTCCCTTCCTATCAGATCATTGTGTAGTCAAAGTCGTCACGAATATTAAGAAAGAGAACATTACAAGTAAAGCAGTTACCTTTAGAGATTTCAAAAACATGGACAAGCCTGCATTTACCATGGTTTACAAATGAAATACTCCAGCTAAAGCGAAAGTTGCGCAAATCTGAGCGTCTTTGGAAAAACACAAGGAGCCCGAACTGTTTGAAACCTTTAAAGCAGCAAGGAATGAATACAGTTGTCAATTAAAAAAGGAAAAAATAAAATCTTTGAGTGAAAAAGTCATTGATTGTAAGGGTGACTCTAAAAAGTTGTATCAATTTGTATCTGATTTGACAGGAACTAAATCCGAAAATCCACTGCCTCCTAGCGAAAGTGAGATTACCCTCAGTGAAGACTTTGCCGACTATTTCATGAACAAGATACGGAACATTCGAGATTCTTTGAATTCTTTTAAAAACTTTGAGCCCATTCAGAAAGATGTTGTACAGTTTACTGAATTTGAAGAACTGAGTCAAGAAGAAATTAGAAAATTGATAAACGAGCTCAAGACAAAGTCATGTGAATTAGATGTTCTGCCTACAAAGATTCTGAAATTGTTTTTAGATGAACTATTACCTGTTATCACAAAGTTAGTTAACACTTCATTGAAACATGGTGTTTTCCCATCGAAATGGAAGCAAGCCATAATAAGACCGTTGCTGAAGAAAGTAGGATTGGAACTAGAACTGTCAAATTACAGACCGTAAGCAATCTTTCCTTTCTGTCAAAACTTATTGAGAAAGCTGCATTGTTTAGACTTAACATCCACGTAACTGACCATGACCTTCTGCCCAAAAATCAATCGGCTTACAGACGATTTCACTCTTGCGAATCTGCCTTATTGAGACTTGTTCATGACCTACTTGAGGCTATGGAGAACCAGGAAGTAACTGCCCTTATTGCCATTGACCTTAGTGCTGCCTTTGATACTGTTGACCATGATATTCTTCTCGATGTTCTCAAGAGTCAATATGGAGTTTGTAATATTGCTCTGAAATGGTTAGACTCCTACTTACGACCAAGAAGCTGTCGCGTGAATGTAAATTCGTCACAATCACAACCTCGTTTGTTGGAGTGCAGTGTTCCACAAGGCAGTTGCCTTGGTCCTTGGCTCTACCTTGCATACGCAGGAACCTTGTTCGATGTTATTCCTCCATCTATCTCAGTATACGGTTTCGCTGATGACCATATTGCAAGTAAACGCTTTAAACCTACCCCCAGTAGTGAAAAACAAACTGTTCGAAACCTTGAAGAATGTGCCATAACGATCAATAACTGGATGAACGAAAACAAACTTAAAATGAACACAGCAAAAACTGAATTCATCATTTTTGGAAATAAGCAACAGCTAAACAAATGTACTACACATTCAATTGATATCGCAGGAGATGTTGTTGAATCGGAAACGTGTATTAGATACCTAGGTGCTTTTCTCGATGAATCATTAACCTTCAAAGAACACGTGAAAAGAAAGTGTCGCGTTGCCATGTTGAACTACTATAGAATAAAATGTATTAGGAAATACTTGACAAAAGAATCTGCCGAAATTTTAGTTCTTTCACTAGTGATCTCTCATTTAGATTATTGTAATGTCATTCTGTACGGAATTGCACAGTGTGATATAGATAAACTACAACGAATCCAAAATATGTGCGCTAAACTCGTTTTGAATAGGAAATGGTCAGACAGCTCCAAACAATCTCTTAAAGACTTACATTGGTTACCTATCAAAGCTAGGATCACTTTTAAGATATTGACATACATGTACAATTGCTCTCTCAACCACGCTCCCGTTTATCTGACAGAACTTCTCGTAAAGCCATCACCAACACGCTGTCTGAGATCGGCAGACAAAGCCCAAGAGATGTATGCTGTGCCTTTCAACAAGAGAAAGACCTTTAGTGATAGAAGTTTTGGGACAGCAGGTCCCAGACTTTGGAACGGGCTTCCTAGCGAGATTAAAAGAGCAGAAAATGTTGAATCTTTTAAAAGAAAGTTGAAAACACATTATTTCAGACACTTTAACTCACTTTTTAATATTTCGTAGACACTGTCCGTGTGTTTTAGATGTATAAAGTACTTTACACAAAGTCTGGGTTTTAGTATATTATAACAGTTTTTTAACCATCGTTTTATGGATATTAGTTTTTATGCTTTCTTAAATGTATATTCGTGTATTGTATATCCTCTATCGATTTTTATTTGTCTCTGATTTTATTTATGTCAATGTACAACGCCATTGAATGCATTATTTGCAAAAATAGGCGTTTAACCAAGTGTTTCAGTTTCAGTTTCAGTTTCAGTTTCAATGCGACCACTTAATGAATAAACATGGCCGTCTTTATAAGCAGATGATTGCTCAATGTATGACAAAAGTTATGCAGAGAGCTCCTACAGGAGCTTTCTGCATAACTTTGGTCCTGTATCAAGCTACCACCTGCCTTTGCAACTGTGAAGTATGCCCCCTTTTGCTGGTCGCATTAGAGGGGGTTACTGTATTCTTATAGCGCATTCTTATACCTTCGGAAATGTATTCGAAGATTACCGACGATAATAAACGGAATATGCATGAGTCTCAGGTCAAATTGGTAGGATAATACTCATTTGGTTATAACCAATCTTCCATGAGGCCCTCAACAGAGAGAACACATATATGCAATTTGTAATAAAGTAGCAATGTTATCATAACTATTTTGCATAAGCACCGACAGATAGATGGCAGATTAATGCAAGTTGAAGGTCATGAGGAATACTCCCAAAGGAGCTATCTGCATGACTTTGACCCTGCATTAAGCAGCCACTTGTCCAAAAGGACTAACCTGTTCTATATTGAATGTACAGTTAAGAGTGGTTTTACTGTAAATAATCTGTACGACAATTACATTATATTGGACTTTTTTTTAAAAAAAAAGGAGAAACAATTTTTTCATTCATTAAAACAGACACTTATGCAAGTAATCATTATAAAACTGTTTTGATCATGACTTCAAGAAAACGCTCTTTTGCCGTTTATTAGTTATTGTAAGTTATTTGAAACTATCCGTGTCATCATTATACATACTTTATTTAATTTCATTTACAGTGTCGACTTTTCAAATGGACTATTCCAAACTTCAAACAGGTCAAGCTTATGGTAATAATAATAATCTATTTCCTCCAGATCAGGAGAATATTTAGGGATTTTTTTCTAAAGAAAGGTGTATCATGACAAACAGTGCAGACCCTGGTGACAGGGTTCCTCTGGGAGCCCTCTCATCTGGTCTACACTGTTTGTAAAGGACATTAGTGACTCGTGTCCCGCACAGTAAGGGTTAATTAAGGTACATATTGTAAGGGTTCATTAAGGTACACAGCTAGAGCACCACGTCATATATGTATCCAATTTATAAACAAGTTATCACAAATGTGTCACCCTTTACTCACTAGTAACACGTGTTGGTACCTCTGCAATCAGAGTAGACCCAGATCAGACGGCTTCTACAGGACCAGGCTCTGTTCTGTTAGCTTATAAAACATAGATCTAACATTGAACCAACTTCATAAGGATCTACAATTACGCCAGGTATGTTTTCAGTATTTGTCATTTACATATTTTTTATCAGTAAATCAATACGGATATATCAGATTTAATACCACGCATCATTATAAGTCATGATATGAATGGCAAACGATAATTAGTTTCATTCTTTACAAGACGTTGAACTTCAAAGTACAGCCAATCCTCACTGACTTGTATATTTAGCAAGAATCTAGACACGCTTAATAAAGGGTGAACACCATGCAGAAAGCTCTAACACTTTCACCCTGCATTAAGCTGCCACTTGTCTTAAATAGTATTAATGTGAGAGTTCGAATTATCGAGATATGAGTTCAGCAAACTCCTTACTTAGTTTTAACTGTGAGAAACGTAAAATGATGTGTACATTGTTACACTGGTAACTATAAACGGTTAGCCTGTCTTTATTTGAATATGATATCATAACCATTTTACTAGATTCTAGTATAATACTATTAGTTACACGGTTATTTGGCTGGGTGTACGGGCTGGTATGACCGGGTTAGATCCCGTATTTCCTGAGGCGTTAGCCGAAGGAAATACTTGGTCTAACCCGGTCATACCAGCCCGTACACCCTGTCAAATTACCGTGTAACGAATTTATTACCAGTCAGAGATCCGATTTACCTAATTAAGAAACGAGCAACTTTTATTTTGCTGACATTAGATCTCTAATTGTATGACGACAGGACAAAGAAAACATGACGTCATCTCAGAGCAAATATGACGTCGTCTCAGAGCAATTTCGAAAGAGGAATTGAAACTTTACTTGTAAGTTACATTAACGGTAAAACGTTATACTGATAAAAGTACAAAAATGAGTCATGCAGGAAATACCACATACAGAAAAAACACTCGCCCGAACAGCAACACAAGGAAACAGCAAATGTACATGGGTAGAAAAAACAACAAGAGACGCACAAAGACAAAACAAACATTCAATAGGAGGAAGATGGAAGTACCGCCTTGGAACGGTCAGTGACAAAAGTCACCGGGGGTTTAAACCGGTTTATGGGCGCCCAACCTCACCCTTATTCCATCCCCATCCTAAAAGACAAACAGTGTAAATAAACGTATCCCCTCTCCGACTAATCTACAACAACCGCGACAGCAAATACAGTGGTAAAGTGCATGTATAACAAAAAACATTTAATTGAACATACTGTATCCACCTATCGCTAGTGTACTCAATGATTGAGCTGCAAACAGAGTAACTGTAGAAAAGTAATAAAGGGTACGACAAAAATGAAATAGTACAGATATCCGACGTTCTCCTTCCATTTCTGGATTTAAGAGGTCGCCTTCATAGAGTACTAAACCTTTCTTGTCGGCGTACATGCAAAGAGGCCAGCGTGATTGCCAACTGTAAAAGGGTTCACAACCAAACATGCAGTATGTTGTAATAATACAGGATCATATCCCTTTTTAATGAATTGTTTTATATATTTGATGAACAAAGTGAGAAAATGGGTATGTCCAATAATTCTACGAAGTTTGTAAATCACATCACCATAAAATTCAGGATGTGAAATACCGTGTCGCAAAAGTACCTTGAGATTACATTTGTACTTGCCAATAAGCGAGAGATTTCGATAGTAAAATTTAGAGAAAGTTTTTCTTAGTTTATGGTATCTATATCCTTGTTTAAGCAGTTTTTCAGTTAAAATGAGATTTCGACTGTTAAAATCGTCAATAGA
The DNA here is from genome assembly GCA_963576725.1 of Azorinus chamasolen. Classification (NCBI taxonomy): domain Eukaryota; kingdom Metazoa; phylum Mollusca; class Bivalvia; order Cardiida; family Solecurtidae; genus Azorinus; species Azorinus chamasolen. The sequence goes on along the minus strand of OY755248.1, from coordinate 8,212,181 downwards.
TGAACAAGCTCTAGCAAAACGAATAAGTTGAGATATATAAACCCCGTAAGATGGAGCACGGGGAACATCCCCGTCAAGATGAGGAAAATTTACAATATTAAAATCAAAATCATCTCTTTTGTCATATATTTTAGAAGAAATCATTCCATTATTAATTTTAAGGTCTAGGTCAAGAAACGCTGCATACTTGTCTGACGGGTTAGCTTTATTCAATTTGAGTTCTTTAGGATAAATTGTAGGAATCAGAGCATTAAAGAAAGGGTTATCTAAGTTAAAAATATCATCCAAATATCGACAAGTATCATTGAAGGCTTTTATAACATCTTCTTGTGATTGAGGATTCAAACTCAACATGAAATCTCTCTCATAGCAGTACAAAAACAAATCTGCGACAAGTGGTGCACAATTCGTACTATGCAAGAATACCCTGTCAAATTACCGTGTAACGAATTTATTACCAGTCAGAGATCCGATTTACCTAATTAAGAAACGAGCAACTTTTATTTTGCTGACATTAGATCTCTAATTGTATGACGACAGGACAAAGAAAACATGACGTCATCTCAGAGCAAATATGACGTCGTCTCAGAGCAATTTCGAAAGAGGAATTGAAACTTTACTTGTAAGTTACATTAACGGTAAAACGTTATACTGATAAAAGTACAAAAATGAGTCATGCAGGAAATACCACATACAGAAAAAACACTCGCCCGAACAGCAACACAAGGAAACAGCAAATGTACATGGGTAGAAAAAACAACAAGAGACGCACAAAGACAAAACAAACATTCAATAGGAGGAAGATGGAAGTACCGCCTTGGAACGGTCAGTGACAAAAGTCACCGGGGGTTTAAACCGGTTTATGGGCGCCCAACCTCACCCTTATTCCATCCCCATCCTAAAAGACAAACAGTGTAAATAAACGTATCCCCTCTCCGACTAATCTACAACAACCGCGACAGCAAATACAGTGGTAAAGTGCATGTATAACAAAAAAACATTTAATTGAACATACTGTATCCACCTATCGCTAGTGTACTCAATGATTGAGCTGCAAACAGAGTAACTGTAGAAAAGTAATAAAGGGTACGACAAAAATGAAATAGTACAGATATCCGACGTTCTCCTTCCATTTCTGGATTTAAGAGGTCGCCTTCATAGAGTACTAAACCTTTCTTGTCGGCGTACATGCAAAGAGGCCAGCGTGATTGCCAACTGTAAAAGGGTTCACAACCAAACATGCAGTATGTTGTAATAATACAGGATCATATCCCTTTTTAATGAATTGTTTTATATATTTGATGAACAAAGTGAGAAAATGGGTATGTCCAATAATTCTACGAAGTTTGTAAATCACATCACCATAAAATTCAGGATGTGAAATACCGTGTCGCAAAAGTACCTTGAGATTACATTTGTACTTGCCAATAAGCGAGAGATTTCGATAGTAAAATTTAGAGAAAGTTTTTCTTAGTTTATGGTATCTATATCCTTGTTTAAGCAGTTTTTCAGTTAAAATGAGATTTCGACTGTTAAAATCGTCAATAGATGAACAAGCTCTAGCAAAACGAATAAGTTGAGATATATAAACCCCGTAAGATGGAGCACGGGGAACATCCCCGTCAAGATGAGGAAAATTTACAATATTAAAATCAAAATCATCTCTTTTGTCATATATTTTAGAAGAAATCATTCCATTATTAATTTTAAGGTCTAGGTCAAGAAACGCTGCATACTTGTCTGACGGGTTAGCTTTATTCAATTTGAGTTCTTTAGGATAAATTGTAGGAATCAGAGCATTAAAGAAAGGGTTATCTAAGTTAAAAATATCATCCAAATATCGACAAGTATCATTGAAGGCTTTTATACCATCTTCTTGTGATTGAGGATTCAAACTCAACATGAAATCTCTCTCATAGCAGTACAAAAACAAATCTGCGACAAGTGGTGCACAATTCGTACTATGCAAGAATACCCTGTCAAATTACCGTGTAACGAATTTATTACCAGTCAGAGATCCGATTTACCTAATTAAGAAACGAGCAACTTTTATTTTGCTGACATTAGATCTCGAATTGTATGACGACAGGACAAAGAAAACATGACGTCATCTCAGAGCAAATATGACGTCGTCTCAGAGCAATTTCGAAAGAGGAATTGAAACTTTACTTGTAAGTTACATTAACGGTAAAACGTTATACTGATAAAAGTACAAAAATGAGTCATGCAGGAAATACCACATACAGAAAAAACACTCGCCCGAACAGCAACACAAGGAAACAGCAAATGTACATGGGTAGAAAAAACAACAAGAGACGCACAAAGACAAAACAAACATTCAATAGGAGGAAGATGGAAGTACCGCCTTGGAACGGTCAGTGACAAAAGTCACCGGGGGTTTAAACCGGTTTATGGGCGCCCAACCTCACCCTTATTCCATCCCCATCCTAAAAGACAAACAGTGTAAATAAACGTATCCCCTCTCCGACTAATCTACAACAACCGCGACAGCAAATACAGTGGTAAAGTGCATGTATAACAAAAAAACATTTAATTGAACATACTGTATCCACCTATCGCTAGTGTACTCAATGATTGAGCTGCAAACAGAGTAACTGTAGAAAAGTAATAAAGGGTACGACAAAAATGAAATAGTACAGATATCCGACGTTCTCCTTCCATTTCTGGATTTAAGAGGTCGCCTTCATAGAGTACTAAACCTTTCTTGTCGGCGTACATGCAAAGAGGCCAGCGTGATTGCCAACTGTAAAAGGGTTCACAACCAAACATGCAGAATGTTGTAATAATACAGGATCATATCCCTTTTTAATGAATTGTTTTATATATTTGATGAACAAAGTGAGAAAATGGGTATGTCCAATAATTCTACGAAGTTTGTAAATCACATCACCATAAAATTCAGGATGTGAAATACCGTGTCGCAAAAGTACCTTGAGATTACATTTGTACTTGCCAATAAGCGAGAGATTTCGATAGTAAAATTTAGAGAAAGTTTTTCTTAGTTTATGGTATCTATATCCTTGTTTAAGCAGTTTTTCAGTTAAAATGAGATTTCGACTGTTAAAATCGTCAATAGATGAACAAGCTCTAGCAAAACGAATAAGTTGAGATATATAAACCCCGTAAGATGGAGCACGGGGAACATCCCCGTCAAGATGAGGAAAATTTACAATATTAAAATCAAAATCATCTCTTTTGTCATATATTTTAGAAGAAATCATTCCATTATTAATTTTAAGGTCTAGGTCAAGAAACGCTGCATACTTGTCTGACGGGTTAGCTTTATTCAATTTGAGTTCTTTAGGATAAATTGTAGGAATCAGAGCATTAAAGAAAGGGTTATCTAAGTTAAAAATATCATCCAAATATCGACAAGTATCATTGAAGGCTTTTATAACATCTTCTTGTGATTGAGGATTCAAACTCAACATGAAATCTCTCTCATAGCAGTACAAAAACAAATCTGCGACAAGTGGTGCACAATTCGTACTATGCAAGAATACCCTGTCAAATTACCGTGTAACGAATTTATTACCAGTCAGAGATCCGATTTACCTAATTAAGAAACGAGCAACTTTTATTTTGCTGACATTAGATCTCTAATTGTATGACGACAGGACAAAGAAAACATGACGTCATCTCAGAGCAAATATGACGTCGTCTCAGAGCAATTTCGAAAGAGGAATTGAAACTTTACTTGTAAGTTACATTAACGGTAAAACGTTATACTGATAAAAGTACAAAAATGAGTCATGCAGGAAATACCACATACAGAAAAAACACTCGCCCGAACAGCAACACAAGGAAACAGCAAATGTACATGGGTAGAAAAAACAACAAGAGACGCACAAAGACAAAACAAACATTCAATAGGAGGAAGATGGAAGTACCGCCTTGGAACGGTCAGTGACAAAAGTCACCGGGGGTTTAAACCGGTTTATGGGCGCCCAACCTCACCCTTATTCCATCCCCATCCTAAAAGACAAACAGTGTAAATAAACGTATCCCCTCTCCGACTAATCTACAACAACCGCGACAGCAAATACAGTGGTAAAGTGCATGTATAACAAAAAAACATTTAATTGAACATACTGTATCCACCTATCGCTAGTGTACTCAATGATTGAGCTGCAAACAGAGTAACTGTAGAAAAGTAATAAAGGGTACGACAAAAATGAAATAGTACAGATATCCGACGTTCTCCTTCCATTTCTGGATTTAAGAGGTCGCCTTCATAGAGTACTAAACCTTTCTTGTCGGCGTACATGCAAAGAGGCCAGCGTGATTGCCAACTGTAAAAGGGTTCACAACCAAACATGCAGTATGTTGTAATAATACAGGATCATATCCCTTTTTAATGAATTGTTTTATATATTTGATGAACAAAGTGAGAAAATGGGTATGTCCAATAATTCTACGAAGTTTGTAAATCACATCACCATAAAATTCAGGATGTGAAATACCGTGTCGCAAAAGTACCTTGAGATTACATTTGTACTTGCCAATAAGCGAGAGATTTCGATAGTAAAATTTAGAGAAAGTTTTTCTTAGTTTATGGTATCTATATCCTTGTTTAAGCAGTTTTTCAGTTAAAATGAGATTTCGACTGTTAAAATCGTCAATAGATGAACAAGCTCTAGCAAAACGAATAAGTTGAGATATATAAACCCCGTAAGATGGAGCACGGGGAACATCCCCGTCAAGATGAGGAAAATTTACAATATTAAAATCAAAATCATCTCTTTTGTCATATATTTTAGAAGAAATCATTCCATTATTAATTTTAAGGTCTAGGTCAAGAAACGCTGCATACTTGTCTGACGGGTTAGCTTTATTCAATTTGAGTTCTTTAGGATAAATTGTAGGAATCAGAGCATTAAAGAAAGGGTTATCTAAGTTAAAAATATCATCCAAATATCGACAAGTATCATTGAAGGCTTTTATAACATCTTCTTGTGATTGAGGATTCAAACTCAACATGAAATCTCTCTCATAGCAGTACAAAAACAAATCTGCGACAAGTGGTGCACAATTCGTACTATGCAAGAATACCCTGTCAAATTACCGTGTAACGAATTTATTACCAGTCAGAGATCCGATTTACCTAATTAAGAAACGAGCAACTTTTATTTTGCTGACATTAGATCTCTAATTGTATGACGACAGGACAAAGAAAACATGACGTCATCTCAGAGCAAATATGACGTCGTCTCAGAGCAATTTCGAAAGAGGAATTGAAACTTTACTTGTAAGTTACATTAACGGTAAAACGTTATACTGATAAAAGTACAAAAATGAGTCATGCAGGAAATACCACATACAGAAAAAACACTCGCCCGAACAGCAACACAAGGAAACAGCAAATGTACATGGGTAGAAAAAACAACAAGAGACGCACAAAGACAAAACAAACATTCAATAGGAGGAAGATGGAAGTACCGCCTTGGAACGGTCAGTGACAAAAGTCACCGGGGGTTTAAACCGGTTTATGGGCGCCCAACCTCACCCTTATTCCATCCCCATCCTAAAAGACAAACAGTGTAAATAAACGTATCCCCTCTCCGACTAATCTACAACAACCGCGACAGCAAATACAGTGGTAAAGTGCATGTATAACAAAAAAACATTTAATTGAACATACTGTATCCACCTATCGCTAGTGTACTCAATGATTGAGCTGCAAACAGAGTAACTGTAGAAAAGTAATAAAGGGTACGACAAAAATGAAATAGTACAGATATCCGACGTTCTCCTTCCATTTCTGGATTTAAGAGGTCGCCTTCATAGAGTACTAAACCTTTCTTGTCGGCGTACATGCAAAGAGGCCAGCGTGATTGCCAACTGTAAAAGGGTTCACAACCAAACATGCAGTATGTTGTAATAATACAGGATCATATCCCTTTTTAATGAATTGTTTTATATATTTGATGAACAAAGTGAGAAAATGGGTATGTCCAATAATTCTACGAAGTTTGTAAATCACATCACCATAAAATTCAGGATGTGAAATACCGTGTCGCAAAAGTACCTTGAGATTACATTTGTACTTGCCAATAAGCGAGAGATTTCGATAGTAAAATTTAGAGAAAGTTTTTCTTAGTTTATGGTATCTATATCCTTGTTTAAGCAGTTTTTCAGTTAAAATGAGATTTCGACTGTTAAAATCGTCAATAGATGAACAAGCTCTAGCAAAACGAATAAGTTGAGATATATAAACCCCGTAAGATGGAGCACGGGGAACATCCCCGTCAAGATGAGGAAAATTTACAATATTAAAATCAAAATCATCTCTTTTGTCATATATTTTAGAAGAAATCATTCCATTATTAATTTTAAGGTCTAGGTCAAGAAACGCTGCATACTTGTCTGACGGGTTAGCTTTATTCAATTTGAGTTCTTTAGGATAAATTGTAGGAATCAGAGCATTAAAGAAAGGGTTATCTAAGTTAAAAATATCATCCAAATATCGACAAGTATCATTGAAGGCTTTTATAACATCTTCTTGTGATTGAGGATTCAAACTCAACATGAAATCTCTCTCATAGCAGTACAAAAACAAATCTGCGACAAGTGGTGCACAATTCGTACTATGCAAGAATACCCTGTCAAATTACCGTGTAACGAATTTATTACCAGTCAGAGATCCGATTTACCTAATTAAGAAACGAGCAACTTTTATTTTGCTGACATTAGATCTCTAATTGTATGACGACAGGACAAAGAAAACATGACGTCATCTCAGAGCAAATATGACGTCGTCTCAGAGCAATTTCGAAAGAGGAATTGAAACTTTACTTGTAAGTTACATTAACGGTAAAACGTTATACTGATAAAAGTACAAAAATGAGTCATGCAGGAAATACCACATACAGAAAAAACACTCGCCCGAACAGCAACACAAGGAAACAGCAAATGTACATGGGTAGAAAAAACAACAAGAGACGCACAAAGACAAAACAAACATTCAATAGGAGGAAGATGGAAGTACCGCCTTGGAACGGTCAGTGACAAAAGTCACCGGGGGTTTAAACCGGTTTATGGGCGCCCAACCTCACCCTTATTCCATCCCCATCCTAAAAGACAAACAGTGTAAATAAACGTATCCCCTCTCCGACTAATCTACAACAACCGCGACAGCAAATACAGTGGTAAAGTGCATGTATAACAAAAAAACATTTAATTGAACATACTGTATCCACCTATCGCTAGTGTACTCAATGATTGAGCTGCAAACAGAGTAACTGTAGAAAAGTAATAAAGGGTACGACAAAAATGAAATAGTACAGATATCCGACGTTCTCCTTCCATTTCTGGATTTAAGAGGTCGCCTTCATAGAGTACTAAACCTTTCTTGTCGGCGTACATGCAAAGAGGCCAGCGTGATTGCCAACTGTAAAAGGGTTCACAACCAAACATGCAGTATGTTGTAATAATACAGGATCATATCCCTTTTTAATGAATTGTTTTATATATTTGATGAACAAAGTGAGAAAATGGGTATGTCCAATAATTCTACGAAGTTTGTAAATCACATCACCATAAAATTCAGGATGTGAAATACCGTGTCGCAAAAGTACCTTGAGATTACATTTGTACTTGCCAATAAGCGAGAGATTTCGATAGTAAAATTTAGAGAAAGTTTTTCTTAGTTTATGGTATCTATATCCTTGTTTAAGCAGTTTTTCAGTTAAAATGAGATTTCGACTGTTAAAATCGTCAATAGATGAACAAGCTCTAGCAAAACGAATAAGTTGAGATATATAAACCCCGTAAGATGGAGCACGGGGAACATCCCCGTCAGGATGAGGAAAATTTACAATATTAAAATCAAAATCATCTCTTTTGTCATATATTTTAGAAGAAATCATTCCATTATTATTTTTAAGGTCTAGGTCAAGAAACGCTGCATACTTGTCTGACGGGTTAGCTTTATTCAATTTGAGTTCTTTAGGATAAATTGTAGGAATCAGAGCATTAAAGAAAGGGTTATCTAAGTTAAAAATATCATCCAAATATCGACAAGTATCATTGAAGGCTTTTATAACATCTTCTTGTGATTGAGGATTCAAACTCAACATGAAATCTCTCTCATAGCAGTACAAAAACAAATCTGCGACAAGTGGTGCACAATTCGTACCCATGGGAATACCAATTACCTGACGGTATATAGCATTCCCATAACGTACAAATATGTTATCCAAAAGAAAGGTTAGTGCTTCGCAAACTTCTGAGCAAGTCCAATTGGTGTAATACTTCATTTGCTCGTCAGTAAAGAAAGCTTTTTCAGCATTACATGCCAAGAATGATGTTTTTTCTCGGGCAAATACTTTCTGGATCAAGTTAGTAAGCTTATCCTTAATTAAAACATGAGGAAGAGTTGTGTACAGAGTAGAAAAATCGTACGTGCTTACAGTGGATGCAAGATACCTTTTGTTCTTAAGTTTGTTTAAGACTTCTGAAGAGTTCTTAATAGACCAGAAGAGATTTATTCCAGAATTTTCATAAGTCTTATCACAGTAAAATTTTAAATGTTCCTTTACCTTCGTTAAGCAAGAAGTCAAAAGTATAGACAATTTAGTAGTTGTACATGAACTAGAATTTGCAATGAAACGCGCTTTATATGGTTTTTTATGTAGTTTTGGTAACCAATACATAGTAGGAAGTTTATGTTGTGTAATTTTAATATCGGTTCCAAATTGTTCACACTTTTTGACATGGTCTGAAATGATGGTCTTTTCGTCAGTGGTAACTGAAATGTATGACTTGGTATTAGTAATTTCCTGCTTCAAGACATCGATATAATGTAATCGTCAAATAATAATCACATTATTTGATGCCTTATCAGCAGGAACAAAAACGTATTTTGAATGGAAATCCTGTAAACCCTTTTTAAGATGTCTAAATGAAGTTCTAGGTTTAGGTGGAAGAAGGTGTTTATTAGAGCTGTAAAAGGAAATGCGTTTATCAATTATATCAAAAATTAGTTTTTTCCAACAAGAAAGGGCAGTAGACTCAACATGTTCTCTTCGACACCATTTAATACTAAAATTTTGTAAAGCCTCCGCAATCTGAACTCGACAAGAGTTAAAATCTATCAAGGATGGTATTCTATATTTGGGACCTTTATTCAAAAGAGATCGTAGACGTTTATCTTTAATATTGATATTGTTAAATTGAGGAACGTATGAGGTACAGTTTTTTACGTTTATTATCGAGTATTTGGTCGTAATCCATCCAGAATTATTGGAGTAAGGACGATATGAAATTTCGAATCGACGCTAAAAATAAAAACAAAACGAATGACGTCACGCGTCAAATTTGAATAATTCTGTATTCTCCGCGGAAGCCGCTGAATACGGTACTGTACACCCCGGCAGTTTTTGGCAAACTGACCAATCAAATTCCAAGGATTTACTCTGACTGGTAATACTATTAGTTACACGGCAATTTGACTGGGTATACGGCGTGGTATGACCGGTCTGGGTGGTGTATGACCTGAGGGAATAAGGTGTGGTATGACCGCAGTGGGTGGTTTATGACCTGAGTGTAGACGGCGTGGTATGACCGATGTGGGTGGCGTATGACCTGTGGGTATACGGCGTGGTATGACCGGTGTGGGTGGTGTATCCTGAGGGTATACTGCGTGGTAAGACCGGTGTGGATGGTGTATGACCTGAGGGTATACGGCGTGGTATGACCGGTTTGGGTGGTGTATCCTAAGGAACTGCTGTGGCTTGACCCAATCACTTGGGTCTCCTTGACAATGATGGCGAGACCGAAGAGATCGCAGGTTTCAAAGAATCTGTTCAGCAGTCTGTGGATGCTACCTTGCTTGTGAGCGACTATAGCAGCGTCGTCTGCAAATAGCACCGGACAAAGATTTGCCCTTGCGCGTAGTCTTGAGATGTTGAACAGAAACCCATCATATCTAGAGCGCAAATGGTAAATTAAGGTCTATAATTCTTAATATATAACAACATAATATATGAATATTTTCTTTATCAGGTAACAAGTTTACATTGACTTGCGAACTTATTATACCTTTTGTACACAGTTTAGATCAAAATGAAAAATTATGTAACTGTATGCCTCTTTAATGTTTTCGCTGCAAGTTACGTATCTGCGATTACCTATGCAAATAGTTTGGATCCAAGCCGTTTGTAACGGGTTTATGGTTTATTTGGAGGAAAAGGGGAGACAATTAAAACAAACGAATAGTATGCAAGAAAACAACTTTAGCTGACGAAAATATTTGGCAGCGACAGAGTTAAGATAGAACGTATTAATCACTGACGCTATATTATTAACCCTTAGCATGCTAAGCGCGGTCTGAGCGCCATTTGCAAACAGCTTGGATCCAGATGAGACGCCGAGTAACTCGGCGTCTCATCAGGATCCAAGCTGTTTGTCAATAATATTTCAAAAGCTAGAACGAATCTAAAGTAAGTGACAACGGCAACAGATCAGAGCTTAGGCAGACCTGATTTACATAGCGGGCTAAGGGTTAATAAAAAGTGAAATATAGATTCATTTTAACAATTTGCCAGGTACGTGTGACCTAAATGGCATTTGCAAACAGCTTTGACCCAGATAATACATCGAGTAACTGGACGTCTGATCAGGATTCATGCTCTTTGACACTCGGTCAGTAGTTTCACAAAAGCTTGACCGAATCAGACATACGTGACAACTGTAACATATCTCAGATTAAACAGTTTGTATTGCAGGCTAAATTGTTAGTAACTGATCATAACATGACTGCAATTTGGCTCTTCTGAAAATTGATGAGTTCTGGAAATACTTCCTCGAATCCAAACTATTCTGTAATTCAAGTGCTTTGACTGGGTACCTCATGACTTAACTCTTTCCCTGTTCTGTATTTTGTCCAATTTTCATTACCTATTGAATGTTCATTGACAAAATTGTTATTATGAAATATGGAAGACGGAACATTTTAACCATTTTAGAAACTGAAGAAACAGATCTAACAAGTTTTATTAACAAACAGAGAAGACCCTGATCAGACAGCTCATATAGGATCCGTCTGATCTGGGTCTTCTCTGTTTGCAAATGCATAGAAACACGTTTATATGAAGGAGAGGGTGACCTCTTTTCTTGCTAATTACGACACGAGTCTCAGTTGCAAGCAGCTCGGATGAGACGGAAATATTCCGTTTTTAATTCCACTCTTCAGATAAGATGTTTCTTTTACCTGGTGATCCCTTGGAAATAAGCTATCAGCTCTCCGCAGAACCATAATACCCAGTAAAGTATTAATTATCTTACTAGCTCTTAGACGTACTCTTTACAGGCTCGTCTTGGGAAATATTAATGTAAGAAATAATGATACCACGAGTATTTATTACCTTGTTTTTATAACAGCATATGAACACAGGGTTACTTGGCAAATATAGAAAATGTATAACTATAATCATATCTACAGTAAATCCCCTCCAAACCGGAATTTTAGTAGAGAAAAATTTAGATACATTAAGGCAGGTGGCTGCTTAATGCAGGATGAAAGTCACGCAGAAAGCTCCTACAGGAGCTTTCTGCGTGACTTGTACCCTGCACTAAGCTACCACCTGTCTCCAAGACCGACATCTATACTAAATTAAACGTCCGGTTTAGAGAAGTTTTACTGTATATAATTCCATAAAACAATAGAGTAGAATTTATCTGGGTCTAATCTGTTTGCAAAGGTGCTAAAAGGCGGCGTCTCTACAAGATAAAAGGTTACATCTTTTCCTCATGAATATTTTATACAAAATACTCAATAGGTTAAGTTTTACAATGGCCAACAAACAAAAGAATGTTTTGCAAGGTGAAAACTAAAAGCAGATCTAATTATATGTGTTAAAGGCGGGTGATAACTTGTCACATGCGTGCACACTCTCCCTTAAAACAGATACGCTAACAGTGTAGAACCAGATAAAAGAGCCCAGGAAGAAGGCCTCTGATATGGGTCTTCACTGTTAGCTGAAGACAACAATCTCAATGGCTTATTCCGGCAAATATTTGCTCCCCCCCCCCCACCCCCCACCCCCCCACCCCTCCCCTTTAACATGAATAATCAATGGTTCCCTAAATAAGATATGGACGGGGTTTCCATAAATAACATGGGAATAAATATATATGTTAATTAATGCAGGACGAGGGTTATTAAAAAACCCTTTGTAAGGATGCTGCATTATTTTCGTCATGCATTAACTCTTTCCTCCCTGGACTATTCTGGACCCAACATCTTTGAATTAATCTACCGAATAAGGAACATTAACTATAGAAAAAGAGAATTTTAGATTTGTGTATTTTTAAATCATTGTGATAAATAGAGCATTTGCTCCATAGGAGCAAATGCTCTATTTACCACAGTGGTTTGAAAAAACATGAGTTTTACAGAGGCGCACAAAGGCGCTAGTTGGAGAGAATGGTTTAAACAATCACATGCTTTTAAAGACACACATTTATACATGTTTTTTCATTTGGTGTTGGCTTTAGAGGGGTTTACTGTATCTATACAATATACGCGACCCTGACAAGGTGACGTTTAACATGTATTTCATCGAGGAACAGTGACTAACAATGCTTTGCCAGACCTACTTGTGCAATATCATACTGTGGTAACTAATGGATTATAGTCAATGAACCACTGTATAAAAAATGACATGAAACTAACAACAAGGATCATCGCAGCAGGTGCTAAATAACGACTGTTAATCTTTTACTCCATAGATACACCTTTAAGTGACTTTGCAAACAGAGTAGACCCAGATCAAACGGTTTCTTTATGAGCCGCCTGATCAGAGTCTGCTCTGTTAGCTAATGGAATTTTACAGATCTGAGTATACAGATTTTTAACAGGCTATAAACATTACTTGTCCATGTGACATCATAAATATTTAGTTAATTAATATGCATAAATACATGTATAATATTCCTTACAGGATTATTCATGGAATACAAGATTGAAAGTATTCCTTGCCCTCCATGTACAAACCAGTGTGTCTATTCTACTGTCGATAAGCCCTGTCGTCACCAGTGACAGAGAACAGTCTACAGCCTCTGCTAAACCCACACATCCTGTGTTCAAAACGCCAGTTCATTCTTGTGCATAAACTATTATATAATAATCAGGTACAGGGCTTAGCACTAATTCTTACAAGGTATACCCTTTTCAAATGACAACTTTCTTCTGTAAATTAAGCTCAAATTACCATTGAATAAATCTATTTGAAGACATCTTGATGAAAGAAAATTAGATGTTTAAATTACAGCATATATAGGAGATGTTGTTTTTTTTAAATTTGATTCGGCGTCTCATCAGGATCCAAGTTATTTGGCATGCTGGAAAAATGTTATATAAATGTCTGCCAAAATTGTGTTCTGTTGCATTTTTTGTAGAAGCGTTTGAGAAATTATAGACGGAGTGTCAAACAGCTTGGATCCTGTTGACACGCCAAGCTACTCGGCATCTCATCTGGATCAAAGCCGTTTGCAGATGATAGTCAGGTTGTGATATAAGGATGAAAAGGATAAGTATTAATCTGCTGACATTTGATTATGATAGTTTGACATTTAGTATATATGTCATTAAATTACAAGAACATACTTGCCGGCGGCATTCGTTTGACATTCTTACACTGGATATAAAAAAAACGTTTGCGTCACAAATATTTCTGAAAGACATTATGAGACTTAAATGCGTTAACGGTTTACCTGTTGCGAGGTTCTCACCTTTGCAAACAGGATAGACGTAGACCAGATGACTCCTTTGGGGCTGTCGGATCAGCATCCGCTATGTCTACTCATGGAATTATATGTATGCTACCTTATCTAACGTTTGCTTATTTAACCCTTTCCTCCATAAATGCGCCTTTCAACGCCTCTGTACACATCTCCTGTTGAACCCAGTGTGATAAATAGAGCATTTGCTCCAATAGGAGCAAATGCTCTATTTATCACTGGTTTCAAACTACAAAATTCTAAAAAAAATCCTTTTCTCTAGTTAGTGCTCCTTTTAAGTAGATTTACTCAAAGTGATTGGATCTAAAAATAGCCTATGAGGTAATGGGTTAAGACGTCATTACACATATTTGGCCAATTAATATTCATAAATTGATTATTGCTTACACAAATATTAATCAGGTAAATGATTAACCCTTTCCTTCATATAGACGCATTTTCACGCATTTACAAACAGAGAAGACTCAGATCAGACGGCTCCTAGGGGAGCCATCTGATAAGGGACTGCTCTGTTTGCTAATGGGTATAGATCTATCTGTTTCTTTAGTTACTAAAATGGCTATGACGTTACATCTTCCATATTTCAGTATAACTGTTTTGCCCATGACTATTTAGTATGTTTTGAAGTTGGGACTAAATATAAAACAGGGAAATGGTTAAGCAGTTTCACGCATTTGCAAACAGAGAAGACACAGATCAGACGGCTATTAGAGGAGCCATCTGATCAGCGTCTGCTCTGTTTGATAATGGAATTTGATAGATCTTTAAGTTCCATCTTCCATATTGCGTTATAACTGTTTTACCCGTGATAGTTCAGTAGGTATTGAAACTTGGACTAAATATAAAACAGGAACTGGTGACGCAGTTCAGATCAATATTAAACGCCATAACTAGCGCATGTTGACCGTATTCTCACTAATCGCGACCATCTTTTTCTATAGAAAAGACTGCGACAGACGGCTCACATAGGTGTCTCTATTAAAGACTTGGCCCAGAGGTTATAAAACTTTTTGCTTGAGTCTGAGATCGTTCACAAGCATCTGATTGGTCAGATTCTGAGCTTACTCAGAATCTGACCAATCAGATACTTGAGAATGATCTCAGACTCAGACTCAGAAATTTTATAACCTTGGACCCTGGCTTGCAATTGAAAACAGCTTGGATCCAGATGAGTCGCCGAGTCACTCATTAGGATCCAATCTGCTTGCCTCGGTGGGGCACGATGGGTTCACCAAATAAACTGATACGTGTGTGTTGGTTGTAAGATACAGTTGAACTTCACCACGCTGCCATAATGATGAATAAGCATTGCTGGTTAGAGCATGGGTGTTGATGAAAATGAGATACAGGAGAGTATTGCGGCTAAAGTCAAGCGCCACAAACGCAGTGAAGTTTTATCAAAAATCAGGACCCAATCTTCTTATCATTTTCGTATAAAGGGGAATGTGTAGCCCAAAGAAAAGTACCTATACATCTCATGACATTTTTATGTTCCAGAGTCACTCAAAGAATGTAGCACATAATGTGTCCGTCCGTTCGTCTGCTTACGTCGGTGGGTCCTACGATCAGGATTGATTTCGACTCAATGACTTAGATAGTTTTGTGGGGCATCGGTTTCCTTTGGAAATATTCTACAACTTGTCTTAAGTGGTCATTAAAAATAGGTCTAATTATGGGTCTGTAAGGCAAGTGGTAGCTTAATGCATGGCGAAAGTAATGCAGAAGGTTCCTCCGGGAGTTTTCTGCATTACTTTCCTCCTGCAAAATGAATCTACTGTAGTCTTAGATCTGGCCATAGGAATGAATCTACTGTAGTCTTAGATCTGGCCATAGGAATGAATCTACTGTAGTCTTAGATCTGGCCATAGGAATGAATCTACTGTAGTCTTAGATCTGGCCATAGAACATGTTCTACTGTAGCCTTAGATTTCTTTTCAAACCTGCAATCAGAGATCCAAAGTCTTTTGTATTCTGATAAAACACCAGATTGTGAAATATAATAACCAAGTATGCACAGTATTTAACCATTCACTTGCTATTCACGTTAATATACCTACCTGTTAATAGTGAAGACCCAGATGAGACAGCTCCTGCAGGAGCTGTCTCATCAGGGTCTGCACTATTTACAAATTGATTGTGCAAACAGTACACGCCACAGCAATGATTGCACAGCGAAACACTTGTACATAGTGAAGATATATGTAATTATACAACAGGGCATGGGTAAAGAAGGAGAAATGTATTTTAAAATTCAGCAAGCGAAGGGTTAAAGTGTACTTGTCGTTGATACCCGAGCTCTTTTTTTCCCTAGGTCAATCAGACAAATATCTACTTCCCAGCCGGTGAACTGTTATTTACCCGTATGTTTCTAAGCGCCATCTAATTTGCATTTGCAAACAGTGTAGATCCAGATTGGACGCCAAGTGACTAGGCGTTTCATCAGGATTCAGTTCTCAAAGCTTTCTCAAGTACGAGTTGGGGCAGTTCAACATTTTTACAGACCTTGCATATATTTCTGCAACAAGATTAGGATTAACTTGACGATACTAGCATTCAATTATATTGTGTTCAATTTAAATGCAGTAATGAACACAATTTCAACTCTTAGAATGCGGGAAACATACACTGGCGTTTGTAAACACTGTAGACTCAGATCAGAGGGCTCTTCTAGGAGCCCTCCGATCAGGATCTGCACTGTTTGTCATTCAAAATCCTCTAGCAAATTCATGCCTGACATATGGAATGTAATCTGATGGGATATTCTACTTTAATATTCAATATGCAGCAGTTAAATGAGACTTATACTGTGCAAAAAGCATCTGTAAGATGTGAAATAACCTAGGGCGTAATTGTATATAGCTTTAGACAGATAAGTTCAAAGAAAAATAACACCATAATCAGACAAGAATGCTTAGCTCTGAATAATATAGCGAATTACTAGTAATCAGTGATAGATTATAACTTGTTAGCTGGTACAAAAAGGTTTTGTACGACTTAAAGATAGAGATGAAACACTACTTGGGGAAAAGTGGACGTAATCCTTTACTTCATACACACGTCTTTCTGTGCCTTTGCAAGCAAAGTAAGCTGGATATGGCGGCTCCTTTTTGTTTATGATATAATGTATATATGTATCCATGCTTATAAAACTTTTAGTTGAGTCTGAGTTCGTTCTCAAGGTTTTGATTGGTCAGATTTGAGCCTTTGGCTCAAATCTGACCAATCAAAAGCTTGAGAACTCAAATCTGGCCATTCAAAAGCTTTAGAACGAACTCAGACTCAACTAAAAAGCTTTATAAGCATGGACCATGATCCTACAGATTTTGTCATATGGATTGTACCGTGAATGAGGTAGAATTTTACTGTGAATGAAGTGGGTCTGTACCGTGAATGAGGTAGAACTTTACTGTAAATGAAGTGGATTTGTACCGTGAATGAGGTAGAATTTTACTGTGAATAAAGTGGGTCTGTACCGTGAATGAGACAGTTTTATATCGTAAATGCATGATTGATTACTGTGAATGAGGTAGGTTTGTACTGTGAATGAGGCAGGTTTGTACTGTGAATGCGGCAGGTATGTACTGTGAATGAGGCAGGTTTGTACCGTGAATGATGTATGTTTATACTGTGAATGAGGTATGTTTGTACTGTGAATAAGGTCGGTTTGTACTGTGAATGAGATGGTTTGTACCGTGCATACGGCAGGTTTGTACCGTGAATGAGGTAGGTTTATACTGTGAATGATATGGGTTTGTACCGTGAAGGTGGTGGTTTGTACCGTGAATAAGGTAGGTGTGTACCTTGAATGATGTAGGTTTGTACCGTGAATGAGGTAGGTTTGTACAGTGAATGAGGTAGGTTTGTACCTTGAATGATGTATGTTTGTACAGTGAATGAGATTGGTTTGTACCGTGAATGAGGTAGGTTTGTACCGTGAATGAGGTAGGTTTGTACCGTGATTGATGTAGGTTTGTACCGTGAATGAGGTGGGTTTGTACCTTGAATGATGTAGGTTTGTACTGTGAATGATGTAGGTTTGTACTGTGAATGATGTAGATTTGTACTGTGAATGATGTAGGTTTGTACCGTGAATGAGGTGGGTATGTACCGTGAATGA
Organism: Azorinus chamasolen; assembly: GCA_963576725.1. Taxonomy (NCBI): domain Eukaryota; kingdom Metazoa; phylum Mollusca; class Bivalvia; order Cardiida; family Solecurtidae; genus Azorinus; species Azorinus chamasolen. Next base: position 8,194,300 of record OY755248.1, on the reverse strand, counting down.
TGTAGGTTTGTACTGTGAATGATGTAGCTTTTACCGTGAATGAGGTAAGTTTGTACTGTGAATGATGTAAGTTTTTACCGTGAATGAGGTAGGTTTTTACTGTGAATGATGTAGGTTTGTACCGTGAATGAGGTAGGTTTGTACCGTGAATGATGTTGGTTTGTACCGTGAATGATGTAGGTTTGTACCTTGAATGAGATTGGTTTGTACCGTGAATGAGGTGGGTGTGTACCTTGAATGAGATTGGTTTGTACCGTGAATGAGGCAGGTTTATACTGTGAATGATGCATGTTTGTACCGTGAATGAGGTAGGTTTGTACTGTGAATGAGGCAGGTTTGTAATGTGAATGAGGCAGGTATGTACTGTGAATGAGGCAGGTTTGTACCGTGAATGATGTATGTTTATACCGTGAATAAGGTAGGTTTGTACTGTGAATGAGGTAGGTTTGTACCTTGAATGAGATGGGTTTGTACCGTGCATAAGGCAGGTTTGTACCGTGAATGAAGTAGGTTTGTACTGTGAATGATATGGGTTTATACCGTGAATGATGTAGGTTTGTACCGTCAATGAGGTCGGTTTGTACCATGATTGATGAAGGTTTGTACTGTGAATGATGTGGATTTGTACCGTGAATGAGGTAGGTTTGTACCGTGAATGAGGAAGGTTTGTACCGTTAATGAGATGGGGTTTTACCGTGAATGAGGTGGGTTTGTACCGTGAATGAGGTAGGTTTGTACCGTGAATGAGGCAGGTTTGTACCGTAAATGAGGTGGGTTTGTACTGTGAATGAGGCATGTTTGTACCGTGAATGATGCAGGTTTGTTACTGTGAATGAGACAGGTTTGTACCGTAAATGAGGTAGGTTTGTACCGTGAATGAGGTAGGTTTGTACCTTGAATGATGTAGGTTTGTACCGTGAATGAGGTAGGTTTGTACAGTGAATGAGGTATGTTTGTACCTTGAATGATGTATGTTTGTACCGTGAATGAGATTGGTTTGTACCGTGAATGAGGTAGGTTTGTACCGTGAATGAGGTAGGTTTGTACCGTGATTGGTGTAGGTTTGTACCGTGAATGAGGTGGGTTTGTACCTTGAATGATGTAGGTTTGTACTGTGAATTATGTAGGTTTGTACTGTGAATGATGTAGATTTGTACTGTGAATGATGTAGGTTTGTACCGTGAATGAGGTGGGTCTGTACCGTGAATGATGTAGGTTTGTACTGTGAATGATGTAGCTTTTACCGTGAATGAGGTAAGTTTGTACTGTGAATGATGTAAGTTTTTACCGTGAATGAGGTAGATTTGTACTGTGAATGATGTAGGTTTGTACCGTGAATGAGGTAGGTTTGTACCGTGAATGATGTTGGTTTGTACCGTGAATGATGTAGGTTTGTACCTTGAATGAGATTGGTTTGTACCGTGAATGAGGTGGGTGTGTACCTTGAATGAGATTGGTTTGTACCGTGAATGAGGCAGGTTTATACTGTGAATGATGCATGTTTGTACCGTGAATGAGGTAGGTTTGTACTGTGAATGAGGCAGGTTTGTACTGTGAATGAGGCAGGTATGTACTGTGAATGAGGCAGGTTTGTACCGTGAATGATGTATGTTTATACCGTGAATAAGGTAGGTTTGTACTGTGAATGAGGTAGGTTTGTACCTTGAATGAGATGGGTTTGTACCGTGCATAAGGCAGGTTTGTACCGTGAATAAAGTAGGTTTGTACTGTGAATGATATGGGTTTATACCGTGAATGATGTAGGTTTGTACCGTCAATGAGGTCGGTTTGTACCATGATTGATGAAGGTTTGTACTGTGAATGATGTGGATTTGTACCGTGAATGAGGTAGGTTTGTACCGTGAATGAGGAAGGTTTGTACCGTTAATGAGGTGGGGTTTTACCGTGAATGAGGTGGGTTTGTACCGTGAATGAGGTAGGTTTGTACCGTGAATGAGGCAGGTTTGTACCGTAAATGAGGTGGGTTTGTACTGTGAATGAGGCAGGTTTGTACTGTGAATGATGCAGGTTTGTTACTGTGAATGAGACAGGTTTGTACCGTAAATGAGGTAGGTTTGTACCGTGAATGAGGTAGGTTTGTACTGTGAATGAGGCATGTTTGTACTGTGAATGAGGCAGGTTTGTACTGTGAATGATGACATGTTCTAGGAGCGTCATTACTGTGGTGAGAAAAATCCATCTATCACTTAGCATCTTATAGGAAGTGGTAAGAGCTAGTTTTGCGGAATCTAATTAAAATACATAAACATTCTAAAAGAAACTATGACAAACAAAACCCTTACTGCTTCAAGTCTACAAATCCATAATATGATTTGGTTAAATGTTTCAATATTTAACTGTGGCAGCTCGCCAACAAATACTACAAATAAAAACATCAAAGTTTGCGTTCCGAAAGTAGGCTATCGCCCTTCCATAGTTAGCAAATAGCTAACAGCGATATCATATATAATATACCATGTACAGTTAATAAAGTATAATAACAAGCCAATCTTCTGTTTATCTTTATTTTCTTCTGAAGATAAAGAGAAGATCGGCTTGTTATTTAAGAAATAATAAATTCATACCAGTGTTTTATCGTGCAATCGAACACTGGTAGGAGTTGATTATAAGCATCTCAACAACTACCCGTGTTCGACTGCACAATAAAACACTGGTATAAATTTATTATTTCGATTATAACACTTTCAATTTAACTATAATTTGCACCGCCACAACAGCACTACTTTTCTTGACGTACGAATTTTCGAAGCCATATTACGCCACGTTAAGCCGTTTCAGCGCGTGCGGTATTTTATGGAGAATTCAAACACAGATACGTCCCTTCTTTGTTTATGTAGATTTGTGCGCGAGGTGTGTTAGAATATAAGTTATTAACTGTATATATTATTCCCGTCGTGTTGAATTAAAGTCGGCACATCTTTTCATTAGTATACCATATATATAGTGATCTAGAGTAGACACAGTTGCACTAACTCATTGTCGGATATGACCCTACCGTCCATGATTTCAATTTACTTTGTCACTGAATTTTAGTCGAGATTTTTTTCATTTCGAGTCAGACTGACCTTAAATATACTTCATTTGATCGCATCGTTTTTCTGGATCTCCCGTGCTAAATATGCCTCAATATCATTCAGTAACAAGAAATAAAACGCGAAAATGCATTTTCTACATGCTAATTCGATCAGCTGTTTCTTTGCAAATGGCCGCCGTATGTATGGATCGTGGATCGTATCATTTTTCAACAGGGGCGAATTGCATATTGATATGAAATAAATGACGTAAGTTTGTGTTTGACGTCAACTTTTAAGAACTATAATTACCCTTAGTTAAATTCGAACGTTCCATTCGACGTCAATCGTCCGCCATTTGCAATTTGAAATGAACGTGTTTACAACGGGAAAACATGGTTTTTATGCATGATATCTTTATGTAAAGATGGATTCAAGGGAAACTCAGGAACTGAGTTCCTGAAAAACGATGACAATTTAAGTGGTTTAAATTTGATCTCGATCCGATAAGAAATGTTTTGTACAAAAAAAATCTCGATTCAAATTCAGCGACAAAGTAAATTGAAATGAACAGTAATTATTTCAACAAACTGTTAGCTTACATGAACCAAGAACAAGTTGAAGTTATATCAGATCAGTGTTTCAGGAGACAGAGTTTTCATTGCAGGACAATGGTTGTTAAATTACCCATGCAGATAAATCACGACAAACCAGATTCTCGAAAATGCACTACTTATTTAATGTACGACAGTAAAAAAGAATTGTTCAAATCAAACATTACTTTGGATTTACTGTAAATAAAGATGAAACTGTAATAAAGATGTTTGTGACACGTAAAAACAACTTAGCTGCCAGTAGCTGACTAGCAGTTCTATAAATGAGCAGGGGGATACCACGTGATGTAAGGATTAAATAGACCAGATATTCACTGACATCTGCAGTATACATGTTAATGCCTGTCCCTGCTCTACATGTGTACAGAATGCGTGGCCACAGGTTTGACAGATCAATAACTTTATAACATAGGTAAAACTTTATACACCATTAAAATATGAATTTCAGCTTAAAGAGACGAATTAACTGACAGTGATCAAATTCGATACTCCCTAATGGGCAATATAATACCTAGAATCGAGAGCATTTCGAGGGTTTGGTGCAAAACTATTGTAACTCCTTCACAAAGTGAAGGAGTTACAATAGTTTTGCACCAAGCCCTCGATTTGCATATACTCTCTGCTAGTTGCTGGTGAGTTTTTATATATTTCCATCACCTCTCTGCAAGTTACAGGAGATATTTTCAAATAGCGTCGATCCAGATACGACACCGAGTTATTCGGTATCCCATCTGGATCCAAACTATTTACAAATGTGATCACAGATTCGTTACAGGCAGCCAATGCGTAAACGAAATCACACCGACTGTTTTGGAAACTAATGGAAGACAAATAAATACTTTGAGAAAACAGTCGACGAGTCTTGCCAATCAGCCACTAATGAAGGGAGTATCCCTTATCCTGCCAGGTTTAACATGATTAACATATGCAAACAACTTGAATCTAAATGAGGACTCCCGGAAAACCCCGACGTCTTATCAAGTGTCAAGCCTTTAGGCACTAGGTCTAGGTTTAGCTCAAGGTCTAGGTCTAGCTCTATGTCTAGCTCTAGTTCTAGGTATACCTATAGGTCTAGGTTTAGCTCTAGGTCTAGGTTTAGATTTAGCTCGAGGTTTAGCTTTAGGTGTATGTATAGGTTTCCAAAAAGGTATACCAATTGAAAGGAAGTTTAGAAGAGCAGCAAGGACTTTGAGTTGACATACTTGGCATAATTTTATTCAGCAAGATAAGGGTTAATGTTTTACATATATAATAGGCGACTTTGCGACAGTGTCGGTATGGGGGTCCTAATGAACTTATTGCAGTAGAACATCTCTGAAGAGTTCATTTAATGCATCTGAGAGTATGTCACTGCTTAGTCCTTTACCTGATAGAAAACATTGTCCACGCCTTTGCAAATAGAGTTCAGTAAAAACCTTCTAAACCGGACGTTAAATTTGGTATTTGGTAAATTTGGTATAAATATCGGACTTGGAGACAGGTGACAGCTTAATAATGCAAAGTGGAAGTCATGCAGAAAGCTTATAGAGTGTCTGCATGACTTTCACCATGCATTAAGCAGCTTCTTTTAAATCTTCTTTACTTACATTTCGAGGTAACGGGACTTAACTGTATGTAGGACTGATACATGTATACATGTACCACACAAACAGCCCACGTCATTGTTCCATTTTCCATGATACTGAGTCATATATAATACAAATGTGTGTATTTTTGTTTTATATGTTACCATTTCCAAATTTATTTGTCATAAACCGCCATAGATCTACATCGACAAACAGTGTAGTACCTGATAATGTGTCGCTTTCAGAACAAACTGAGAGTCTAAACTGTTATCACACATCAACAGCTACTGTATTTGCACGTTATCATTATACACGGGGCTTGCCTTGATCCAGTGTTGCGGCAGAATTAGGTCTACGCTAATTGCAAATATCTTGGAAAGCGTCATGTCCTTGAATATGCTTGGTTTGCAAAATATCCGTACAATTAATAAGATAAGTACAATATTACAGTATAGATATGAAATATTTGAATATAAATTAAATACTCTTTCGTGTAACTCGATGCAACGTCTTATCAAAATGACATTGACTTTGATGTAACCTGATTGCATTGGTACTTGTTAATTTTAGCGTTTTGCAAGCAATGTATACCCAGACCAGTCCAGTTAGGTTATACAATAAACTACTACTGGTGCTGGTGATGGGCAGACATTATCATCATATACAGTAGAACTCCTCTAAAGCGACCACTCAATGAATGAATAGTCATATTTTTAAAAGCATGTCCTTGCTTAATCCGGGATAAAAGTAATGCAGAAAGCTCCAAAAGGAGTTTTCTGCATAACTTTCGTCCTGAGTTAAGCTACCACCTGACTCTACGACCCAAATGAGACATGTGTTTTGATGTCGCATTAGAGGATTTACTGTACTCTGTGCCGATAATACATTACAACGAATTGGATGTCATAGCTCTACGTGGCATTTTCAGCCACTACACAACCGCCTAGATTTCGCCAACTGTTCAATGTTAATAATGGCGAAAGGTGACGTAAATACCCAAAAATGTTTATGCGCATGTATACGCCTTTGGAAACAGAGTAGACCTAGATCAGACGACTCCTGTATAAAAAACAAAAGGTACACCGTTTGTTGTCTTATAGTTATAAAGTCGCCAGGTGTTTGTTTAAAGTTAATAACCGATATATTATTCTAACTTGTAGGCATTGTAAATTACTATCTGTCGTGATATTAAAGGGTAAGTTGTAAATTGAGTTCCATTCTAGGTGTGTGGAATCAAAGTAAGTATTCCATTTATCTTTGCTGGTAGGCTCTGCTGTATTAATGTTTAATACATTATAATAGGTTATACTTCCCGTCGTGAATGTCAATACTCGTTCAAAAAGGTGTGATATAAATAAAAGGCAGACAGGTTTTCTTGTTAGAATAATCATTGCAACAAGTTTTTAGATATTTTGAAACCAATGTTGCTATTGCGACATAATGTAAGCTATTAACCTTCATGTCATATAATTTCTGAAATTGCTCGACTGTTAGTATTTTATCATTTGGGTTTAGATCATTGATGGATCTAAACTGTTTGTAAAGATGATTATAGATTCGCCATGGCAGCGACAGAGTTAACATTCTCATGGTCAGTCCTCTTCTTGTAACGACCAACGAATGAATTACAAATATATCCATTAATAAATGATTTCAAATTAAGATGTCTCGGATAGTACAATGGTATCAACCTTTGTCATGCTATTCCTTCAAACGTTTGAGAAACTAGAAACTACTGACCGAGTGTCAAGCATATTGGATCCTGGTTAAACCGTGTCACGTGACGTTTTCATATGGATCCTGGTTAAACCGTGTCACGTGACATTTTCATATGGATCCTGGTTAAACCGTGTCACGTGACGTTTTCTGGATCCATATTGGATCCTGGTTAAACCGTGTCACATGACGTTTTCTGGAGCCATGTGTCTTGCAGGCTTGTTGGGCTTAGCATAGTTGAGGTTCAACCGGAATTGTCAAAGAAAATTGTGAACGAATAAACCACTGTCTGCTTTGTTTCTTCCCTATATACCTTTGTCGATGAATGAGTTGATATTAACTCCTTACGTCATAAATATTCATATAAGAATTAATGATATCATGCATATTCATTAGATGGACTTTTAAGATTGCAAATGAACATAACACTTTTCTGCCAATGGTAGAAACTAAGGAATCAGATTTATGCCGTTAAAAAAGCAAATGGAACAGATTCTGGGTAGACGGCTCCTTGTTGGATCTATTCCGTTTGCAAAGGCGTAAATTGTCGTTTTTGATGTAGTAAAAGAGTTGAAAATGTTTCGACGCTGATTAGACAACACTTACTGGACGTCTTATACATAGATCCAAGAGGTTTGCAAAAGACAGCCATTATATTACCAGCATGTTAGAGATATAATCAGCTTGCTTTATGCCCACCATATTGTTGGCCTCTGACAAGAGAATGATACGCAATCAATCAATTGCCTGCTAGTTGCGACATAGCCGGCATTTGCAAACAGCTTGCATCCAGATAATACATCGAGCAACTCGGTGTCTCATCAGGACCTTTGTTGTTTAATATTCGGTCAATAGTTTCTAAAAACTTGAACGAAACAGGAGTAAGTGATTACTGTAACGGGCATGGAGTTTAAGCAGACATCAGCAAACACGGGTTTAAAGGCAAAGAATATGCTGTACTCTAATTGGAGACTCATTTTTCATGTATTGACGTACGAGGATCATTCATCAGTATGATATTATCAATGTATTTGCTGTCAGCTAGTAGCATGACATTCTAGAGGCATTACAACTACAGTAAACCCTGTATACAGCGACCAAACAAAATATTTTTAATTCTTGGTTTTTAAAGACAGTTTAATGGAGGACGGTCTCATTTCCTAAAGCTCCTTTATGATCGTTCTGTATTACTTTAGTTCTGTATTAACCCTTTACCTCATAGGCTATTTTTAGATACAACCTCTTTGAATAAATCTCCTGAAAAGGCGCAATAACTACAGAAAAGGACAAATTTTGTAGCTTGAAACCATTGTGATAAATAGAGCATTTGCTCCTATAGGAGCAAATGCTCTATTTATCACAATGGTTTCTACATGTAACTTTTACAGAGTCGTCAAAAGTCGTCGATATGAGGGAAAGGGTTAAGCCACAACCTGTTCTTATATACCCCATGTTTATTCATTATATGGTAGCTACGGTCAGGTTCAACTGTAGTCAGAATATTATGTTACAAACTGTCTGATTGGTTGTATTTCATGTACAGCTGATTCAGCACTATAATGATGTCAGGATTATTAATGCATATTATGGTGTCATATTTCTGCCATCACGTAACCACTCAGTTTTCGCGTTAACCTATTTCTCCACAACCTGATACAAATTTGCAAACAGCTTGGACCCAGACGAGACGCCGAGTAACTCGGCGTCTCATCAGGATCCATGGTGTTTGACACTCGGCCAATAGTTTCTTCATAGCTTTATTGAATTGGGAGTAGTTAAGTTGCATCAGATCCAACGTTGAGCAGACACTGATTTTTGAAGCAGTTTAAGGGCTAATAATGACGTATATTTGACGTACGAGCGTATACTTGACATAAATAGTATTGCAAGGGAAAAATACTTGCTGTGGTATTCAGATTATTATCTTATTGTGAGAAGCATTTTGTTTTGTTGTTTTGTTTTGTTTGGTTGTTGTTTTTTTGCCATTTACTGCAGTAAAACCTGCCCCGAGTAGCCAATCATTTATTGGCAGCAGTAGTATTAAAAGGCAAGCGGTTGTTTAATGCAGAGCAAAAGTAATGCAATACGCTCCTACATGCGTTACTTTTGACCTGCATTAAGCTACTACATGTCTTACAGACCCATGATTAGACCTCTTTTTGATGACCGCGTAAGACTGGTTCAGATATATTATCTGTATTTTAGCCATATACTACATGTATCTCCAGAGATCCACTATCATAACTGTTACCAGGAAACCGTTCTTCAATAAACCTTTAATCGAAAACAAACGTTCTCGTTAGCTCGTAGCTGATGCATATTCATATAAGAAAGGATAAGTTTTTTACTATGGTACATGTATTTTGAACAAGCGGATACGGAAAATAGTAGAAACTGTAACATTAGATTTATATTATTCCATGCAGAGCAGACCCTTATCAGACGCCCGTACAGGTACTGCATGCTTTTGGTCTACTCTGTTTACCAAGGTGTAAAAACGCGAGTCTATTAACTAAAAGGTTATTGTAATTCGATTTGATATCTATTTCAAAATCAGACTTCTTAGGTTTAAGTTGTGGCAGCTAAAGTTAAACGATAATAACAAAGGCACTTAAACATAGTTGTAGTTAACCCATTACTCCATAAATATGCCACCTTACGACTTTGAAAATAGAGTAGACCCAGTTGTAATAATATAGATCTGATTCTACAGTTTCTGTCATGGGAACACTTTTATGTGTCAATAAAATTCATTCACTTAATAATCAAGATGTCAATACATCTTACATGAATATTCATGGAGTAAACGGTTAAAGCTTTTTCACATACTCGGTATAGAGGTATATGTCATAATTCGGTACCTGATGTTCATTCAGGTTCTTTCCCATTACACTTAACAGAGACGAAATGTACATGTACATGGCATTATATATCATGATCTGTACTGTTTGTCCAACCAATCAATACCATTGCTCTAAAATAAAACTTCTTGCTCAAATATTTATTCACATAAAAGTTATATTTGATGGCAGGACGGCCACAGGAATGACTATTTGAAACACATGCTTTATTATTTCATACTGCAATGAGCATGTGTGAGAAGACAATGTAAAACTAGATATTGTACAAATGGCCCTAACTTAGATCTGCAGCAACATTAACCTTTTATCAAACAATAGTATGAAAAAACAATACATTGTAACATTTTCATAACAATTCGATAAATTGCATTGCCATAGCAACCGTTTGTTTGCACTGTCTAAAAGTACACTTATACTCATTACACCATCCTCTAACAGCGATGTTTAATTGCATCGCACTTTTATGTTTTACCAATACGTTTCTAGTTGTTTGTGCACTGTTTTTCAATTATTCTAATAGTATTTTACAATATTGATAATCAGAGATATAGTGATAAATTGAACTTGTCAGCCATTGTTTAACAAAATACACACCACTTTGTACAGCTCTGAATTGAAAACGACAATTAGCATTTTGCTCGCTGAGCTTATTCTTCATGCAAACACAAATAATGTGTGCTAAAATTCTGAAAAACGGTTAATGTTTTCTCTGCTTTTCTTTTGAAACATGCAGTCCTACTATCAAACGGATCGGTTCCTGACTGAACTCGGCGTCGCAGTGCGATTCAAACTGTGTGCATGGGTAATCACAACTGTGTGCATGGGTAATCACAATTGTGTGCATAGTTAATTACAACTGTGTGCATAGTTATTCACATCTGTGTGTATAGTTAATCACATCTGTGTGCATAGTTAATCACATCTGTGTGCATAGTTAATCACATCTGTGTGCATAGTTAATCACAACTGTGTGCATAGTTAATCACATCTGTGTGCATAGTTAATCACAACTGTGTGCATAGTTAATCACACCTGTGTGCATAGTTAATCACAGCTGTGTGCATAAGTTAATCGCAACTGTGTGCATATGTAATCACAACTGTGTGCATAGGTAATCACAACTGTGTGCATGGGTAATCACAGCTGTGTGCATAGGTTAATCACAGTTGTGTGCATAGGTTAATCACATTTGTGTGCATAGGTTAGTCACAGCTGTGTGCATAGGTAATCACAACTGTGTGCATGGGTAATCACAGCTGTGTGCATAGGTAATCACAACTGTGTGCATAGGTAATCACAACTGTGTGCATAGGTTAGTCACAGCTGTGTGCATAGGTAATCACAGCTGTGTGCATAGGTAATCACAACTGTGTGCATAGGTAATCACAACTGTGTGCATGGGTAATCACATCTGTGTGCATGGGTAACTACAGCTGTGTGTATACATATTTATTGAATACCGTTACTATAAATAGTAACAAAATAGCCATAGAAAACTGTCATTACGGAGTCATGTGACCAAAGCCATAATGTCCCGGCGGGCCGATTATCCATAATCGGCCCACGATCTTTTTCACGTGCAATGCGTTGACGTTAGCAACATAGCTCTAGATCTAGATCTATTCAAACATGGCTGGAGAAGGGGGTTTGACGTCGTTGCCAAATCGTATTCTAGATCTGGAAATCTGTAAAGTTTATACAATTGTAAAATGTTATTAAAAATCAATTTCTTTATTTGTATCGATCGGTAGATCTACTACCTTAACTTTGTTTATGTTATTTAAGAAATGAATGACGTGCTCCCGGTGTTCATTGGGTTATGCAACGCATAGCTTTACGAGCAAAGTTAGTGAAGCCCGAAGGGCTTCACGTGAATCTTTGCTCGTAAAGCTATGCGTTGCACAACCCAATGAGCACCGGGAGCACGTCATTTATTTCTTATATTTATATTCCATTGTATTTCTTATATTTCAACGGATTTTTTTTACCGGTCACGTAATAATAGCCGCTATCTAGGTCGTTTCCAGGTTCGTTTCTAACGTAGTAGGAACTCTATATATGGTATGAAAAATAGTCCCAAACACATATTATAAATATAGAATGAATACAAGATTTTAATCAGTAAATTTCCAGCTATGTTTAAAAAAAAGATTATCGAGATATTTCAAACCATATATATTTACGAAATGTTGGTATTAAAGCATCTTCTTGAATGTAGGTCGCGGTGTCGAAGCCAATTCAACGGCCATGCTTGATCGCAAGCAGGTCACAACGTTGGATTTTATTCTCGGATTTTTCTTTGTTAACGGTAAGGACATTGACTTATATAAGCTTCACTCATTACTTGATAATATATTTGGATACGCCACGGCTGTTAAGGTTGGCAATATTATGTATTCAAGCGGTAATTCTCAGTAAGAAGATGCCACATTTCAAATACTCCGCGCTTACACAGCGGAATTCTTGGAAAAGGAGAACCGGCTCAAACCGGTATTGAAATGAACGTTCAATGGAAAATACAACTTTCTTTTTAGAATAAGGTTATATAAGGACGTTGCAGGGCGAATTTAAATATTCAAAAATGACAGTTGTGACGTCATAATTTCACGTCATCCATCGGAAGTTCTCAAACAAACTTATAAGTTAAAACAGTGTAGTCAAAAGTAAAGTCATCGTTAGTGTTAGTGGTTATTACGTCGGACTACATATTTTTCGACGGGGATTCGAATCCCCATGAAAGTATTATTATTATTATTATATACCATATTTATATAGCACTTTTTTCATACATTATAATACGTTCAAAGGTGCTTTACAATTATATAAAAAAAAATAACATCCACACAACAAAACACACACACATAAATGTGATATAAGAGTACATGTAACAAGTAAAATAAGTACGTTATAAGAACCTACAGTTTACAACATGATAATGTTAAAGGTGCCTTAAATCAAAGTACACAGACATAATTACACGTAAAATGGGCATCTCCGCATTTATCTAAAAATAAAACTCTATCCAGTTAAGAAATAAAACTGATAATTTATATATATTAAAAAACACCAACACTCAGTGACCATGTATCTGTATGAAGAAGTGGTGTTTTCAATGCCCTTTTAAAACTGTCTAATGATTTAGAGTCTCTGATTCCTTCAGGCAGCGCATTCCAGAGTCTGGGAGCAGCAGCTGCAAAGCTCCTGTCACCGAACATGACTTTACTGTTTCTTGGTACAATGAGTGTAATGGCATTGTTCTTGGATCTCAAGTTTCTTGCTGGTGTGTACACGTGTACAAGATTTCTGACATATACAAGACACTGGTCATGCAAAGCTTTATATGTCAACACAAGTATCTTAAACTGAACTCTAAATTGGACTGGTAGCCAGTGAAGCTCCTTCAAGATAGGAGTTATATGACTATGGCGAGCAGTCCTGCTAATAAGTCGAGCAGCTGTGTTTTGAACATTTTGTAGTTTGCTCAATATTATTTTTGGGACGCCTTGTAGAAGGGAGTTACAGTAATCCAGGCGTGATGTTACTAAGGAGTGCACCAGTGACTTTGTGGCATCAGCGTTTAAGTACTTTCTAATGTGGCCAATTTGTCTAAGTTGCATATAACAAGACCTGCAGACTGAGTTAACATGTTGTTCCATGGTCATTTTTGAGTCCAACCAGGCACCTAGATTTTTAACACAGTTTGATGGTTTTATGTTTGCACCCCCGACATTTATTGATATATCAGAAGTAAATTTAGCATTGCTGTTTGAGGAAAATAGTATGACTTCAGTTTTGTCAGCATTTAGTTTAAGCATGTTTTCATGCATCCATGACACGATGTGATTGAGACAACCTTCGACAATTTTCAATGCATCACTTACTGTCGTACAATCAGTTGGTTTGAACGAAAGGTACAGCTGGGAGTCATCCGCGTAGAAATGGTGATTCAGCCCATGATTACGGCATATAGCACCCATCGGCTTTGTGTACATCGTGTAGCTTTTGGGACCTAGAACGGACCCCTGGGGCACACTGTACTTCATCAGCACAGGTTTTGAAAGGTCGCCATCGATACACACGGTTTGGTAGCGGTCGGTTAGGTATGAGGTGAACCATTTCAGTGGACTTCCTGTAACTCCAAAATGATGTTCTAGTCGACTAAGAAGAGTTCCATGGTCAATGGTGTCAAATGCTGCTGATAGGTCAAGTAAAACCAGTACTGTGACATTTCCCTGGTCTAACGACTGGAGGATGTCATTCTGTACTTTCAAAAGTGCAGTTTCTGTCGAGTGAAATTTGCGGTATGCAGATTGATGTTCTTCATGCAAATTGTTCAGTGTCAAATGTTGCTGTAAGCGCACGTCAACCACTTTCTCGAGAACCTTGGATATAAAAGGTAGGTTGGAGACTGGTCTGTAATTCTTCAAAATGTTTTGATCAATGCCTGGCTTTTTCAGAAGGGGCCTTATATATGCACTTTTGAAAGATGCTGGAACGTGTTCAGATTCAAGCGAAACGTTAATTATTACTGTTAATATTGGAAGTAGTTCATCTAGACACAATTTCAAGAGCCAGGTCGGTATTGGGTCCAGTTCACAGGATTTATTCGGAGAGCTTTGTATGATCCGTTTAACTTCATCTTGTGTGACAGGAATGAAATGGTCCAAGCAGTTAACACTTGAAGGTAAATCTAGCTCAGTAGATAATGAATGAGAAACTGGCTGCGTCCGTGTGCTTATTCCGGTTCTTATGCCTTCAATTTTATTGATGAAGAAATCGCTGAATTCTTGAGCTATTGTCGTTAAGAACCTGTCTGTAGGTAGAGCAACTTCACCAGTACTGCCTAACAGATGTTTAGTAATTTTAAACAGATTCTTCTGATCTTGGCCAAATGACTCAACTTTGTCTGAATAGAAGTCAATTTTAGCATGCTTTAATAATTTATTCACAATGGCACATTGCTGTCTGTAGATATCATGGTCAACTGTTAGCTTAGTATTTTGCCATTTGCGTTCCAACTTCCGTTTTAAGTGTTTTTCTTTGTGCAGTTCCTCAGTGTACCACTCACAAGACGGCCTTAGAACAATAGTCTTCGTCCGCATGGGTGCATGTTTATCAATAAGCAAGGAAAGTTCATCAGTATATTTTTTCACGAGTGTTTCTACATCTGCTCCATGTTGATTTTTGTTGAGTGTATCTGACGACTTAACATCATCTTTAAATGAGTCTATATTGATCGCCCGGAATTTCCTTAAAGATATGGTTTTCCTTACTGGGGCAGGTTTTGCAGCCTGAGCCGTGAAAAATATTGCAAAATGGTCTCGCGCAATTTTACCCATGTTATCAGACAACCCAATGTCGGTAACTGCTACATCAGTAACTATGTTTTCTGTGTCCCTGGTAATGACAACATCAAGTGTATGTCCACCAGCATGGGTTGGCTCACTGACCAACTGTCGCATACCACATGATTCTAATGTGCTTGAAAATTTGATGGAGTCTTTGTCTGTTGGGATATCAAGATGGATGTTCAAATCGCCGACAATGATAATGTTTTTGTCTATTGTTGCGTATTTAGCAAGAAATATGGGCCATTCCTGCTCCAGGAAGACACTTGTCTTAAGACCGTTTTCACGTGTTGGTGGTGGTCTGTATAATACTACTAATCGCATGGAATAGCCGTTAATGAGGATGTTGCAATCCATGAATTCAAATGTCGAGAAGTCGTGATCGTTGGTTGATGATACGATGTGAATGTCAATACTGGACTTGTAAATAAGTGCGACACCACCGCCACGGCGTCTTCCAGGACGAGGGACATGTTTGATCAGATAACCACTAGGGACAAGTTCATTGATGCAGGCTTTATCAATAGATGAACCAAGCCAAGTCTCTATCACAGCAACAAGGTCGAAATTGTTAGTGAGAATAGTATCGCATAGAGCAAGAGTCTTGTTTTTCACTGATCTTGGGTTTATACAGCAAATTTTCAGACCAGTCTGTCCTTTGGATATCTTAATGGATTGACATTTAATCTTTTTGAGATAGCTGGTTGTTTCCGTTTCAATAAACGTTCTGTCGACTTGTTTGATGGCCTGTCCTGTATAATCGTTGTAATGGTTTCAGGCAATGTTTTTAGGTTGTAAGTATTCACTCCTTGATTGATGTCCCATACACGTTTCACTCCAGGTTGCCCTGCCCGGGTACCTCTGTAGTGAAGTATGCCTAAATGTTTCATTCTAGCCATTGTTGATGGATTAGGCCTGTCTATTGTTTGTTTTCCAATACAATACAAATCATGCTTAGTGTACTGTTTGAATAGTGATATGTGATCGCTAACCATTGCTGCAGGCAATTTGCTCAATTTTGACTCTGCATATATTGAAAATTCTGTATTGAATTTAGTTTTCAAATCAACACAAAACCACAATGTAATTCCACTCAAAAACCATATATATATTTTAATAGTACCTTTATGCATGTTCATGACAATTTTGAGAATTTCATGAAGATTATAAACATAAATAATATCTAAAAAGTTTGAGAGCTCAAATATTGCAGCCTACACCTGGCGCATTCTATACCGACATTCAAGTATGACTATTCCTTCCTTATTTTTGCAAAATTATAGATCTCTAGATCTATGTCTGTGGTTTGTTGGGATGTTACATCTACTGTAGATTGTGTTGAAATGAATAGGTGGCATATAGATCTATCTAGTAAAATGTTTAAGGTATTCAATAAAAAGGTCAAAATATGGCCTCTGTGTGCCTTTTGGCCATAATGGCACACCTGGTGTCACAGTAGCCCTCGGGCTAAAGCCATCGGGCTATTATGGCACCAGGTGTGCCATTATGGCCAGAAGGCACACCTAGGCCATATTTTAACCTCTTAGTAATCACAACTGTGGGCATGGATAATCACAGCTGTGTGCGTATATAGGCAACCACAACTTCGCTAATAGAGTGCAAACAGTTAAAGAAATCTATTTTCATGATTACAAAATGTAGCAAATACCGCAGAAATTAACACTTGCTTCTGTTAGGTTCCGTCCAGTATTTTTTCCATAATTACGAATTCGATGAAAGGGTTTTAGATACATAAACCATGACAAGTTGACATGCATGGGACGAGTTTAATGACATTGGCAAACAGTGTAGACCCAGATCAGAGGGCTAGGGTCTGCACTATTTTGCCATTCACGATCATCCAGCAAATTTAAGCCTTTCATACTGTCTGAGCTCTATAGTTAAACACTGGGGGATCTTTGCACTTCGAATATTCGGCATTGAAAAGGTTACTGATCGGGTGTAATCACGCAATACAAAACTTATAAAGCCATTAAATGTAGACTAGACAGAACGGGGTTTCTGATCAAACGTTCCTCATACAACGTCATATTCATAAACTTAACATTTATATATAGTGTTTGAAAGGCCATTTTTTAAATTATTCACGATGGATATTCATGCAATAAAAATGTGTTAACACAAATAAATGTTAATATGTTATCATTTATCTATTATTTCATAGACAAACAGAGCAGAACTTTCTGATCAGGGTCTTCTCAGTTTGCAAGGCGTTAACATATGTACAGTAGAACCCCTCTAATGCGAACACTTAATGAATAAACATGGGCTTTATAAGCAGGCGGTTGCTTAATGCAGGACTAAAGTAATGCAGAAAGCTCCTCTAGGAGCTTTCTGCATTACTTTTGTCCTGCATTAAGCTACCACCTGCATATAGCACCCAGAATTATACCTCTTTTAGGTGGTCGCATTAGCGGGGTTTTTACTGCATATATTAAGTAAAATATTAAATCTAATCAATATTCACGACGTGATTATGTCTCACATAAATATTCATGGTGTAAAGGGATAATGAACTGTTTGCCAAACAACAACTATCACACGATAATTGGTGCACCAATAACAACACTCCTGTCAGAATAAGTAACTGCAGTAGTGGCTGTTATAAAAAATATCAAACATTATAACATGTCTATTTTCATACACTATAGGTTTGTTCTGTTAACTTGTACACTCGTAAGTGGGCTACACTAATAATGTTTGTTTGTTATACTGTAGCACAATTGCATTAATCATATTTATCCACATGCGTGTGCATGGTTAGTAATATTTACCCATTAACCCATTCCCTCATATTGACCACTCTGTAGAAGTCACTTTGTGAAACCATTGTGATAAATAGAGCATTTGCTCTATTTATCACAATGGTTTCGAAATACAAAATTCTAAAATTTTCATTTTCTCTAGTTAATGCTCCTTATCGGTAGATTTATTCAGAGTGGTTGTATCTAAAATAGCCAATGAGGTAATGGGTTAAATGATATTGTTGAAACCAAAACTGTGCCATCGCTCTGTATAGGCGCTTCGATACGCCATGTGATAACAAGACCGTCATATCAGAATATAACTTGTTTGAGACATGGTCAATTATTTCTGATAACAAGGTCGTCTCATCAGGATTCAAACTGCTTGAGACATGGTCAATAATTTATCAAAGCTTGCTTGATAATAAGTGTTTTAACATTTCTCCAAATCCAAAGTTGAGCATACATAGTGTCACATGGTTATGTGATCATAGTTTAACCTTTATCATACTAAGCACCACCTGGCTCGTATCTGCAAACAGCTTGGACCCAGATAAGATACAAGCTGTTTGACACTCGGTCAACATATTCTCAATAGCTTGTACGAATCAGAAATAGGTTAAAAATGCACCAGATTAGAGTTTTGGCAGATATATGTTTTAAGGATGATAAGGGTTAAGTGATAACTGGCTCCAATAACAAAGCCTGATAGCACTGGAAGAAAGAATATGATTAGGAAAATATTATAGCACGAAGAGAATATTGGTGTTTCGCTATAGTCATATAAGTGCATAATTCTGGGTGACAGAGGCAGGTAGCTGCTTAATGCAGGACGAAAGTTATACAGAAAGCTCATTTAGGAGTTTTCTGCATAACTTTCTGCCTGCATCAAGCAGCCACCTGCTTTTAAAGACAGCTATGGTTATTCATTTAAGTGGTTGCATTAGAGGGATTCTACTGTACTGGAAACTGGTTCTGCAAAGTGGGCCATATATTTTAATGGATAAAAATGAGTTCAACAATTTTAGAAGAGGGTCACCGTCAGATTCACTTTTATTGAAACTGACCACATGATTTATACCAGATGAGCGCCAAAGTTTATCCTGTTGGTTGCCATGACAACCAGATATAGACACTCTGCAACACTTTATCCGCTTCAAGGTTCCACTCCAGATTTCTTGAATCAAATTCAATTAATTAGTTCAGCATAAGTACACATGAGATTGTGTCAGTAAGAGAGAGAGGACATCAACCCAAAGAGAGACAGTCTGAGAGATAGATGACATCGACTAAGAGAGAGACAGTCTAAGAGAGAGACAGACAGAGCGTGTGTTTGTACTATGACAGAGACAGACAGAGCGTGTGTTTGTATTATGACAGAGACAGACAGAGCGTGTGTTTGTATTATGACAGAGACAGACAGTGTGTGTGTTTGTATTATGACAGAGACAGACAGAGTGTGTGTTTGTATTATGACAGAGACAGACAGTGTGTGTGTGTGTTTGTACTATGACAGAGACAGAGAGTGCGTGTGTTTGTATTATGACAGAGACAGAGAGTGCGTGTGTTTGTATTATGACAGAGACAGACAGAGCGTGTGTTTTTATTATGACAGAGACAGACAGAGCGTGTGTTTGTATTATGACAGAGACAGACAGGGCGTGTGTTTGTATTATGACAGAGACAGACAGAGCGTGTGTTTGTATTATGACAGAGACAGACAGAGCTTGTGTTTGTATTATGACAGAGACAGACAGTGTGTGTGTTTGTATTATGACAGAGACAGACAGAGTCAGTGTTTGTATTATGACAGAGACAGACAGTGTGTGTTTGTGTTTGTACTATGACAGAGACAGACAGTGTGTGTGTTTGTATTATGACAGAGACAGACAGTGTGTGTTTGTATTATGACAGAGACAGACAAGACAGTGTGTGTGTTTGTACTATGACAGAGACAGACAGTGCGTGTGTTTGTATTATGACAGAGACAGACAGTGTGTGTGTTTGTACTATGACAGAGACAGACAGAGCGTGTGTTTGTATTATGACAGAGACAGACAGTGTGTGTGTTTGTATTATGACAGAGACAGACAGTGCGTGTGTTTGTATTATGACAGAGACAGACAGTGTGTGTGTTTGTATTATGACAGAGGCAGACAGTGCGTGTGTTGTACTATGACAGAGGCAGACAGCGTGTGTGTTTGTATTATGACAGAGACAGACAGTGCGTGTGTTTGTATTATGACAGAGACAGACAGTGCGTGTGTTTGTATTATGACAGAGACAGAGAGTGCGCGTGTTTGTATTATGACAGAGACAGACAGAGCGTGTGTTTTTATTATGACAGAGACAGACAGAGCGTGTGTTTGTATTATGACAGAGACAGACAGGGCGTGTGTTTGTATTATGACAGAGACAGACAGAGCGTGTGTTTGTATTATGACAGAGACAGACAGGGTGTGTGTTTGTATTATGACAGAGACAGGGCGTGTGTTTGTATTATGACAGAGACAGACAGAGCGTGTGTTTGTATTATGACAGTGCGTGTGTTTGTATTATGAAAGAGACAGACAGAGCGTGTGTTTGTACTATGACAGAGACAGACAGAGCCCCTGGCACCCAGAAGTATGCCCCGTTTTGGTAGTTGCATTAGAGGGGTTTACTGTACATTGTTTCGTGCACAGAAAAATACCCGGTCAGAACCATGCATCTACTGCAAGCCAGCTGGAAGGCTTACATACCTTGAAAAAACAAATGCTAATACATGCTATACTATAATAATTTTTTCCTCAAATAAATTACTGCTACAGTTACTTATATATATAGTGAGGAATATAAAAAGCTACTAGGTAATTATTGTTATTTATTAGCATTTCAAATGCATAAAAGTCAAAATAAAACTGATTTATTACGTAACTATACATGTACTTGGGAAACTAAAAGTACCGCTTTTGATATCATTCCCGGTTAAACAAATGTGGCTTTAGTAGACCTAAGTAATTCTGCTCATGCAGGAGATGTCTGATTAAGGTCTACTCTGCATATGGTATAATACAATTGAACGTCAATGTCTCCAACTCGGGTAACTTAAATCACGGGATAACTCGAAATAAAACTTCGGTCCATCTAATTTAAGTTACAGACTTGTTCTAAACTATATCACTACGCATATCTAGAAACACATACCAGCTTAATATAGGTCGAAAGTAATATTGAAAGCTCCCACATGAGCTTTCAGCATTTCGTAAGACCCGCATTAAGCCGTGAGCTTGAGATAATGTCCAGTTTAGAAAGTTGCTGACACGACGTAATTTGTATGGTCCCCTGAAGTTCGAGATACAGTAAAACCTGTCTATAACGACCACTAAATTGTGTTAATTAGTTGGTATTTAGGGCAGGTGGCTGCTAAAAGCAAGGTGAATGTAAAACAGAACGCTCCCATAGGAGCGTTCTGTTTTACATTCACCTTGCTTTATGCAGCCACCTGCCTTTAACACAAAATACATGCTGTTATTTAGTGGCCGTTATAGAGAGGTTTTACTGTATGGACGTTCAACTGTATATAGATTTGATTTTATGGTTTCTGCCATGGTCAAACATTACAGTGCCCATATGTCATTATCAACATTCGTCTATTACATAGTTATGAATATTGATGAGATAAGCTACATTACGAACTGCTCTATAATTCATATAGTGGGAGATCCTTCGAAAGCAAAAGTAGCAATGAGAAACAAGAAAAATGCAGACTCGGTTTATTAAGTCTGTTCATGAGTAGTAATTAAAAGTGCAACACTACTCACGCCCCAAGCACCGGCTTAAGCAGTATCCAACTTTCAAAACTTATAACATCAAAACTAATGTCACCAAAAGACCAGAAAATATAACAAAACTGAGAATGACATTTTCTGCCTATTTATTAACATGATTAAGTATTTTCAGAGGACCGGCAAAAAACTAAATACAATTGACCACGTGATCTCTACCATTTATGAATGGAGTTCGCGTACTTGTCTGTGTTATAGTTAGTGTATTCATACACGATTTAAGCTTAGTGAATTAGAAAGTCCATTCAGATCGCGAGCAGTATTTGCAAATTTGATTCTTACAGATAACTAACAGTGCATTACTAATAAACTGTTTTCGAATTCGTCATCGAGAAAGACAGAGAGGACTATATTCTCCTGTGGGGTGCTTTTAGCTGTAAACATCGGTGTTACATAAATTTTGACCCTGTTGAAAAATGACCCGGCGGGTCAATTTTCAACGTTTAGAATCGACTTGGACAAAATTTCAACGCCAGATTTTGAAGAAAAAAAGACGTTGAAAAATTGCCATCTGTGAAACTTTGGTCAGTTCCCGGTTAGTTAAAACTTTGTTGAACATCACAGCAAGTGTTTGCGTGGACCCAGCGATGGGTCTAGGCCCCTTTATCCCCCCTCCCCCTCTCTGTACACCCCCTCAACATCCGGTCAATTTTCAACATTAAAGATCGACCCAAACAATCTATCACTTGTTTCCATTGCCTGCTAATCGCTAATATTTATGCAAACAGATTTGGTTAACTCTCCATCTTATCTTGATTGAATCTGCTTGACGTTCGGTCAATATTTCCTTAAACTACTTGCAATTTCGGATTACATTTACGGTCTGTAAACATCCCGCCGCAAAACGGCAAGGAATGCACTTCGTCTGACCGTCATTCCGTCTGTCTGAACGGACAGTTCGTAACACTTTCGTGCCACTTTAACGCTTTGAAAGGTTTTTATTAAACCTGCGTCAAATAATCACCCCAGTAAGGCAATGTGCAGAACCAACAAGTTAACCTTGTGGGGTCAAGGTCAGTGTCACACTTGAAAGTCAACAGTTTTAACATTCGATTTTGTGACCACTCAATATTTCCTAAATCCTTTGAAAGATTTTCATTAAACTTTGGTCAAATGTTCTCCTCAGCAATGTGATGTGCAGAACAGGAGTAAGTTATGCCGACTCAAGATCAATGTCACAATTGAAGTCAACAGTGTTTTGCGGCGGGGGATATAGCTGTCCATTAATTTATAACACTGTACTCTTCTTAAAACTATATAAATTCATTCATGTTTGAAATGAAACACACCGACTCTACTCCACTCCCCCACTCACACCGCGATAAATGATTTTATTTATATAATTAGCAAAACTGGGTGCATTTATTTCAAAGCTGAGCTAAATATTTTGTAAGATCATTTCACCTTTTTAGGGGATGGGGGAGACTTACAAAGTCTTCTCATCTAGGTCACAGGAAGTCTGCATGTATTGGTCGCTTAACTCCGTCCCCAGACAACACCCATCCCCACCATCTAACCACTAACAACCATGACATCTATCAAATGATTTGATGATTACAGACAAAAATCAACATTGAGCGTGAAACACTTTTCAAATTAAGGTAGCTATTCGATTTATGAAGCATTCTGTATATTGCTATATCAACTAACAATGACACTTACTAAAACATCCCGGGTTTACGGTTTTTAAAACTCGGTGAAACGCCTAATTCTTACCATATCGAACTAATAATTCTATATGAAATGAACCATTGTTTTATGGTAATAGTAAAACATATGATGCAAGGTAATTTCAAAGTTGGAAAACACGAGAGTGTCTGAGACAGTTAAGATAATAGTTGTAAATACCTTCCTGTTGACATATACAGTAAAACCTCTCTATAACGGCCACTAAATTACATCAAGTATTTTGTGTTAAAGGCAGGTGGGTGCCCTAAATACCAACTAATTTACACAATTTAGTGGACGTTATAGAGATGTTTTACTGCAGACAGGTGGTATTTTTATAATAACTGAATATATGTCAAAAGTAAGTCAGGAAGCTCAAACTGGAGCTTTCTGCAGTACTGTCGACCTGTAATCACCTATCACCTGCCTAAAGGGTGTTGTTTTCTATGGTCGCTTAATACAAGTTTCGTTATATTATGCAAACAGATTTAAGTCTAGTCAGAATGATTTGCAGGAACTCCCTGATCAGGATCTATAGACTGTTTGCTTAATAGAGTGATATAGTATTAACTTCAAATGATTGTTATGGCAAAATAACCTTTCCCATGCATGTTAAACTTGTCAGTTTATCTCTCGATTGTAAAAAGCAGATTTTATGATAGTTGTGCAGTGTAGATGTACATTCTTACTTCTGTCATTTAATTATATTGGTTTCCAAATGACACCCGTTTTCAGTGATTGAAAATGCCTGAACTGTGTATAAACGATTTAACCAATTACGAAAAATTGCTTTAGCCTCTCAGCTTTGAAGCGTTGTAATTTATTTATGCATTAGCCCTTATCTCGCAATGTATTAACCCTTCGCTTGCTCTTCACGTCAATATACGTACGTGTAAATAGTGAAGACCCAGATGAGACAGCTCCTGCAGGAGCTGTCTCATCAGTGTCTGCGCTATTTACAAGTTGATTGTGCAACCAGTGCACTCCACAGCAGTGATTGCACAGCGATATACTTGTACACAGTGAAGATATATGTAATTATACAACAGGGTATGGGTAAAGAAGGAGAATATATTTTAAAATTCAGCAAGAGAAGGGTTAAGTTCTACTTTTGCTTTCGTAAAGACTTTTCACTATTTAGTGACAAGAGTGTTCCTATAGATGTTTGCACCGTTTGCTAAGGGAAACTTATACAGTAGGGTACTATTTGATATTGGCAACTCTTCCCATTTCGGATGCACGTCTGTGCAATACCGGTTGATAAAAAGATAACGTATGTACATGTATATCCATTACATTCGGCGTCACACGGATCCAAACTGCTTGCAGCGTTCTAAAACGAACTTAAGATATTTTGACTGTATTCGGTTCCGTTACGGTTCTGTTGGCATAGGCGTAGGAGCCGGGGGCCAATGTTGAGGCGGGTGGGGTCAGAGTATACTTTGGCCCCGCCAATACTTCTCCGAACATAGAAAAGAAAAAACAATGAAAAACAAACAAAAATAAAAGCGAAAGGGGTATAAAATGTACACTTCCTGATGCTATTAAATCATTTCTTTTCGTACCTGCAATTAATGACGGCTTTTTGGTCCCACATTATATGTCAAAAAAAGTCTATAACTTAGCCCAGTTCTCAATTTCAACGGTAAACAATCAGACTTTTCGTAACTACTCGTCTTTTTCCGTCAGGGTTTGGAATATAAATAGATAACTTCAGTTATTGCTATATTCCGAACCAGGACAGAATACGACGAGTTGTTACGATTGGCGCTATTTGTTTTCTTTTTCTTCACGTGTTTAAAACCAACGAACATGTGAAATGCAAGAATCCTCTCCTTCAAAGTAAGTACATGTATATGACCGGGAATTCATTAATTAGTTTGAGGTAATGATTCGAGGAAAGTGATAAGATTAAGGCATTACAATGTTTGAGAGAGTAATAGACAGAAAGGGATTTTTGCACTGCAGTGGGGGTTTCTATCAACTGAGGTGATCGATTGAGTGATCGAAATGGTTTTATAATGGATTGTGTTGTTTGTGTTTTGTTATTTCCTGTGTGTGTATATATATAGGTGATACAAGTCGTGTACACCATGATATGTGAGTTTTTAAGAACTTTATACTTACATTGACAGTCAAACATGTTTGATTCAGGTTGGAAGATTTGTTAGGAGTCCCCTAGTCTGAAGAAGCACCGGTTGCGTGTTTGCCTATGACGTTGTTCACAGCGCTTGTCGTCACAATATCGTGGTGTATCACAATATGTGTAGCTGAGTTGATGATTACCGTTCGAATAGCGTTGCAAACAGGGTGTATCAAAACCGTGGGTCTTTATGAACCCACTGGTTTGAGTATATATCTGCACTGTTTGACTGCCTTGCGCTTGCCGTGTACATGGTTTATAAATCTTAATATCAAATGTTTGTCTTCTGCTCGCCGATAATTTCAAGCATGTTATAAGAAGTATTTAAAATAGCCATAACCTATAACACTTGTCAACCTGCATGTTTTGAATCGAAACGAAATGTGTTACTGACCAAAATATCACGTGAACAGTTGTAACGGTTGTATATATGTATGTAAAGACGATGTATTATGTACAAGTCTAAATAAAATATTGTTCTGTTCTGTTCTGTTCATCTTCGGTGAAAAAGCAAACTTGCTCGTTAGACAAGTTAATATAAACGTTACGTCTGATTATGTGGTCGAGTGGTCTATCGAGATGCTCTATTACATAAGTAGACTGATATCGAGAGATGTACATGCGTGGGATCGAATCCCACCATATGCTAATAGGTTTTGTTTATTTCTTCGTCCATTCCACTGACTGTCACCTTTTATAAAACAAAAATTGTGAGCACGACCAGAGAGTATTTTTAACATTTTAGATCAAACGCTGGAACTTTACTAACTTCGCTCCCCCCCCCCCATATTGAAAATGCTCCTACGCGTTGGTAATTTAATTAAGTTCTGTACTCTGCATTTGTACTCTGCAATTAAGCTCAATACATCTATTATTTGTGTCCTTATTCATAGTTTATTATTTTTGTCCCCACTCGCTGTCTGTTATGTGTGTCCTTATTCACGGTCTGTTATTTGTGTCCCTATTCACTGTCTATTATGTGTGTCCCAATTTAATGTCTATTATTTGTGTCTCCACTCACAGTCTGTTATGTGTGTCCTTATTCACGGTCTATTATTTGTGTCCCCATTCACAGTGTATTATTTGTGTCGCAGATCGCTGTCTATTATTTATGTCTCCAATTCAATGTCGTTTATGTTTGTCCCAATTTGCTGTCATTTATTTGTACCCTCATTTGCTGTGTAAGATTTGTTTCCCCATTCATTATCTACTATTCGTTTGTGTATTCACTTTCTATTATGGTTGTCCTAATTTGCTGTCTATTATGTGTGTCCCAATCCGGTGTCTATTATTTGTGTCCCCCATTTGCTGTCTTTTATTTATATTATCGCTCGCTGTATATTATTTTGTCCCCATTATTTGTGTCCTATTTCGTTTGTTTATTATTCGGGTTCTCATTCACTTTGGCAAACAGTTTTACGATCTCAAATCTTACTGACATTTTAGATGACAACTGTCTAGTGTTCAGACGATAAACTATCAATAACAATACCGCTACATACCGTAGAACCTGCCTATGGTGACCATATAATGAACATACATGGTGTCTATAAGAGCAGGTGGTTACTTAATACAGGAGGAAAGTAATGCGGAAAACTCCTGGAGGAACTTTCTGTATAACTTTCGTCCTGCATTAAGCTATCACGTGACTGAAAATCTCAGAATAAACTTAGTTCGAATGGTCGCTGTAGACCGGATTTTCTGTACGTGCATATTTGATATATACAGGAAAAAACTCTTTAGGATTGTCTTTCGGTAATAAAGTTCTGTTTCCCATAAAGAGTTTGTCTTAGATGAAACCCCTGCTTTGAATATGAACCATGTTTTGCTGTTTATTTATGATTATTAGAAATAGTTGCAGATGGTACGCGGCAGTGTGCTGAGGCTTACTGTATATTTAAAGCAATTGATGCGTGCCAATACTTCATAACACTGGCTAGGTCTGACAGGAGCAAGCTGGCGATGATCTGTCATAACACGTGAATGTGACAGTAACATAAGTCGCTTATATTGTGAAACAGGTGATAATATTCAACACGTTATTGTTTAAAAAGGCTTTACAGTTCGGGCATATCATATGCATGTAGATGTTCAGTTTAATAATTACTGAAATTCTATAATTCATAAACCACTCGTTACATTTGTGTATTTGTGAGGTATATTGGTTAGCCAAAATTAACTGAAAGGTTTAAGTCAGTAAACGGACAGCATGGAGTGTAACATATCGAATACAGCTTTGCTTAACGAATCCGCCTTGAACTGGAACAGCAGTACCAACTGTACCACCGTGGTGACCACAGACCCTCCTTGGAAGGTCCCGCCCTTTGAAGCCTCCGTTAAAAATATTATCCTCGCCATAGTGCTCACCGCCATTGACGTCATCACGATATTCGGCAACCTGCTCGTGCTTGTTTCCTTTATAATGGAACGTCGTCTTTTGCAGCCATTCAACCTGTTCATCTTGAATCTAGCTGTAACAGACTTTCTGGTAGCTATCACAGCCATGACCTTCTATACCCTGGACACCCTGCTCGGTTACTGGCCGTTCGGAAAAGTGATGTGTGGTATCTGGATATACTTTGACTTTGCTATGACCTTTGCGTCTGTGTTCACTCTAGTCGCTATCTCTGTCGACCGTTTCTGGTGCGTCACGTGGGCCATCCATTATAAACTGCACAACAACCGAACCAGGACTGTCATCATAATGGCCATAATCTGGTACGTAAGAGATAACCCAGAGATTCAGATAAATGTGCTTACCCAAATACTAAAATCGTTATTTCTTCACAAAACCCTATTCTGTGACCACTCTTTAGAATCGTCTCTTCGAGACGATTCTAAAGGGTGGTAACATTATAGGGTTTGGTGAAGAAATAAAGGAACTATTGTTGAAATTGTTTCTATAGTCAAACAACTAGGTCTGACGTGTCAAAGGTCAGCCGTGTCCATTTTTAGGGAGATCAGCATTCCGCATGTTCTCGGACCATTTTTTTAAACAGACGAAATTAGTATATAAGATAAAATTGAAGGCTGAATTGTTGCCAGCAGTTTGGCGCATTGGGTAAAGTCTAGGTACGCAGAAGACATTGCAAGAGTAGTTTTTATTGAGCGTGGGTTCGAATCCCGTGTCGACCTTAAACTTTTTTTTTAATTTTGAATGAATAGTAGAGTATTATTTTATGTCATATTTTATAATTGTATTGACCATTTATGCACATGTTCGTCTATGTTAGGGAATGGTGCCTTTGTTTGAGTTCGAGTCCTATATTAGCCATATTTTCAATAATAAATCGATGCTAAAATATGAATATCAATATAAGTTTAAGCAAATGTCTTGTACAAATGGCTTCTTAATGCACAACACAACTAATGCTTTTAAGGGGGCTTTCCTTAATATTTTAGCAAAATATATTTTACGTTGATGCGAGACTCGAACCTGCGCCTAATAAAATGTTCGCCGATCATATACTTCTTTATGGTCCTACGACTTATCCACTAGGCTATATTTCCGATAACTAATGAGCTTATTCTTTATACCTATAACTGAACATTTTCTTTTATATATGGCACGTGGATATCCGAAATGCTGATCTCCCTTAAAAATGGACTCGGCGAACCCGTGACCCGTCAGGCCTAGTTGTTTGACTATACGCATTTTATCTGGACCTCTGTTATTTCTATCCCACATACATATTTGATACCGAGTCCTTATCCCGCTATAAAAGAAAATGGCCTGTTCAAATCTGAATATCTTTTATTTTGACTACTTCCGATTCGATAGATTTCTTGAAATATAAATCAAAACTTTTGACCAACTGAAACACAACTTGGATCCTTATAACACGCCGAGTTCTCGGTGTCTCATTTGGATCCAAGCTGTTTGCAAATTGGACTATGGTCGTAATTAGCGGGATAAAACTATAAATGTAACATTTGTTTGAAAATTGTGTTTTGCTTTGCCCGGTTGGCGTAATGTATTGTTTTACCACTGACTGGTGGACAAGCGATCGTGATCTCATTTAAGTGGTTCAATTAATTTTTAAAAACAAGCATAAACTATTCGTAAGTAACATTTCAAGGGTTAAGCAAAATCCCACAAACATAAGATAAGATTTCTCCACCAAATCCTATGTTGTAACCACTCTTTAGAATCGAAAAAAAGCCGATTCTAAAACAATGGTTTGGGTTTGATGGATGTAAATAGTACGTTTAGCTAAAACGTTTAAATTGCGCATCATAACCCATTACCTCATAGGCTATTTCTAGATCCTACCTCTTTGAATAAATCTACCGAAAAGGAGCATTAACTAGAAAAAAGGAAAATTTTAGAATTTTGTAGTTTGAAACCATTGTGATAAATAGAGCATTTGCTCCTATAGGAGCAAATGCTCTATTTATCACAATGGTTTCATAAAGTGACTTTTACAGAGTCGTCAAAAGTCGTCAATATAAGGGAATGGGTTAACTATGCTTCAAATAGTGGCGTTTCACATACGCATTAGATCATAGAGAGTCATCTAATCTGCCAATAAAGAAAAATGTTGATTGAATACCCCCCTGTCATTTATTATATAATATTTTATTCATACACACATTCTCAAATATGAGTCTCAAAGGTAGATTCTCACAACATTCTTGTAGAAGCATTTATTCGAGCAAATATGTCTGAGAAGTCGAGAAAAGAAAAAAAGTAATCGTTTCTCAAATACATTTAATGCAAGGGGGACATTATTGATTTGGAAATAGATACATTAGACAGCATTGCGACCATTAAATACATTAGACAGCATTGCGACCATTAAATACATTAGACAGCATTGTAACCAATATACCTGATAGAGACACATTTAAACGCCTTTGAAAACAGAATAGACCCAGATCAGGGTATGTCCTGTTTGCTTATGGAATACTATGGATAAGACTATACTGTTTCTGACATGGGCAACCATTCTGTTTTATAATGTCATTATAGAAACAGTTAATTAATATGTAGGGTG
Source organism: Azorinus chamasolen (assembly GCA_963576725.1). NCBI lineage: Eukaryota > Metazoa > Mollusca > Bivalvia > Cardiida > Solecurtidae > Azorinus > Azorinus chamasolen. The sequence continues at coordinate 8,163,764 of OY755248.1, read as the reverse complement.
TGATTATATCTTACACAAAATGTTCATGGTGTAAAGTATTATAGACTCAATGAAATATGTATGCGAACATTGGCATCTTTTCACGTTTCTTCCATTTCGTTTTTTGAAACTGAATTTTGTTTCTGATTTTAATTTTAATCTAATAGTATATCCTTTAGATCAAAACTATATGAGAAGACAACAATGAAGATTGTTCTCTTGCTCTGGATTGTCCATTTTATGTGTAAATAATCCATTAACTCAGAGCAATTGATTATTACCTGGATATTTCGGCTTTATCGCAAAGCCTTCGTCAACACACTGAGATGTAGTCAGTGGGTGTCACATGACTTTGAGTCGTCACGTGACACAAGGAGAGGATCATACACTGTTGGCAGTTCCAGTCCCTCGTCTCGGTTGAGTGATGGTCGCCGCTGTTTTATAAGAATGGCTTCTTTCACTCTACGTTTAAGATGCATTTCTTCTGACGTCAAGACTTTGGTATTGTGAGGGTCAAAGTGGTGACCAGTAGTTTCACAGTGTTCATGTAGAGCTGAATTGGATCTAGACACATGCTCTTTAAGTCTTGTTTCCAGAGGTCTACCTGTCTCTCCAACATAGTCATGTCTGCATTCTTCACACTTAACATAGTAAACTACGCCACATTTCTTCAATTTGTCCGTTTTGTCCTTCACATGTGTGATTTGTGAGCGAATTGAGTTGAATGGGCGGTGGTACATGTTAACCCCATGTTGTTTAAAAATTCTGTGCAGAGTTTCAGAGGTGCCTCGGATGTAAGGGATGCCGACATTTGGTCTCTTTTGTTGTTGCTGGTGTTTTTTATTGTCCTTTTTTTGATGTTTGTCTGGAATTGTAAACATCCACTCTGGATAGCCATTTGCCCGTAGTGCACATTTGACGTGATCTTTTTCTTTTTTTTTGTCTGAGTCCTCTGTGACTAATTCATCGGCTCGATGGAACAAGGTTCTTACTACGGATCTCTTGTGTTCTAGGTGGTGATTAGAGCTAAAGTTTAGATATTGGTCCGTATGAGTAGGTTTCCTGTAGACTGTGACTTTGGTGGACCCGTCATCCTTGATATGGACACATGTGTCAAGAAATGGAATTTTTCCGTCCTCTTCACTCTCTGATGTGAACTTGAGGACAATAAAAAACACCAGCAACAACAAAAGAGACCAAATGTCGGCATCCCTTACATCCGAGGCACCTCTGAAACTCTGCACAGAATTTTTAAACAACATGGGGTTAACATGTACCACCGCCCATTCAACTCAATTCGCTCACAAATCACACATGTGAAGGACAAAACGGACAAATTGAAGAAATGTGGCGTAGTTTACTATGTTAAGTGTGAAGAATGCAGACATGACTATGTTGGAGAGACAGGTAGACCTCTGGAAACAAGACTTAAAGAGCATGTGTCTAGATCCAATTCAGCTCTACATGAACACTGTGAAACTACTGGTCACCACTTTGACCCTCACAATACCAAAGTCTTGACGTCAGAAGAAATGCATCTTAAACGTAGAGTGAAAGAAGCCATTCTTATAAAACAGCGGCGACCATCACTCAACCGAGACGAGGGACTGGAACTGCCAACAGTGTATGATCCTCTCCTTGTGTCACGTGACGACTCAAAGTCATGTGACACCCACTGACTACATCTCAGTGTGTTGACGAAGGCTTTGCGATAAAGCCGAAATATCCAGGTAATAATCAATTGCTCTGAGTTAATGGATTATTTACACATAAAAATATATGAGAAGATATTAACAAATTTGCTTCTTTAGTAACACGAGAACTTTCTACATACAGTAAAACAGGGAAAAAATCGAAACTAAAACAAGTATCGTGATCGTTTTTAAGACAGCTGGCAGCTTAATGCAGGAGAAGAGGCATGCAGAAAGCTCCTCTTAGAGCTATCTGCATGACTTTTTTCATCCTGCATTAAGCAGTCACATGCCTTAAAGGCATCAATTCTGCATTACTCAAATTTGGAAGTATCGAATTTTATTGTACATAAATAAGATAAAACTGTTAACCGGTTCCATATTCGTTTATATTAACATGAAAGTCCCGTTGTTAAGTCCAACTTCATACAGTGTAGATGCTTTCCCATCTTTTATTATTTTAACCTATAATGTATATGTTTATTACATGATTTGGAATGTGTTTACCACATAATATTATACCGGCGTAAAATTAAACAAACAACACCGTCGGTACTAGTACCGTCCAACAGTTACTGTTACACCTGGTTCCCAACAGCCCGAATATATACACTTGGCATGTGACACACAGTAGTCAATGACCTTCCTCTGAATTGCTTTTAGTTTCGGTCACATGTGTGTTTTACCATCGCGGCGTAACGTTTTCTATAAACTATTAATAACTAACAATTAAACACGTAGATGCTTATAGCAAACTCCGTGTGTTTGTTATTTCAACAACCCCAATGTAGCTTTATCATCATATATATCATCATATATTAGTATTATAATATGTACAGAGATTCGCGATCTTCTTCTCCTCCTCTTCCTCATTTGTTTTAATATTTGAATGCTTAAAATTAACCCTTTCCCTCATTAAAACGCTGTTTTCACGCATATGCAAACAGAGTAGACCCAGATCAGACGGCTCCTAGAGGAGCCGTCTGATCAGGGTCTGTTCTCTTAGTCTAGTTGCTTATATCCATGTTTAGGCAAAATCGTTAATGGGTGGATTTAAGTATAAGACTTGGTATATGAGTTGCATTTGGTGTATATAATCAAAATAATTGGGGGTGCCCGACTTGGCTACCCTAGTTCTGTCAAAATCCAAGATGGCGTCCAAGATGGCCACCATAACACAATGTGTTTGATTAAAACACCCATATTTGTCAATTTCCCTGAAAAAGATTGTCTATAAATTTGTAAAAGGGACACAAAGGTTGCAACATAACATGTTTGGATCCATTTGGACCATTAAATGTATGATCTTATACAAAATAACTAAATTACTAAAAACTAAATAGAACAGAATAGAACACAAATTGTATAGGGCATTCAATTTACAGCTTACACAAATACGTTACTGTTGTAATGTATCCGAATTGGATTTTTCTGCTGATTAATTGAATATATGCCACAAACAGTTCCTTAAACGTTCAAAAAGTGCACCGTGATCAAAATACAGTAAAACATCTCTATTACGACCAATAAAACACAGGTGGCAGCTTAAAGTAAGGTGAAACTAAAACAGAAGGCTCCTCAACGACCATTTGTTTTATTTTCACTTTGTTTAAAGCAGCTACCTTCCTTAAAGACCAAATAATTGATGCAGTTCAGTGGTCTCAATAAAGAGGCTTTACTGTATTTCATTTGATCTTATTAAAATACAGTCAAACATTGATAACAAACTCTCTTAATATAGTCTGAAAATGGGTGAGCCTTCGAAAGCAAAAGTAGAAATGCAAAAAGAGAAAAATAAAAAAAAAAGTTGAATTTGCCCGTACTCTCTTCAATTGTGTAACCGGGTGTTCTTATAAAGAAACATACCCGCTCAGACCCGGGACCGAACCCGGGTCGCCAGGTTCGCAGTCATGCACTCTACCACGGCACCATAAAAGCGCTTGTACAGCAAGGCCGTACAAGTGATGATAAACCTACACACTGTGACATACTCCCCCAGCAAGTTGAAATTCGTCCCGAATTTCTATGGGTATGAGAATGACTGGGATCGAACTCGGAGCTCATACAGTCACAGCCCCACGTTGGGTTGCTAATGTTTGCTAATGGAATTTGAAAGATATGTTTCTATACTTTCTAAAATGGCTACAATGTTCCACCTTCCATAATTCATTACAACTAATTTGTCCATGAATACTCAGTAGGTAATGAAACTTTAAATAAACATAGAACAGGGAAAGGGTTAACAGTGAAATAGCCCATCCGTGTTCAACCACAAAGTCAACTCGGTATGAAATTCTTAAAAGTGCTAGATAGATTTATTTCGGCAAACAGAAAACATAATATGGTTCACAAACATGTATCACATCATAATAAATAATAATTCGTAAAATGATGCATAGTGAAAAACCACGGCATGCTTTCTATACCAAGGATAACACAATAAAGAGCATGCTCTTATTTCCAGTGTGGTCCTTATCACAGGTGGCATGACATAGAGAGGCTTTAAGATATAATATGAATACTATCACAAGCGGATGCTATATCACATGAATTAAATTGTAAGTCATATTATTAAATAGAATATTAAAATTGGCATCAAAAGCAGTTACATTTATAAATACTATCACAGTCACAGACAAAATTTGGTACACAAATGTTGTATTACAGTCCCTTAATTTAAAACGTAAGAAAAACAAGTTATGCACCAGTAAAGTAATTGATAATAGTGCATGATAGAACAAGTTGTTTGCCGAAATTTATAAAAATCATAAGCAGTCGAGCTCATTAAAATGCCGTGTAAATATAAACAATACTAAGAAATAATATTGCTCATTAAGTGCCTCTTGATTGCTGACTTGAAGGAAGATAAGTTGTGTATCTCAGTAAATTCAACTGGTAAGCTGTTCCAAAGTTTAGATCCAGTATAAAAGAAAGAGTTTGTTGCAGCACCTTTTACTTTTGGCAAACTGAAACCACCTCTTTCTTTTAGTCTGGTATTATAAGAGTGTACAGATTTGTGCAATGTTAAATAATCCTGCATATAATCAAGTGATAGGTTGTGTTTAGTTTTGTATACATGGCATAATATAATTTGATCAACTTTCTTGTCAACAGGCAGCCAATCAAGATACCCAACATGACTTTTTGAATCAAGATTGAATATAAATCTAATCAACTTGTTCTGTGTCGTGTGCAATTTAAGTTTAAGAGATTTTGATATTCCATTATACCAAACAGCACAAGCATAATCATAATGACACTGAATTAGAGCCATTACAAGCAGCTTTTTAGTATATTGTGTAAGAAAAGCTTTCTTCCTGTAAAGATACTTAAGCCTGGTATTAGCCTTCTTTATAATTGATTCTGCCATACCATTAAAAGACAAATGTTGATCTATAGTTACACCAAGATAATTGACAAACGATGCTGATTTAATAGGTGTGTCATTACCACATATATTCAAATGAGATCTTGCTTTTAGTTTATGCTTTGAGCCAAAAACAATAGAGTCTGTATTTCCTAAATGTAATGATAACTTGTTATCAATTAACCACTGACTCACTCTGCCTAGATCTTCAGAGAGTGTCATTTCCACAGAGGACAAATGTTTGCCTGAAACAAATATGGCTGAGTCATCAGCATAAAGCATAAGCTTCTTTTTAACAACAGCTGACATGTCATTAACATAAAGTAAAAACAGAAGATGGCCCTAAATATATCCTTGGGGCACACCATATGTAACAGTTTCAGTAGAAGAAAAGGTTCCAGACACATCAACAAGCTGTCGCCGATCAGAAAGGTACGACGAAAACCAAGTCAAGATGTCCTTTCCAAGTCCAGATGCTTCAAGGTTCATTAAAAGTATAGAGTGCTCTACTGTATCGAACGCTTTTTGTAGATCTAACATTACCATGCCAACAAAATTGCCATCTCCATTTTCTTTTCTAATAAAATCAGTGAGGTGTATCAAACATGTGTCGGTGGAATAGCCGCTTCTGAAGCCTGACTGGAACTTATAACGTATATGTTTGCTTCTAAAATAAGATTCAATTTGGTCATACACAACCCTTTCGAGTATTTTAGAAAAAAACATTCAAAATTGACACAGGTCTGTAGTTGCCAGCATGTAATCTGTCGTTCTTCTTAAAAAGGGGGATAACTCTGGCAGACTTAAGCTCATCAGGAACAATACCTTGGATGAGGGACAAATTTATAATGTGGGATATAGGACCAACAATAACACATGACCCATCTTTAATGAAACAGGAAGGTATGCCATCTAAGCCAGTAGCTTTTTTGGAACAAAGGGAGCTCAGAGAATTTTGAACGACAAACTGTGCTGACCTAGCTAAGATAGGTCCTTCACTATTTAACACTATTTTCAAAGGACAGCACACTGGTTTCCCACATGCAAAGGGTTAAACCTTCTACAGCGTTTCTACAGAATGTCAACTGATCTTGAGTAAACTCAAATACAGTAAAACCTCTCTTAACCGGACATTAAATTTAGTATAAATAACGGTCTTGGAGACAGGTGACAGCTTAATTTATGGTGGAAGTCATGCAGAAAGCTTTCTGCATGACTTTCACCCTGCGGTGGAAGTCATGCAGAAAGCTTTCTGCATGACTTTCACCCTGCATTAAGCAGTCATCTGCCTAAAATATCTAAATTCGTCTCTACTAGAATTCCGGTTAAGAGAGGTTTTACAGTATACAGTGTAGAAAAACTGCGTTTATACTCGTTGATTGGTCTGGTACGACGCTGTTTCCAATCCCTAAAGGTTGACGTATACAGTAAACCCCCTCTAAACCGGAATTCTAGTAGAGAAGGATTTTGATATTTTAGGCTTGTGTCTGCCTAGAGGAGCTTGCTACATGACTTTTACTTTTCACTCTGTATTAAGCTGCAACCTGTCTCCAAGGTCGATATTTATACTAATTTGAACCTCCGGTTTAGAGGAGTTTACTGTAGCGGTGATCAAATGATTATTACATGTACTCGTAAAACCTCGGAAAATTACAACTAAATATCCTGACAGTAATTGCTCATTTCCAATGGGAACCATCTTGATATTATACTTTTACACCTCTGTGGAAAAATAATGTCGGCTCAAAATTGAAGCTGGTGTAATTTTAACTACTTCCGATGGTATAAACTTGTCAAAAAATATTGACAAAGTGTCAGATAGCTTGGGACCTGGTGAGACGCCGAGTTGCTGGTCGCCTCATCTGGATCCAAGCTGTTGGCAAATGCAAGTCAGGACGCGGTCAGCTCGATAAGGGTTAACTTCTGTATATAATATCATGTCACTTTATATTTAATTTATAAACTTTTCATAATCCCTGATAAATGGTGATTAAGGTAAAATACGCTCTTCATTTCCCACGTCTAAATGTCAAGCAATGAAGATTACAATTAACGAGATAAGCTCAGAAGCACAATCCCGCGGTCGTCAGTTGGAAAAAGACATATCAATAAAATACAGTAAAACTCCGATAGTTTGAACACAAAGACACATATCAGTATCGTCTTTAAGACAGACAACAGCTTAATGCTGGGTGAAAGTCACACAGAAAGCCCCTATAGGAGCTTTCTGCGTGACTCTCATCCTGCATTAAGCAGCCATTTGCCTTAAAGGCATCAATTCTTCATTACTATAATGTCGAAGTATCGAGGTATACTGTATATACTATTCTGAACTTGCCATCCTTTCCAGTGTTTCAAGCCATTATAAACATATATCCTATTTATATACATGATTCTATTACATGACTATTCGCTGAGTAAATGGTTATTATAAACTATGGCCTTCATTTCTCGAGTAGAATTATGGAGAAATGAAAATTATAATAGAACAGATCGTCTCAGTAGCACGATCATCCATTTATAAAACAGTACATTCCGGGCAGTCATTTTGATTAATTTCTACCACAACATACCACAACATACCTCCCTACTTTATGTTTCTAAAGGCAATCATATCGCAATTTATGAAAATGACACACATCTTTGACTCCCACAAATCGTGAATACCTTGAAAGCCTTTACAAACAGGTTAAACCGAGGTTAGACAGCTCCTATTGGAGCCGTCAGATCAGATGCTGCTCTGATGGTTTATGGAATAATATATGCTATGTACAGTTTCTGCCGTGGTTAACGATGCTTGTGTTCAATTGAATCTATTAAATATTCATGATGGCATTATTTTGACATTAATGTAAGGGATTGATAGACAGTGTAGATCCAAACCAAAGGGCTCCTTAAGATAGAACCACCGACCTACCGTAAGCCACCTGGAATGTTAGACAGATCCAAATACCCAGACTGCGTTCGATCCACAGCGGCTAGGGGCTAAGCGATTTTTTCAGTCGAAGACCATAACCACTCGGCAACGGAGGCCCGAAATGCAATTAATTTATATTTATGATGTCATTACTCCGCCATGACTAAGCCTGTCCTTATTCATAATACATTATAAACATTCAGCAAATTAATATTCATACTTTATTTCTTGCTTATATGGATGTCCATCAGGATAAGAGCCAATGCAGAAGAGTTCTACATTACTTTCGTCTTGTATCAACTTACCACATGACTTACCATTTACCAAAACATTGTGCTGAATTTACATTCCAATTATAGGAATTCTTACAAACAGAAAATTCAGGCCGAAACTTTATCCGTGTCAATAAACAGCTTTAATGGGTTTCGAATGTGAAATCGCGTGGTTAAAATTGAACGAATGGGAAATATATCCATAATATTACGTGCCAATGACAAAGCCATTCAAATCTACAGAAATAAGTGACTTTGGGTAAATTCTTGTAAATACGGACTATTTGCCATGCTGTGTATTTCCATGTAGATGGATCACTTCACTCACACGCGCTTAAAAGCGACCCTACTACAGGGAGCACGTAGCAAAATATGATCCGAATACACATAATACGCAACAAAAGCTGTTCGGAATACACGTAACATGCAACAAAAGATGTTCGGAATACATGTAACACGCAACAACATGTGATTCAAATAAACGTATCACGCAACAAAAGATTTCAGAATACTCGTATTACGCAACAAATAGTGTTCAGGCAACAAATGGTGTTCAGAATACACGTATTACGCAACAAATGGTGTTCAGAATACACGTAATACGCATCAAAAGGTGTTCCGAATACACGTAAAACGCAACAAAAGGTGTTCCCAATACACGTACACGTAACGAAAGGTGTTCCTTATTCAAGTAGCACGCGCAACGAAAAGTGATCCGAAGACTCATAACATGCAATGAAAAGTGTCTGGAACAAATGTAGCATAGATCGAAAAATGACCCGAATGCGCGTAGCATACATCGAAAATGATTAGAATATACATGTACGTGGCTTGCAACAAAAAGTGATCCGAATACACAGAAATGCATTTATCACATAATCTGCCGTGAGGGAGAGCTGGAACAGAATGCGGGAACAGAGTGTCGTAAATCGCGGAAATGCACTAGTGCATTTTTATGCAAATGAGCAGTTTGAATCCACCTGTACTATGCTGTAAACAATGGCCGGAACAGCGGTCAGATATACTCTGATTCACTTTCTGTGACACTTCTTAAGGGTTATGTGATAAAAAAGAATCCTACGTTCGTATTCATTGCAAATTGTTTTCATGAAACCCGTTTACTATAATGAATAATACACTCGCTAAAGCTCGTGTTATAGTATTATAGTAAAAACACGTTTCATCAAAACAAGTTGCAATAAACACTCAAGTAAGATGCTCTATTATGTAATATGGTAGTTTTTTATTTTATTTTATAGCATCATATACAAAATAACAAAAATGTTTTATGTATATCATTATTTCGGCAAACAACCTCAACAGTATACTAACAAAATAAAATGACACTTTCATTATGCCATCACATTTAACCCATTCGATACGAAACAGCCATTTTGTTGCTTTGGGTCGACGAATAACTCTTAAAACTCCTCTAAACCTGAATTCTGGTAGAGAAGAATTTACATACTTTAAGGCAAATGGCTGCCTAATGCAGGTTGAAAGTCATGCAGAAAGCTCCTCTAATGCAGAAAGCTCCTAGAGGAGCTTTCTTCTTGACTTTCACCCGCAGTAAGATGCCACCTGTCTCAAAGACCGATATTTATACTAAATATTACGTCTGGTTGAGAGGGGTTTTATGGTACAGTAAAATCTCGCAAATAAATCACTCAAAAGAAGTTTACTTTTGGATATGTAAATCAGGTGTTAGCTTAATGCAGGGCAAACGTTATACCAACAATATCCTATAGGAGCTTCCTGGTTAAAATGAATAATGATGGATATCACTAGATATATTATTACAAATTGAATGTGGCTGGCTACTTTTCGCAGGTGTACAAAAGCAACGTGTGTATGGTTTGACTATGGTAGCGTGTGATACAATACCTTCGTGTATATGGTTTGACTACGGTTGCTGATGATACAATAACCCCATGTTGCTCGCTTGTGATACAATAACCCCCTGTATATGGCTTGACTACGGTCGCTGATGATACAATAACCCCATGTAGTTCGCTTGTGATACAATAATCCCCATGTATATGGCTTGACTACGGTCGCTGATGATACAATAACCCGGTGCATATGGTTTGAATACTGTCGCTGTTCATACAATAACCCCGTGCATATGGGTTGACCACGCTGTTCAATAATACTGTTGCAATGCATCTTAATTTTATTAACTTCGGAATGCCGTCGCCTATGGTCAGCGGATTTCGACGTTACTTTTATTTTACAGAGACGCATTTCCAAACAGAGTACACTCATCCAGACGGTTCCATAAGAGACATCTGATCAGAGTCTGCTCTACTTGCTTATGGGATTATATTGATTTCAGCTAATTAATAGTTGTAAAGTAATTATTTCTAACATGAATATTCATAAAAAAGAGTAGCATCTACCAATAACGTCACGAAAGTATTTAGTTATAAAAGGCAACAAGTATACAGCACTAATAACAAGGTTGCACACACGTTAAATAGGATTGATAAACGCAGTTGGGGACTAAAGGTCAAAACAGCATTATGTTGTATTTACCTTTTAAAAGCATCAAGATTAATGTTGGAGGGACGTTTAATCAGTACTTAGTTCTTATTAATGACTATCTTCAGGCAATTAATTTATTTCTATACACGATCAAATGCTTCCTGTTCGATGCTTTCAAGGACAAAAAGAAGGTGGTGGTGTAACCATTTATTGCCGCTTGAACCCTGTCGCTGCCAATGCCGGATCTGTGATTACCTATGAAAACAATTTGGAGTAATTCGTCGTTTCATCAGGATCCAAACTGTTTGTTACTGTTACAATTTTTTTAAACAAAAATACGAAAAGATGAAATCTGAAAATTGTAGCAGACGACAATGTTTGCAGACGCCAAAGTTGGCAGCGAAAGGGTGAACAACTTTAATTCTGCAGTATTAGAGTGGAACAGCCTACCAGTGTTTAACTGTAGAGTTCACTCAATGTAAAACGATTTAACATTTAGTCTGCTGAGCAAATTATTTTTACAGAATTTTTCACCCACTACATTTTCAAACTTCAAGCAATACTCAATTTGTCTACCAAAATGCAATTAGAGTGTCAAACAGTTTGGATCCTGATGAGACGCCAAGTTACTTCAGGCTGACCTGAAGTTACACTGTTTGAAATGCACCAATACAAGTGTTGTTCTAGAACAGTTCAACACTGTTCACTTATATATGTATAATATGTATTAAACATGTTTGACAAAATACTGTACAACACATTTCAAGCGACCAACCGTTGAATAACGTTATGCAGAAAGTTCCTATGGGGGCTTTCTGTATAACATTTGTCCTGCATTAAGCTACCACCTGTCTGTACGACCCGAAATAAGATCTCGTATTTGAGGGGTTTTACTGTAACATACAGTTAAAGTTTATAACATAAAAAAAAAGGTAAAGGTGAGGTTTATAGTCTGGAACTACATACAATGTACATATTCTCCCGACTTCACAATTTACCCCCTGATCACCGGGTTATAAGTCGGCTATTAACACTCGGCGCCTAAGGCAGCCATGGCACATTGACTTATTTCCTTCACAGGTACCCATTTATACACCTGGGTAGAGAGGAGCAAACGTGGGATGCATTTTTTGCTCAGAAAAATTCTGATAGTCCGATGGCAGGATTCGAACCGGGGATCCTTCGATCCCAAGTCTGACGTCCTACCACTGGACCACCACTGTTTATGCACTGTTTTCGTTTTATTTTTGGTTTATTACTAAGCAAGGAAAAATACATGCAAACATAACATATTTAACCGGTTACGTCATAAATGTCCACATACAAACATTTACCTAACCGTTAGAATTATGCAGTTTTGCTTACCTCTGATTCGTACAAGTGTTATGACAAACTGTTCAACTGTCAAACAGCTTGGAGCTTGGATCCTGATTAGACGCCGAGTAACTTGGCATTTTATCTGGATCCAAGCTGTTTGCAGATGCGAGTCGGGTCGTGATTAACAAGATAAGGATTAACCCTTTCGGCGCCAAATTTCTAATTGCCGTCTGCAATCCAATAAAGCACATATATAGAAATAGAGATTGAGACAAATAGTGAAGTCCCTGATTAGACGCCGCCTTTAAAAGGCGGCGTCTGATCTGGGACTGCACTATTTGTCGTGGTGCATTTATGCGACTGCGGCGGTGAAAGGGTTAATTCAATTTTTGCTGTATAAAATATGACATCAGTAAATCTATTGACATAACAAAGAGTAAGTTATCTGTAGCATGTAAACAAACATGGAATATCCTGATCAGACAGCTTCTGAAGGAGCTATCTGATCAGGATCTACTCTTGTTGCTAAGACGTTTTAGAGGTTCGATCTAAAGGGTAAAGTATATATTAGATAGCTAAATCCAAATGTGCAACTGATTCCAGTATGGTAAAGTTTCGGTATAAGGTGGTTGCTAAATGCAGGGCAAATATATACAGAAAACTACTACAGGAACTTATTTGCATAATTGTGTCCTGCATTAAGCTACCACAAGGTTTAATAGTCCAGAATTATATTTCTATTGGGTGGTCGTGTTAGCAACAACTTCCCGTAGCTATATATGATTCAAATACCGTCAAATTTATTTCAATTTTGAAACATTTTTTCGTTTGCAGGCTGTGTGTTTTCCTTATCTGGACTCCGCCTTTCATCGGTGATCGCTTGAAGAGAAGTGACGAGCACTATTGTATATGGGAGCCCTCAGAAAACCGAGAGTTTGTAATATTTGTCGCCGTCATTGGACATTATATCCCCTGTGTCATCATGGTATTCTGTTACTTTAAAGTCTTCTTCGTCATGAAGAAACAATCTAACAGTGTTGCTGTTAATCTTAGCGGCCGGAGTGCATTCCCATCCACAGCTACGAAACATTCAAATGTCCCGACGAAGTCCTTCAGCAAACCCCATAACGAAACCTCTATTGAATACATTTACCCAAATGGACACCAGGGTCCAGCGGAAACTGGAGCATCGAATCGACTGAGCCCTCCGCGTGCCTCACAAAGGCCCACTTCGTCACTAGATAGAGACGTCGAAAACCCGGACAGTCGCTCGAGCAATTCTCGCGAAAAACGCATTTTCATTACATTAACATACGTACTTAGTAGCTACCTTATTTGTTGGTTCCCGTTCTACGTTGCGTTTGACACCTACGCCTGGCAACCAGAGCTGGTACCCAGTGGTCTGTACACGTTTTTCTTCTGGATGACCTACGTCAATTCTACATTGAATCCTTTCATCTACGCGTACACGAGTAAAGAATTCCGACAGGCGTTCATGAAAGTCCTTAAACGTTTGTACAAGTGTGAATAGTATACTCAGTTTATACAGTAAAACCCCTCTAAACCGGAGTTCTACTGGAGAAGAGTTTAGATACTTTTAGGCAGGTGGCTGTTTAACCCATTACCTCACAGGCTATATTTAGATACAAACACTTTGAATTAATCTACCGAAAAGGAGCATTAATTAGAGAAAAGGAACATTTTAGAATTTTGTAGTTAGAAACCATTGTGATAAATAGAGCATTTGCTCCTATAGGAGCAAATGCTCTATTTATCACAATGGTTTCACAAAGTGACTTTTACAGAGTCGTCAAAAGTCGTCAATATGCGGTAAAGGGTTAATGCAGTGTGAACACCATGCAGAAAGTTCATAGAGGAGCTTTCTGCGTGGCCTCCACTCTGCATTAAGCTGTCACCTGTCTCAAAGACAAATATTTATAGTAAATTAAATGTCCGGTTTAGAAGTATTTAACTGAAGTAATAGTATCTTAGACTGGTCATACGAAAACTGTAAACAGTCACAGGGTTTAACACGTTGCACGTTGATAGACATGTCGTTTCATCCCTCTGCAAACAGAGTAGATCTAGATCAGACGGCTCTTCTAAGATCATGTTATCGCTTTAGTGAAGCTCTACTATAATGTGATTGATATGTTGACATTGACCAGCTTACGTTAAAGTCAGCCTTTAGATATTTAAAAACCCTTTCCTCGTGTACGAAATAATGATATCATTAATATTGATTCGGTGGTTTTTATCATGGCATGTGAACACGAGGCTTTTTGCCCCTTACGGAAAGGTGTAGAGTCACGGAAAAACATTTCCTTTATGCCACGTCTGATCTGGCTCTACCCATCTATGCTAAGGCGTCTCCTCTGTCGTGTAAATAGTTAATTGTTAACCCTTTCCTTCATATAAACGCCATTTCACGTACAGTTGAACTTCGATATCTCGAACTTCAAGGGACCATATAAATTAGTTCGAGATAACAGAAAATTGAGTTTTCCGATTTCTAATCTAGACAATTTCTCAAGTTCACAGCTTTCAGTATTACTGTAGACCTGCATTAAGCTGTGAAATGTGTTTCTAGATATGCGTAGTGATACATTTTAGAGCAATTCTGTATTGTAAGATTTTGGAAGGACCGAACTTTTAGTTCGAGTTATCCCGTAGTTCGAGTTATCCGAGTTCGAGATATCGAAGTTCAACTGTATTTGCAAACAGTGTAGACCCAGGTCCTGTAAGTGCCGTCTGGTCAGGGTCTGCTATACATGCTTATGAAATAACAATAGACCAAACTCTACAGTTTCTTCCAACACCAAACATTCATGTGTACATATGCCGTTTTAAAAAAATACAAACAGCAAAGTCATTGAATTTAACATTCCATTAACCCATTCCGTCATAATTCTTTAGACCCAACCTCACTGAATGAATCTATTGAACAGGAGCATTTACTAGAGAAAAGAAAATATGTAGAAGTGTGTATTTTGAAACCATTGTGATAAATAGAGCTATTGCTCCTATGAAGTACTTGTGTCCTGCATTAAGCAATCACCTGCTTATAAAGACATGCATGTTTATACATTAAGTGGTCGCATTAGAGGGGTTCTACAGTAGATAGACAGGACGTAAATAAGTAACTCATGTATATTATATCACCCAAAGCTCAGTGTTTTCTACGTCAGGGGAATCTCTGGCCGATACATCGAAAACGTTCTGGTTCACCTGTTCTACATAGATAATAAACTGGAGAAGCATCTAAACTCGATTTGTTCTTCAACTAATTGTATCCGGGTGGTTTTTAATATTATATCCATTTGATACTTACATATAAACTTAAATCATTGCAAAGATGCAACAGCACACATATTAACCTTTACAGTACGGGACACGAGTCACCAATGTCCTTTACAAACAGTGTAGACCGAGCTGATAGGGTTCCCAGAGGAGCCCTCGCCTAATTGTCTGCACTCTTTGTCATGTTACATTTTTCGTTTTAAAAATCCCTAAATGTTCATCGTAAGCTTGACCTGTTTGAATTTTGGAATAGTCCATTTGAAAGGCCAGTGTTGTAAGAGTTAAAGTTTGCCCCAATTCCGATGAGATACAAGGTTTGCCTTCTTCCTACTCGTTCAAGATTAACCCTTCGCTTGCTATTCACGTCAATATACCTACCTGTAAATAGTAAATACCCAGATGAGACAGCTCCTGCTGGAGCTGTCTCATCAGCGTCTGCACTATTTACAAGTTGATTGTGCAACCAGTGCACTCCACAGCAGTGATTGCACAGCGAAATACTTGTACACAGTGAAGATATATGTAATAATACAACAGGTCATGGGTAAAGAAGGAGAAATGTACTTTAAAATTCACCCAGCGAAGGGTTAAATGACAAAATACCGACCGAGTGCCGAATATCTTGGATCCAGGAAAAAACGCCGAGTGTGGCTGTTTGTAAATGCAAAATCTGACACGTGTTGCAAGATAAGGATCAAACCAGAATCTATGAAGATAGTACAAGGGCATTCGACAGCATTAACTGAAAACGGATTGGATCTTAATTAGACGGCGTATCTCAAGAACCCAAGCTGTTTAACATTCGGTCAATACTTTCTCAAAGATTCAACAAGATGAAAGTTGGTAAAGCTGACAACAGATCCGAACAAACATCGTGTGTTAGCAGCAATATAAGGGTTATCAATATGATTAAATCTACACACGAGAGCTATGGCGTGACAAACGTTGCAATATTCAGTTTCACATTATTCAGTTGATTTCTTTTAACCAATATTTTCTTTTTCCCATTCGATGTTTGAACAATTTTCATTTGATAAAAAAAAAAACAGTACAAAAATTTCATTTGATGTTGCGAACAATCATTTCATTCGATAAGTTGCATCATGGGATAGGCTACTAATCCTTCTCTTGCTGAATTTTAAAATACATTTCTCCTTCTTAACAATGCCCTGTTGTATAATTACATATATCTTCACTGTGTACAAGTATTGCGCTGTGCAATCACTGCTGTGGAGTGCACTGGTTGCACAATCAATTCGTAAATAGTGCAGACCCTGATGAGACAGCTCCTGCAGCCAGGAGCTGTCTCATCTGGGTCTTCACTATTTACAGGTAGGTATATTGACGTGAATAGCAAGCGAAGGGCTAAATGGAGTTGCAAGCTAGAAATAGCTCAAGGGTCACCAATACATTGGTAAGTAAAAAACGGTTAACTAGAAGCTACTTAATGTATTTTTTTTAGCATACATGCGTCATTGATAAATGATTTTATTAATGAACTATGTTTTTTGTCAATAAGAGTCCGTGTTAAAGATCTAACCATGCCATTTTGAGGCTGAGTGATTCGTTCATCCAATAAAATCCGAGCTTACAACTTCATCTGGTAGCCTATCCCATGAGGCAAATTATCGAATGAAAACATTTTTCGCAACATCAAATGGAATTTGTTCGTAACATTGAATGAAGAAGGAAAATGTACAAATATTGAATGAGAAAAAGAAAATATTGATTAAACAAAAAAATAATAAAAAATATCAGTAAAAAATGTGAAATTGAATATTGCAACGTGTGTCACGCCATAGAGAGCAAGAACACATTTAACCATTATACCTTTATACTTTAGATTCGCATTTGCAAACAGCTTAGATCCAGATGAGACCCCGATTAACTCAGCGTTTCATCAGGATCCATGCTGTTTGACACTCGGTCAACGGTTTCTCAGAGGTTTGATCGAATAGGACGTACAATGTAATCAAAATTGCAGTCCAGATTAGGGTAGACTTGTTTTCAGTGGGGCTTAAAAATTAAACCCATTACCTCATATGCTATTTTAGATACAACCTCTTTGAATTAATCAATCGAAAAAGAGCATTAATTAGAGAAAAGGAAAATTTTAGAATTTTGTAGTTTGAAACCATTGTGATAAATAGAGCATTTGCTCCTATAGGAGCAAATGCTTTATTTATCACAATGTTTTCACAAAGTTACTTTTATAGAATCGTCAAAAGTTGTCAATATGAGGGAAATGGTTCATTATAAATATGGTTTTGCTCTGGAGAAGGTATCAAAATAGTTGCTGTATGCTTGTGTGCTGTTTCTGATATACACACCCCACAATGACCCACACGGCAGCGACAACAATGCATGCGGGCTCTATTGCAGTAATACTGAATAATTCCAAGTGGAAATACTCATCAATGTTTAACTTTAATCCATCCGGTCGATTCCAGTGGGAGAGGATATAAATTACAAACGGCTTCTGAATGGCAAACAGTGCAGAACCTGTTCGTAGGGATCATCCAGAACCCATCAGATATTGATCTACACTGTTTGCAAGTGTCACTGTAAATTATGCCCCTTTTTGCTGGTGGCATTAGAGGGGTTCTACTGTATTACTTGATAATAGGATGTCTATATTATCTTTCTTAAGCTATTTCGCTGCCAATGTGGCATCTATGATTACCTATCTAAACAGTTTGGATCCAGATGAGACGCTGGATTACTCGGTGTCTATTCAGGATCGAAATTGTTTGTTACTGTGGTAATGCTTTTAATAAAATGGCAGACAATTAGCCAACGGAAAATTTTGGCAGACGTGCAATTTGGCAAACGAAAATAATTGGTAGCATAAGAGCGTTTACAGAGTTATAATGAAGGAAATATGAATATGTTGTTCTCGAGATGTTTTCTATCCTTTTGCTTTGCTTTGTTTGCTTTTCCCTTTGTTTTTATGTTTGTGTCCATGTTTAGTTGTTAGGGATCGATGAACAGGAATATTACAAAGGATTTTGGAGGGTTATGCTCTACATTGCACGTAGTTCAAATAAACAGTTTAGATCAACTCTTCAGCAAATAAAAAGCTTTCTAAACGATGCCGTTATAAACAGGTCCTAACATCTTCACTAATCCTGTGCTATTAATAACCCCATTAATAATGTTTCTTTGAGCATTAATTTACACACTAATGGGGATGTCGTGTTAATATTACATGGCAACTATGTCTTTACATTTGTCGCTTGCTTTGTGATACAGTTTTATTGATATTCAAAGAAAAGTTAAATATTCATAATTTCAATGGCAATATTTAAACCTTTTATTTAATATATATTCAAGTAAGAACTAATGACTGTATGTATGTTAACACTTTCGCTACCACATTGTACCGTCAACAAACTAAGTCGTCTATTACAGTTTACTTTTTATCTTATTTTTCTTTTAAACCCAATTGTCCAGTAGAGGGCATATCCTCAATTCCCTGGGTTAGGAATTCCAATTTTATTTTGTGAGTGCATCTTGCTAAGGGAAAGTGTCGCATACAACGTTGTTGTCTCCGTGACCTTGACCTTTACCTCAGTCTTAGTAAACAAGTGTCTGGAATTTATCCGAATGATAGATCCTCAACCCATTTGAATAGGATTTCGAAATTTATTGTGTGGGTGTATCTTGGGAATTGGAAATGTGGCATACTGCTTTGGTGTCTTTTTAAATTTAACTTTGACAGTGACCTCATTTTCAGTAAATAGTGTCTGAAATTTGTCCGGATGATTGTCCTCAATCCTTTGAGTTAGGATTACAAAATGTCTTGTGTGGATGCATTTTGGAAAGGTAGAATGCCACATGGTATTGTGGTGTCTCTCTAACGACATTGACCTCAATTTTATTAAAATTGTGTCCAGACATTTGTCTGCAGAATAGAAATGCTAAGAGCAATTCCCGATGGGGGACGATGGATTGCTTGATAATTATTGCCTGTTCATGATAAAATCATAATCTATGACAATTTGAAAAAGAATACTGTTTAACCCTTTATATTACTCCTTAGAGACTTTATCCAAACTAATGATCTGGTTTTCATAAAAGTACAAATATGAGTCATGCAGGAAAACACCACATACAAAACACACAGCCGCCCGAACAGCACCACAACAAGAAAACGCAACAAATGTACATATCTATCAAAACACATAGAGACGCACAAAGACATAACAAACAAACAACAGGTGGGAGATGGAAGTACCGCCTTGGAACGGTCAGTGACAATAGTCACTGGGATGTTAAACCGGTTATGGGGCGCCCGACCTCACACTTATTCAATCTCCACCCTGAACGTCAAACAGTGTAAATAAAAACAATCGAGTTCGAACATTTACTAGATAAATAAGTGAAGTACTAACACGGACAAGATTTTGCGAAGTGGTTAACCCTTTTTCTCCTATAAATGTATTTTTACGCATTTGCAAACAGAGTAGACCCAGATCAGACGGCTCCTATAGACCGCTTAAGACAAATTCTAATGTATGAGTATTTATTCTTTACGAGTACCAGAGTATGTACTATTTGCTTCAATGCATAAAGCAGATTCCCTAGAAAGCGACCACCAGAAACAAGTACATGTATAATTCATTTTGGCGCCTCTGTAAAAGACTTTATTTTTGGAAACCATTGTGATAAATAGAGCATTTGCTCCATGTGAGTAAATGCTCTATTGATCATATTGGTTTCAAAACTATATAATTCTAACATTTTCCTTTTTTCTAGAAAATGCTGCTTTTCAGTAAATTTGTTCAAAGAGGTTCAATCTAAAAATAGTCTATGAGGAATGGTTTAAGGTCCATTAAAAAGAGATCTAATTATGGGTATGTACGGCTGGTTGAAGATTAAATGCAAGTCAAAAATAATGCAGAAAAGTCTGCATTAAGCAACCGCCTGTTTCAGGACTCGTGTGCTCAATAGATGAAAGGCCGCTTAAGACAGGTTCTACTATATTTCTAATCTGAACAGTATTTTAGGTTCAAACAACGGCTAGGTCTACTGTAGCAAATCATCTTTCTCGATCATGTTTTATTGTATTTTAGTTAGGTGAAGACCTGTTGATAAGAACACAAAATTATTGAATGTAGTCTTGATCTGAGCTAAACAGTGATCTCGGATTCGACTTTTAACCCGGGGAAATGTCCTTTAATTTCCCATCGGTTTGCTAATTGGAAAAGTTGATACGGAGAGTTTGTCACAGAATGAATAACAATACTGGGAGATTAACCCATTCCCTCATATTGAGGCCTTTTGACGCCTCTGTAAAAGTCGCCTTGTGAAACCATTGTTATAAATAGAGCATTTGCTCCATAAGAGCAAATGCTCTATTTATCACAATGGTTTTAAAACTACATTTTTTTTCTAAAACAAATTCCTTTTCTCTAGTAAATGCTCTTTTTCAGTAGATTTATTCAAAGAGGTTGGATCTAAAATAGCCTATGAGGGAATGGGTTAAAAAGTAGACGAGACGCCTAGTAGCTGAGCATCTGACCAGGAAACAAACTTTGCAACATTAAATAAGATAAAAGTGAATGAAATGATTTCAGATTTAATTAAAATTAATCAGTATATCTTTATTATTTATCTTCTCACTAACCTTCATTAGATTCAAAGCAGCATCGACACGTTAAGGTATGCAGAAGTGACGATGGGTAAGTGGTTAAAGACTTAAACGAATAGTAATATAAATGTAAACAAATATGAAAGTATTTGGAACCAGAATTTAATATTTAACGAAGCGGCAGTTTTTATATTTGTTTCTTTTCAAAACTGTTAAGTGTTGACCTTTTGTAAGTTCTTGTTGATAAATATATCACCCAGACTCGCATATAATAAAAATAATAATTTTGACAAGATGTCTTATGTTTTGCCGAGACATTAAATTCAAGCAATAAATCTGTGTAATATAATATTATGAAATAAACATCAACAGTCTAGCAAGAGAGAGCGTGTCTGTAATTTTTACTACATATATGTAACAGCTATCAAAGGTGGTCACGTTTTAATGGCATGTCTGCTCAAGTCCGCCATTCTGATTTCTTTACATCATATAAACGCTTTTTTCACGCCTTTGTTAACTGAGTAACCCAGATCGAACGACCCCGTAGGAGCCGTCTGAATAGAGTCTGCTCTGTTTGCTTATGAAAGTGTGATAGCTCTCAGACTGACTCTATAGCTTCTGCCAATACTAAACTTTCCGGTTAACATTTAGCCAATAACTATTCATGATGCCATTATTTCTTACATGAATATTCAACAGCTAACTGATTCGTTCCTACTGTTGCACTTACGAAGGCTGCATATCATTTGATCAAATGCGGTGAAACATTTCTAAAGTGATCACTTAACGTCTTTCCTCAGGAATATTCATATAAGAAGTAATGGATATATATTAATGACAGTAAAACCTCTCTATAACGGCCACTAGATTATGTTAATTATTTGGAATTTAGGGCAGGTGACTGCTTAAAGCAATGTGAAAGTAAAACAGAACGCTCCTATAGGAACGTTCTGTCTTATTATCACATTGCTTTAAGCAGCCACCTGCCTTTTACACAAATTACTTGATGTAATTTAGTGGCAGTTAGAGAGAGGTTTTACTGTATGTTGAATAATGGTAGTATAAACAATGGAGGTTTGACAATGACAGAAACTGTGATATCAGATCTACCTTATATCATAAGCAAACAGACCCTGCAGGAGCCATCTGATCTTGGCTACTCTGCTTGCAAGGCATGTCAAAAGGCGCCTTAATCAGATATATCAATCAGGTATAGGGCCAGTGAAGACTAAATGCTATGCAGACCATTCCCATTTCTTCATTAAAAGCCAGCCGTTTTGACCATTTATACCTTTACCATTCCCCCATTATATGATATTTATAGACACATTCTCTTTTAATAAATCTACCGAAAAGTATCATTTAATAGAGAAAAGGGACATTTTAGAATTCTGTAATATTGAAACTATTGTGATAAATTGAGTATTTGCTCATATGGAGCAAATGCTCTATTTATCACAATGGTTTCAAAAAGTGACTTTTAGAGAAGCGCCGTAAGGCGTCAATATGAGGGAATGGGTTAGACATGCCTGAATTTCTTTGCAGAGTGGGTGTTTTAGGAGGTGCTACTGTCCAGATTCTTAATCAGAAAATATAACGGTTTCTTACAGTTATTCAGCGAGAATACACCTATAACTGTGTATTCTTTTGCTTACGCAAATAATACAAAAAGTAAACCAATTCACTTTGCAGAGCCTAAGTGCTTTCACAAACATACTAGCATCAATAGCACTGGATTCCTAGATAATCTCTCTCCAGAATGATTTCAGTGACGAGTCATATAATAATATAGTGTCGCCATGGCCTAAGATCGTACGACTCAAATTATCGTACGTAACTCCTAACATACGACGATCACAATTTCCTGTCGTAAGCTTAGGACCGACGATAAGTTTGGTCGTGTGGTACTGTAAAACATCTCTATAACGGCCACTAAATTGTGTTAATTAGGTGATATACTAGAGCAGGTGGCTGCTTAGGAGCGTTCTGTTTTACTTTCGCCTTGCTTTAAGGTATTTCCGACAATGGCCGTTTGTTTACTTTCTTTCAATTTGACCTTCATATTAAAAATTGATAAAATCTATATTTTAAACATTTTTTCAGCAATTATTTTAATACAGTTATTAAGTAAAGGTCCTAGTGTAGTTCGTAAATGTTAAACAAAGTTTTTTAAGAATTAAATAAAAACTTTAATTTTTACCTGAAAATATGCAAAAAAGAGGTGTCATATAACTCACTTTTCCAGATATTTTTATTTTTTTTAAAAAAATATCAAAAGTTTCCTTCTAAATATCTTCTTTAGTCCTGTTGGTGTATCAATAAGTCCTTATTATATGATAAATGTTCCAATTTCACTTTTTCCCAGCACCACTTTTTTCAATCATAGCAGATCATACGAGGGACATTCAGTGTGTAATGCAACTGATGGTTTATTAAGAAACAAACAAATGGATTCCGAATTTTAACGCTTTCTTGAGATCGTTTTCCAACTGATGGTTTATTAAGAAACAAACAAATGGATTCCGAATTTTAACGCTTTCTTGAGATCGTTTTCCAACCAAACCGCAGTGCATACGAGTAGAGCTGTTCAATGTTCATGTACACTTTTAGCAGTCTTTATGTAACCGACCTACACATATTTGGTATCAGTGTAAAGGGTAGATAGTGAATTGAACGTGCATATAAAGGGATTAGCGGCCACGTGCAATGCAAGGAAAACCGAGCGCTGGTTTCATTACATACTGAATAGCCCTCGTATGTTTGCTATGATTGAAATATAGTGGTGTTGGGGAAAAATTAATTTGGAACATTAATCATATAATAAGGACTTATTAATACATCAACAGGACTAAAGAAGATATTTGGAATGATTCTTTTGAAAGAATTTTTTTTTAAAAAATCTGGAAAAGTGAGTTATATGACACCTCTTTTTTTACATATTTTCAGGTAAAGATTAATGTTTTTATTTAACTTTTAAAAAGTGTTGTTTAACATTTATGAATTACACGAGGACATTTACTTAATAACTGTATTAAAATAATTGCTGAAAAAGTGTTAAAAATATAGATTTAATCAATTTTAAATATGAAGGTCAAAATGAATAGAGGTAAACAAATGGCCATTGATGGAAATACCTTAAGCAACCACCTGCCTTTAACACAAACTACTTGATGTAATTTAGTGGTCGTTATAGAGAGGTTTTACTGACAGACAGCAGGGTCTGATTTACAAAAGATGGTCGTAAGTTCTAGCCCACGACGAGCGCATTAAGTGATTGACGTGTGTTAGAAATTACGGTAATATATGTCGTAGGAAGTTGCCCTTAATGTTCGTGTGCTACATTGTGTGATCATTTCAGTTTTGTGAATAGTCATGGCTGTTGTAAATTAGAATTCTGAATAAGTTTGGTCAGACGATCTGTCTTAAAAGGTACCCACGTCCACACGCACAGTTTTGATTGCATGACCGGAAATCGGTTTCTTTTAACACTCAAAGAAGTGACTCCTTTTGCCTGGACGTCACGTAAAATAAATGCGAATGTATGAGGCTTTATATAATGGAGAAAAAATCATGAAGTATGAACTCTTTTTAACACTGTGTCAACTCTAGATCAATGTGTTGTGGTAGATACAAACAAACTGGATCCAGATCACACACCATGTGACTCGGCGTCTGATCAAGATCCAAACTGATATTCAGGCATGGTTTGTGAAAAGAAACGGAAAAATAATACCACGATAATTATAGCTGAGGATAAAATTTGCATTATAAGTGACTTAACAATGTAAAGGTAATCACAGCACTTAGTCGAGTTAATATGGAGTGTATCCATTAGCTTGTCTATATTAATTAACCCTTCGCTTGCTATTCACGTCAATATACCTACCTGTAAATAGTGAAGACCCAGATGAGACAGCTCCTGCAGGAGCTGTCTCATCAGGGTCTGCACTATTTACAAGTTGATTGTGCAACCAGTGCATTCCACAGCAGTGATTGCATAGCGAAATACATGTAAACAGTGAAGATATATGTAATTATACAACATGGCATGGGTAAAGAAGGAGAAATGTATTTTAAAATTCAGCAAGAGAAGGGTTAACACTTTCGCTGCCAATGTCGTTTCTGTGATTACCTATGTAAACAGTTTGGATCCAGATGAGACGCCGAGTAACTTTTTTAAACAAAATTGAAGAACATTTAAAAAAAATGTAGCCGACGACAAAATTTGTAGACGACAAAATTTGGCAGCGAAAGAGTTTTAACATACACTGCTGCTCAAAGTTGGACCTGCTGTAAGTTTTACTACCTCCGACCCAACCAAGCTGTTGACGAATGATTGACCGAATAACAAACCGCAACAAACAGCCTGGACCCATGCTTATAAAGATTTTTAGTTGAGTCTGGGTTCGTTCTCAAACTTTTGATTAGTCAGATTTGAGTTCTCAAGCTTTTGATTGATCAGATTTGAGCCAAAGGCTCAAATCTGACCAATCAAAAACTTGAGAACGAACTCAGACTCAACTAAAAGTTTTATAAGAATGGGCCCAGGATCCTGATGAAATGCCGAGTTACTCGACGTCTCACTCGGATCTAAGCTGTTTGCAATTGTTAATCAAGTCGCTTACAGCGGGATAAGGGTTAGGTTAATGTTATTCGCACGCTAATTGTCGTCTGTTGTATATGTCGCCTGTTACAGATTCTGCTAGCGGATTTATTTCCAAATAATCATGAACAGAGAGTTCTGGTTCTGATGAGATGCCGAGTTGTTGAACATCTCGATCCAAGCTGCTTACATTCGCCACCAGCGTACAAAATAAATTAAAGAGCGGCGCGCAGTGCAGAATCTGGTCAACTACACCATGTGAGAGAGAGAGAGAGAGAGAGAGAGAGAGAGAGAGAGAGAAAGAGAAAGAAAGATATGTATATGAAGACAGACAGACAGATACAAAGAGACAGGGTAGATTATACTTATTTGGTAGGGAACTATATTGGCTTTCAATAGACGAAATAATTACGAAATTATCATATAAATTGTAAAGAGTTACAGTTTTGTTTGTACTTGAGGAACACGGGTGTCCGTTCTGTTAGTTAGAACCATTGTTTAATATATAGTATATATATATACTCCCATGAAGCGGTAAAGACCCCTATGATGTAATGTAGATCTGATTCTCTAGTTTCTGCCATAATACAGATTTATTTTGTTCATAGAAATATTTTGAAAATACAGTGAAGAAATATTCATGTTGTCATTATATCTTGCCTGAATAGCCATGGAGTAAAAGTTAAGAAATGTAACTTTGGTTTTATATGTTTTTGTGGTGCGATGGCCAAAATTGACATTGTAAAACAGTTATCAAATTAACTCATCGCTTGCTGAATTTTAAAACACATTTCTCCTTTTTTACCTATGCCCTGTTGTATAATTACATATATCTTCACTATGTACACGTATTTCGCTGTGCAATCACTGCTGTGGAGTGCACTGGTTGCACAATCAACTTGTAAATAGTGCAGACCCTGGTGAGACAGCTCCTGCAGGAGCTGTCTCATCTGGGTCTTCACTATTTACAGGTAGGTATATTGACGTGAATAGCAAGCGAAGGGTTAATACTCGCTATTTCTTACATGCATATTCATGACGTAAAGGGTCAATATGAACGAATTGCCATTTTAACCATTCCATGAATATTCATGTAACAAATAATGACATCATGGACATTAATTAGATTAATTGTTATAATAGCCCATTGACACAGGAAGGTTTGACGATGGCAGTTATGGTAGAACCATATCTAGATTATATCATTATCAAACAGAGCAGACCCTGATCAGACTGCTCCTGTATGAGTCGTCTGATCAGGGTCTACTCCGCAGAGGCGTAGAGAGGCGTAGAAAGGCGTATTCATGGAGTAACGGGTTACGTTTTCTTCGTTTTTAAGTTGTATTCTCGTTCTCAGTGTCTAAAACTCAGGTGTTTTATTCTAATTGCAAATGTGTCTGTCTGAAAATGTTTTATGGCATCCAAGTTAGACACAAGGGATTTATTATGATATTATATTGTAGGAATCTCAACTAACCAACAATGCACGCTGATCATTTGAATGCGGGAAACAATGGTACTGGCATTTGCAAACAGTGTAGACCCAGATCAGATGGTTCCTAGAGGAATCCTATGCTCGGGGTAACCACAGGTTGTCATTATAATTATCTAGTAATTGTTTATACCTGATCATACTAAATGGACTCATTCAAAAATAAAAAAAACCCTCAAAAGTGAAAATTAAAAGGGACGATATTTTGCAGAAGGCATTACCTGGCAGCGACAGATTTAAAAACAACAACTGAAACCATCTCTAAACTGATGTTTGCATGAATAATATCCATTAATGAACAAGAAGTATAGTAACCCTTTACTTCATGAATATTCATGCAAGAAAAAATTACAACATGAGTATTTATTAAATGATTTTATAAGTTAGTATAAGAAAATTAAGCCTATGCAGAAAGAGTAGAATCGGATCTATTTTACATATACAATAAAACTTCTCTATAACGGCCACTAAATCACATCAAGTATTTTGTGTTAAAGCCAGCTGACTGCTTAAAGCAATGTGAAAGTAAAATAGAACGCTCCAATAGGAGCGTTCTGTTTTACTTTCACCTTACTTTAAGCGACCACATGCCCTTAATACCTACTAATTAGCGCAATTTAGTGGCCGTTATAGAGAGGTTTTACTGCAGTTACGAGATTGATTGAGTTATTGCGAAACAGTCTCAGTTTTAATCATTATCGCGCTTTGTTTACAATACCATACTCAGACTGGCAAACAGCTTGGCTCCAGATGGGACATTGAGTAATTCGCTGTCTCATCAGGATCCATGCTGTTTGATTCGTGGTCAGTAGTTTCTAAAAGGCTTGATCGAATTGGTAGTAGTGAAAATGTACTGTGTCCAAATATGAGTAGATCACTGGCACTAACTCGTAAGATACTATCGTTCTATTATAGTAACACGAGTATAGTTCTATATATAGTTCGATCTAGTTCCAGTGGAGTACAGTAAACCCCCTTTAAACTGGAATTCTAGTAGATAATAATTTAGATCAGCAGGTGGCTGCTTATTGCATGGTGAGAATCGAGCAGAAAATTTTCAGGAGGTTTCTGCATTAAGCTGTCACCTGTTTCCAAGCCTTATATTTTTACTAATTTGAATGTCCGGTTTAAAGAGTAAAACTTACTTTAATCTTTACAGCCGAGCAAGTGTAAACCCTTTACTCCATGAAGATTTATGTAAAAATAATAACATAATGATTATTAATTGGATTACTTTTCACAATGGCACATGTTTGTTCATAAGCAAACAGAGCAGACCCTGATAAGACGAATCCTACGGGGGTTTACAAGGTGTGCTCTGTTAAACGCGTAACAAAAAATCGGTTTTGCATATGTGTAAGATCGATGTTTTTATGAGTAACACGTCATAATATTCCAAAGGTATATCAACTTCATTTAAAGGTACTGCTAAACTAGATAATTTTAACGTTGTTAGAATAATTACATAGCAATGTTTAATGTGATATATACCTGTGATAGTCTCTTATAATTCATATCTAAATGGCATTGGACATAACTATAAATCTGAAGAATCTGCTTGAAAACGACGTTACATTGCAATCAAAAGATAAGATCTCCCCTGTTCGGTTTGGCTGTATAATTACAGATGTGTTG
This sequence comes from Azorinus chamasolen, assembly GCA_963576725.1. Lineage (NCBI taxonomy): Eukaryota > Metazoa > Mollusca > Bivalvia > Cardiida > Solecurtidae > Azorinus > Azorinus chamasolen. Next base: position 8,135,114 of record OY755248.1, on the reverse strand, counting down.
TTGCCTTTGATAATGTTATAAATCAACTGAATCGAGTCTGCTGTCACGTTCGCGGTATGTGAAGTAGATGTGCTAGGGTTAGCCCTAACCCCAGGGAACCTGTCCCTGGCTCTTATCTGCAAACACTAACCTGGCGTCTTATCAGGATCCAAGCTGTTTGACATCCGGCAGTAATATGTCAAAAGTTTGAAGGAATGGGAAGTAGATAAGTTCTACTCGCTATCACAGTTAGGGCAGACATACTGTTTTACAGCATGCTAAGGGTTAATGGTGATAGAGCTGTACATTGAATATTGTATGTGATGGCAAAAAAAACCATTTCATAGGTCATGTTTTAATAACACTTTAATCCATTTAGGCCTCGATACCTTTTAAAGTCTTTATGATATGATATATGTTTGTACTGTTCAGATACCTATAAAATAGCCATTTTGCCTACCTAGGCGGCCTATCTGTACGAAAAGTAAGCACTTGTAGGCCTTCTGTTCACGAAAATATGTACCAAGATACTCTAGGTTTACATTTTGGTATATTTCAAGTGCACTTTGTGATCAAATGTATCATGTTGTAGCCCCGTAACATGCCAAAGCGGTACTTTGCAGAAACCCGTATAGAAGCCGTTATGTCTACCTAGGCGGCCTATAGGTGCCCAATGTGAGCACTTGTATGCCTTCTGTTCACGTAAATGTGTACCACGGTACTCTATGTTTACATTTTGGCACATTTCAGGTGCATTTTGTGACCAAATGTGTTAAGTTGCAGCCCCTTAACATGCCAAAGCGGTACTTTTCAGAAACCCGTGTAGAAGCCGTTATGTCTACCTAGGCGGCCTATGTGTGCCCAATGTGAGCACCTGTAGGCATTCTGTTCACGTAGATGTCTATGTTTACATTTTGGTACACTTCAAGTGCAGTTTGTTACCAAATGTGTTGAACAGGATTCGATAAATATTGTCTTTTTGTGTAACTTATTTTTATAAGAAGTGATAGATATACCATTAACGCTTTACTCTATAAATAGGCGTTCTACGCCTTTGCAAAAAAAGAAGACCAAGATCAGACGACTACTATATATAGGAGCCGTCTGATCAGGGTCTGCTCAGTTTGCCTATGGAATAATATAGGTCTGGTTTTACAGTTTCTGCTTTTGCACAACTTGCATATGTTAAAATGCTACTTTAAAAATAAAATTAATATTCGTGATATCATTTCTGTCATGCATATTCATGGAGTAAATAGTTAAACCTCTCTAAAGCGACTATATTATGAATAAACATAGATGTCTTTGCATAATACATGACGGAAGAAATGCAATGAGCTCGTGCAGGAGATTTCTGAACAACTGTTACCCTGTATAACACTTTACTCCATAAATATGCTTTTCTTCACCTTTACAGAGTAGACCCAGATCAGACGGCTTCTGTCTGATCAGGGTCTACTCTGTTCGCTTATGAAATAATATAGAAATGACTCAATAGTTTCTGCCAATTATCAACTATTCATGTACATGTAGTCATATGACATAAGAATTAACCTAATTAATATTCATGTGGTCATTATTTCTTACATGAATGTTCATGGAGTAAAGAGATAAGCTACCACCTGTCTTCAACCCTTTACTCAATAAATACGCACTTCTACGTCTATGCAAACAGAGTAGACCCAGATCAGACGACTGTTGTAGGAGCAGTATGATCAGGTTATGCTGTGTTTGCTTTTGATATAATAGAGACGTGATTCTATAATTTCTTCCATGGCCAAACCTTCCTGCGTCCTTGTTCTAGTATAACAATTAATCTAATTAAAAGTCCGTAGGTAAACGTCCTTAGGTAATTATTTTTTTCATGACTATTCACGGTGTAACGGGTTACGAATCAAGAATTAAACATCTTTTGGGTTGTCGTATTAGAAGGATTTTACTTTATATGCTAAAACATTCTCATTTCGTCGATGGATAATTCAGAAGTCCAGCTAAGATGAGTAAATTTAAACATTTTCAAGAATTTCTTCACCAAACCATACACTATGACCACTCTTTAGAATCGTCTCTTCGAGAGGATTCTAAAGAGTGGTCACAGTCTAGGGTTTGGTGGAGAAATGACGATTGTGGTATTTGGGTACGCTCCTTTATCTATATCTCTGTACAGTCACTTCAGCATAATCTAAACACTATTACAATATCGCTACTCAAAACAAGTCAAACTGTTAATCTTAACCCTTTCCTCAATAAGTACGCCTTTCTACGCCTCGGTAAAAATCACCTATTGAAACCATTGTGGGAAATAGAGCATTTGCTCCTATAGGAACAAATGCTCTATTTATCACAATGGTTTCAAAACTACACAATTCTGAAAGTTTCCGTTTCTCTAGTTAATGCTCCTTTTCGGAAGAGGTAGGATCTAAAAAAAAATAGCCTATCCAGGAATGGGTTAATATAGGTGGCAGCTTAACCCTTTCCTTCATATTGACGGCTTTTGACGACTCTGTAAAAGACACTTTGTGAAACCATTGTGATAAATAGAGCATTTGCTCCTATAGGAGCAAATGCTCTATTTATCACAAAGGTTTCAAACTACAAAATTCTAAGTCTCCTTTTCTTTAGTTAATTAACCCTTTACCTGATAGAAGCGGCTTTTAGCGTGTTTGATTTATTCCTCCGCTGAAGAAAATAGTTCAAATTCATACAGTCATGAACATATTGCATAATAAATATTTTCTATATCCTAGTAGGTGGTAGCTTAAAGCAGGCTGAAAGTAAAGCAGAATGCGCCTTAAAAGTAAAGCAGAATGCGCCTTAAGGCGCATTCTGCTTTACTTTCAACCTGCTTTAAGTGGTCATATGTCTTCAAAACTGTAAACAGGCTATTGGGTAAAGGGTTAATGCTCCTTTTCGGTATTTATTCAAAGAGGTTGTATCTAAAATTAGCCTATGAGGTAATGGGTTAACGCTTCGCAAGCTAAGTTAAGTTTCGTCTGCAACAGAGTCGTTTGCTACCATGCTTAAAACTTTCTCTTATTTCTTTGCAAAATTATCGCAAATGTGTCAGACAGTGTGGATCCTGATGAGACGCCGCAAAATGTGATGTCTTATCTGGATCCAAATTGTTTGCAATGGTAATCAGGGTTCCGATGCTAGCATGCAAATAGTAAAATGCAGTGCGAAAGCAATACAGAAAGTTCCAAAAGGAATTTTCTGCACTTAGCCTGTTTTCGTGCTGCATTGAACAGATGTCGGCCATTGAATAGTTCTGTGTTCATTCGCTCAGTTGTTGCTTTAACCCTTTCGCTGCCAATGTCGCATCTGTGATTACCTTTATATGCAAACAGTTCGGATCCAGATGAGACGCCGAGTAACTCAGCGTATCTTCAGGATCCAAACTGTTTGTTACTATGACTATGTTTTTGAAACAAAAATGAAGATCTTCTCTGAAATACAGCAGACGGCCAATGTTGCAGACGACAAAATATGGCAGCGATACTGCATATAGAAATACTGAAACATAATATAACATGCCTAGAATGTATAACGTCTAGATTGTGACATATGAGACAAATCGGCTTACATTTTAGTCCGGCCCACTGGGAAACACTTCCTCATGTTCAACCATAAAAGTTTTGTTCCCATTCTACAATAATTAGAGCGTTCACTATATTTGGAAAATGAATATGAACAGTATGTAATTTCAGAACATGTTTGAAATATATGGGTCACTGTTATCTGTGTATACCATTGCAAACTGTTTAGATCCAAATGAGACTCTGAGTAATCCAGGGTCTCACCAGGGTCAAAACATAGTTTTCCCTGAAAGAAAACTGAAGAAAATAAAAAAAACGAAACTTGTAGCAGACGATAAATGTTGCAGAAGAAATTACATGGCAGTGAAAGATATGATAAAGGTTTGTGTCCCACTAGAATATTACGTTTACAGTGTTTCCTGTTTGCAATGTATTGAAATGTGCTGCATACAGTAGAACCTGTCTTACGCGGCCATCAAAAAGAGCATTTTTAGTGATAATACAGACAGTGTGCAAATTTATAGCCCCCCCCCCCCTCCAGTGGCCAGTGGGAGACTAATAAGTACAAACTATCATTTTGAAGTTGCATGTTTCAGAAATTAATCTGTTTGGTCTGCAAATAAAATATAAATAGCCTTGAACTTGAATAATGTTAGGATCACTTGGCCAACATAATAGTTCACAACAAACACAAATACATGTATAATGTTTGCATATTGTTTATTTATAACAGTAACAGATGCTCTCAATTAATTATGTTGAGCACAGTATGAATTCTGATATGTATTGAAGGTATATAAAAACAAACTGGGAATAGTAAACAGACTTAGAGGTACTTTGAGGTCATGGAATTGATGTTTGCTGAAGAGCCAGCAGCTCTACCCACAACTGCAGTGCCTTCTATGACTTGAACAACTCCCCAAACATTGACCAGTCCCTTACCTACTTGATGTCCCTGAGGAGACTTATTAAGTATCAACACCACAACCTCAAAAGCAAATGCATGCCGATAAAATGGAACGTTTTCATCAGTACTAGATGCAACAGCAGAAATGGAATTAGAGTGAATGGCACCAGAAATAAGAGGGCCATGGTGACCATATATTGCTCACCTGAGAATTGTAGCACTAGATAAAGATGAACTAGTCACAACAATCTCCAGAAAATGAGAATAATTGGGTCATAATTTATTTATTCAAATGAAGATTATTCAGTTTTTTTCAAATTATGCATGGCAGTCTTAATTCATTCTCAATATGGTCACCAGAGGATTATTCCTATCAAATGCCATTTGAATTGGACAACCAGTTTTGGAGATGATTTTTAAGTTTTCCCAAAATAATCATATATGGAAATTAGCCCTGCCCCTAGTGGCCATACCTTTTTAGATATCAAGATGATTTAGAGGTTTGGTAGAGGATCACAAGCAGACAGTTCCTATCAAATATCATTCAATTCTGATCACTGGTTTTGGAGATGTTTTATGATTGCCATGGCAACCAGAGGTCTACATGGATCCAGATTATTTTAACAATTTTGATATAGCATGATTCAAAGATTATTTATCTAAAGTTTGGTACATTCTGTCATACAGTTCCAGGATTTGTTAGTACATGTAGGCAAAACAATTGTTACAGACGTACAGACAGCAGGCGGGCAATCATAAAAACTCACCTGAGCATACTCAGGTCAGGTGAGCTAAAGAGGAGGGTTGAGGCACTGGAAAGTTTATTCAATCTTCTAAAAACATAATCTGTAAAATAACAGTGTATGATATAACAGTTCAAGTAAAAGTGTCATATATTCTAAAAGAAAAACATGATGACTTTTATTTTTTGTTTTGACCTCAACAAATTGCCCAATCATTTTCAAGATGGCTACAAAACGCTACTTTTCCAGCTGTGAGTTCGTTGAAATTTGTTAACACGTGATCCATAAAAAGGCCTTTCCAACACCTTTGAAAACAGTGTAAACCCAGATCAAATGTATCCTGTAAGAGTTGTCTTGTTAGGGTCTGTTATGTTTAATAAACAATTCCTGTGTCCATGTGCCATTATAAAAATGATTTAATTAAGATTCATGGTGTCAATATTTCTGACATGAATATTCATGGAATAAAAGGTTAACCCTTTTCCTATTGCATATTCATGCTAGAAATAACGATATCATGCATGTTTATTGGCTGGTTTTTATAATGGCACATGGTATGTACATCAGAGTTTTTGTTTTGGTATTGGTAGAAACTGTTGTGTCTGGTCTATTCTATCAAAATTTCACTAGTAAACAGAGTAGACCCTATAGGAACCATCTGACCTAGGTTTTCTGTGTGTTCAAAGGCTTGGGGAAAGATTTTATTTCAGAGAAAGGATTAATTTGCATGTTATATTCTAACAACTTTATTTTTGCCATGACAGTAAATTAATGCCGTCTTGTCGTTTTTTGATGAATAAAGCAGATCCTCTTCTTGGTGTTCTGTCACCTGTATTTGTTGTTTCATGTATTTGCACAGGCACTTCTTCCAAAACATTTTGAAATTCTGGTTCAAAGTTGATTCCTGTTTAGTATGAAATTGTGTAGTGAACAACATGTCACAATAATGTTTGGCACAAGGGAAACTTGATTTCACATCCAGACATTTCAATTTCCTAAAATTCCCTTTCAAAAGGCTTAAACTTTGCTCAATGTCCACTCTTATATAACTATGTGTTTGAGTTTAATCTTTTTGTTCATTTGTGAGATGGCCATTGTCCCTGAAGGCACTAGTATTTTTTTAAATTACAAGCAGAATCCCCATAAAAGTGAGTCATATTTAATTTTTTTAAGAAAAAGCAGGATTCATGTACAGAACCAGAGAAAGCAGAGTACACATCCACAAATCTTAAATTGCTATCACAAACTCATTTAAGATGGAAAGCAGGAAAGTATTTCCTATGTATGTACGAATATAGTCTTGGAAGTGGGGTGTTTGTACCATCAATGGCTCCTACAACACATGGGGAAATCCAGCCAGAGAGACCGAATTTCTATGCAACCCCTGAATACCCCCTCTCATTAGTCCAGAATATTAAGGTTTGCAATATCTGGTCTCCACTCATTAGCGTACAGAATTCCCAAGGTAGTAATGAAGAGACCCCTTACTCAATCCGAAACAAGCTGCAACACTTTAGAAGGTCTCTTGGTTGCTGTCATAAATATCACATGCATACTAAGTTCCTCTGCTCCATGCTGATAATCCAGACATCTAAGGATGGTTCCACAGCTTCAAAAGTGACTGAAAGAGATAGTGAACTTGTTAATAGAAATAGCATGTAAGATATACGGTATGTGTTCACTTTTACCCGAACAGGCTTGACCTCAATCAGACAGGTCCAATAGGACGAGTCTGCTCAAGATCTGCTCCTTTTGTTTATATGACATAGGGTAGATCTATTTGATTTCTAAATATGCCACCTCTATCATTATGACCCAAAATTGTCATATTCTGCCATAAGAATTATGTCAATGAATATTCCTAAAATTGGGAAATATTGAATGTATATTCATGAGAAAATGTTAACGAAAATCACTTTCTGGCTAAGCCTGCAATCAATTTGCAAAATAACTTAGGAATATGAAAGCACAATCAGTAAACTATGTCATAGATCTTTAAGATCCTCTGTAATTATTCGTTTAACTCTTCCCTTCATATAATGTATGCTTTTCAGACCTTCGCAAACGGAGTAGACCCAGATCAAATAGCTAAGTTGCTTAATGAAGTTAAAATAAAACTGTACAGTATCTATCAACACCAAAACATCATGTGTCCATGTGCCATTATAAAAATTCAGCTAATACATATTCATGATAATTATTACATGACTATTAAAATGGAAAAGGGTTAATCCTTTACACCATAAATTCACCTTTCTATGCCTTTGCAGAGTAGACCCAGAACAGACAGCTCCTACAAAAGCTGTCTGATCAGGGTCTCTTCTGGATGCTTTTAAAATACTATTATACAGATAATCTGAGATGATGCTACAGTTTGTATATTATTTTCAAATTTCCCTGTGTCCGTGTGTCATTAAATGATTATTAAAACAAAAAATCTAATTAACAGTTATGTTTTTATTTTGTCTACATGAATGTTAATGAACTAAAGGTTTAACCCTTTCCCTGCTCTGTATTTAGACCAAATTTAATTACCTACTGAATATTCATTAACAAAATAGGTATAAAGAAATATGGAAGGTGAAACATTAGACATTTTAGAAAGCAAAGAAACAGATCTATCAAATTCTATTAGCAAACAGAGTAGACCCTGATTAGACGGCTCCTCTATGAGCCGTCTGATCTGGGTCTACTCTGTTTGCAGGCGCGTGAAAACATGTTTCTACATAAATATGAGGGAAAGGGTTAAAGACACATGGCCACATTTTCACAAGGATTAATTAAACGCCTTTTCATGCCCTTGAAATCAGAATAGACCCAGATCAGACGACTATAGGAATTATCTGATCAGGGTCTAGTCTGGTTGCTCGTGAAATTATAATAGATTTGACTCTACAGTTTCTACCAATACCAAATCCTGTGCATATGCATTAAAAACTACATTGTATTAGCTCTATTATAGTCTAAATATAATGTATGTCTTTGGTGCAGTGGTATCTAATTATCCTCAAGGTCTAATTATAAACTGAGTTCAAAATTTCTTCATCTAATAAACTACCATAGAAGTAGCCTAGATATTTCTGATAATTTAACTATTATGTACCTGAAATGACGATTTTTCATCTGGAAATAAGCTCTGAACAGAGGATCGCTGTAAGTTATTTCGTTATTTCGCAATATTTCTTCGGATTTTCTTCCACGTAGCTCTCTATCCTCTGTGTGTGCTCTATGTTGAATAGCACAGCCTCCTAAAACTGTAAGGCTCCTCAAAATATATGCCTTCCGATAGCTTAGTGATTCCATTATAGCTTCTAGTCCTATTTGAAGAAGAACAACTTGTATATCTTCTGAAATGGCGGTCATCTTGGTTTCAGTTACGAAACGCTTGATTTTTAGAAAGGGTGCTCGATCTCGTTCAGCAGTGATAATTTTGCTCGGGCAAGCGCTCAATCAAGCGCCCGCGCTCCTGAACAGGCCTCTGGTTTGACCGGAATTCACGAGATATGACCAGGTAATATCACTGGTATAACCTGATCACTGATCAGACATAGTTCTACTAGATTGATACAAGTCGGTCTGACTAAGCCATGTCACGCTCTAGTTCTACTACATTGATACAAGTCGGTCTGACCAAGCCATGCCACGCTCTAGTTCTACTACATTGATACAGGTCGGTCTGACCAAGCCATGCCACGCTCTAGTTCTACTACATTGATACAAGTCGGTCTGACCAAGCCATGCCACGCTCTAGTTCTACTACATTGATACAAGTCGGTTCTACTACATTGATACAAGTCGGTCTGACCAAGCCATGCCACGCTCTAATTCTACTACATTGATACAAGTCGGTCTGACCAAGCCATACCATGCTCTAGTTCTACTACATTGATACAAGTCGGTCTGACTAAGCCATGTCACGCTCTAGTTCTACTACATTGATACAAGTCGGTATGACCAAGCCATACCACGCTCTAGTTCTACTACATTGATACAGGTCGGTCTGACCAAGCCATGCCATGCTCTAGTTCTACCACTGTATTATATCCTAGAATTAAATTCGAAACCTGGTCATACCTCAGTAGGTTCACATTTCATTGATTTCTGGTCGTGGCACCGTGTACTGTAGGATCAAAAATTAACCTGGTCTGAATTTACCAGTGGTACATGTACAACCTGACTATAAAAGCATGACGTGACACAAAGTATAAAATGATCAAACCTGGTCAGACTTTGTTTATCAATTTAGGACCAGCATGCACACCTTTGAATGTGTAATTCGATCCTCTTGTGCGCATATTGTTTAGCACAGCTAATGCTATCCAATTTGTTATGCCTTTCCCAAAGTAGTGACTACCCTTTATATCTCTAAAGATCCATATGCTTACCATACAGTAGAGGCTGTCCTAAGCGGACATTCATTTATTGAATACAGGAGTCTTAAAAGCAAGTGGTTGCTTAATGCAGGACAAAGGTAATGCAGAAAGCCCTAATGGGAACTTTCTGGATTACTTTTGATCTGCATTAAGCTACGACCTGCCTTACAGAAAAATAATTAGACCCTGTGTTGGTGGCTGTTTAAAACAGGTCCTATTGTATCTACCGTGCCATCAGGCAGGGGCGCAGCTGGATTGTCAGCTGACACTTGTACAGCAGTTATACATATACTCGTATAGTCAAAAAACTAGGTCTGACGGGTCACAGGTTCGCCGAGTCCATTTTTAAGGGAGATCAGCATTTCGGATATCCACGTGCCATTTATAAAAGAAAATGTTTAGTTATAGGTATAAAGAATAAGCACATTAGTTATCGGAAATATAGCGTAGTGGATAAGACGTAGGACCATAAAGAAGTATATGATCGGCGAACATTTTATTAGGCGCAGGTTCGAGTCTCGCATCAACCTAAAATATTATTTTTTTTGCTAAAAATATTAAGGAAAGTCCCCTTAAGAGCATTAATTTTGTTGTGCATTAAGAAGCCACTTGAACAAGACATTTGCTAAAACTTACATTGATATTCATATTTTAGCATCGATTTATTATTGAAAATATGGCTAATATAGGACTCGAACTCAAACAAAGGCACCCTTCCCTAACATAGACGACCATGTGCATAAATGGCCGTTACAATTATACAATATGACATAAAATAATACTCTACTATTCATTAAAAATTAAAAAAAAAGTTTAAGGTCGACACGGGATTCGAACCCACGCTCAATAAAAAACTACTCTCGCAATGTCTTCTGCGTACCTAGACTTTACCCACTGCGCTAAACTGCTGACAACAACTCCGCCTTCAATTTTATCTTATATACTAAACTCGTCTGTTTAAAAATGGTCCGAGAATATGCGGAATGCTGATCTCCCTAAAAATGGACTCGGCTGACCTTTGACACGTCAGACCTAGTTGTTTGACTATAGTAGTAATACTTCTAATTAAAACGTGTGTGTCACCTGACAAACAAACGTATAGTTCCTGGAAACCTCTTATACAAACATATACTAATTGAATCTTAACTCTGCGATATAACACATAACATAACATAACATATTGTTTATTCGGCATAAAATACATACATATTTATAGCCTTAACAAACAGAGTAGTAAACACACAAATTCCTAGTATTTTCCAGAAGAATAAAAACTGGAAGTATTTGATCTGTCATGTCAATTTTGACAACAAGTTTGTACATGTTGCAGAGATAATAATTCTATTTAACAGATCAGCAATAATTAAAGTAAATGAACTGTTAGTCAGAACTTAATCAGCTTAATTAATAAACTTAATTACAGCAAGAGCTTTAATAATACTAACAATATAAAATTCCATGGAGATGTATTATTGAGATTGGGCTCTTAATTTAAAAGCATGATAGATAAGCTTTGCTACATTGTTGTTTAAACGCTCTGAGCTTGAACTCATGAGAGAAATAAATTTGTTGACAGTTGGCCATCTGCAAAAGTATGGAGACAAATATTTCAGTCTAATGTCTCTATATTTCGGACACACTAGTAGAAAGTGATACTCACTTTCTACTGCTCCCATGTTGCAAAATAAGCAAGTTCGAAATTTTCTGTCGATATTAAAGTACCGACCTGTTTCTATTGCAAGATCATGAGCTGAAATCCTAAATTTTGTAAGTGCTATTTTATATTTATTTTCATTTATGCATTCCAGATACTTTTCTGCGGTTAAGTCATGTTTGAATAAGCAATATGTAGAAAGCTTACTTGAATTATTTATCTTTGAATACCAAGACTGTTTATATATATCTATAATGCGCTGTTTCATGGGAAGAAAATATGGTATATGCGTAAACTGGTTATTCCATACATCTGACATACCAATATTGCTTAACAATGTTTTTATATGATAAGCCCAGTTCGTATTATTGTAATGTTTATTTAAGTCTGCATCTGTTGCTAGCATTCTATAAACGCTACTTAGAAGAGGATTATTGGTTTTTAAAAGTTTTAACCAGTAATTTAGCAAAATAAATTTTCTGCTAATGTTTAGAGGAAAACGACCAGTCTCACCATAAAGGCATTCCAGATTGCTCGATTTCTTCACATTTAGTATCTTTCTTAAAAATTTACAATGTATTTGCTCGATACTTTTTGAGTCATGGAAGCCCCATACTGCTGCATTATAGTTCAAAATAGGTCCCACAAGACTGTCAAATAGTTTACATTTGTCTGATAAGTACATATCGTAGGGCGTATGAAGAATGTTGTGAAATCCGTTTTTGAGTTCTATTCCATGAACCGTTCTTGAACAGATGTATGCCCAAGTATTTAAATGATTTTACCGTTTCTAATATGGTACCGCATAAAATAAAGTCATGAGTAGTACCTCTACCCTTTTCAAAGATCATGGTTTTGGTTTTGTTTGTGTTTATCTTAATACTTAATAACACAACTGGCATTATGAAATATATTCCATGGTATTTTACATAGACGAATATTAATATTTCATTCTAAAAAAGTATATAAGTATTTAAACCTAAATGAATGATAAAATTGCATTTTGAAAACAAAAATTAAAAATACAGTAAAGTCTCCCAGGTGCAGCCACGTATTTTATAAACATAGGAGGCGGTAAAGTCTGGAAGTTCCTATAGGAGCTTTCTGGATAAATATTGCCCAGCATTAATATACCTTTTAGAGTGGGTGTATTAGCGGGACTATACTGCAAATTACATTCTACGGCTATTCAATCCGATGAATGATATAATCATATTGTTCAGATCATTACATCATTACCCTTGAAAATTGCTGAACATCTAACTGTTCTTAGCCATGGGAAATAACGCCATTTTTAAATCTAACTGTTCTAAGCCATGGGAAATAACGCCATTATTTAAAACTTACCGTTCTCAGCCATGGGAAATATCACATTGTTTTTAAATCTAACTGTTCTTAGCCATGGGAAATAACGGCATTATTTAAAACTTACCGTTCTCAGCCATGGGAAATATCACATTGTTTTTAAATCTAACTGTTCTTAGCCATGGGAAATAACGGCATTGTTTAAACGTCTTAACCTCTTTGCACGCTAGTGTCGAAACTGTGATTCCCTATGCGAACACTTTGGATCCAGATGAGATGACGCATAATTCGGTGTCTCATCAGGATCTAAACTCTTTGACACTTTGACCGCAAAACAAAGGAGATATTTTAAGAATTGAAGCAGACGACAATTGTTGTAGACGAAAGTTTACTTAGCGTGTAAATGAAAAAGTAGTAAAGTAAAGCAGGAAAAGACACACACAAAACGCCACCATCACCAAACATCGATAGAAAGCAATTTATACACACACAAGCACGCGCGCGCACACGCACGCACGCGCGCACGCACGCACACACACACACACACACACACACACACACACACACACACACACACACACACACACACACACACACACACACACACACACACACACACACACACACACACACACATGCACACACAGAGTACAAAATGTAAAACATAGCATAACCACTGTGAAAGCCCGTCAAATATGTACTCAATGATTTTGCTGAAGACAGAGCAGCTCATCCCATTTCTGGGTTTTAAGAGTATACCATATCATAGAGTACTACCCTCGACCTGTCATCGTGCAAGCAAACAGGGAAGCGTAGCGACCGACTGTTAAGGGGTCAAAGCCATAAGTGTTTTTATCCTTACAAATTGCATTCTAAAAAAATCAGTAAAGTCTCTCTAATACGTCCTCTCAAAAGAAGCCTAATTCTTGATTTTTAACCCTTCGCTTGCTATTCACGTCAATATACCTACATGTAAATAGTGAAGACCCAGATGAGACAGCTCCTACAGGAGCTGTCTCATCTGGGTCTGCACTATTTACAAGTTGATTGTGCAACCAGTGCACTCCACAGCAGTGATTGCACAGCGAAATACGTGTACACAGTGAAGATATATGTAATTATACAACAGGGCATGGGTAAAGAAGGAGAAATGTATTTTAAAATTCAGCAAGAGAAGGGTTAAAACATGTTGTAGCGTAATGAAGGACAGATGGCATGTATTACTGTATCCTTTTGCCAATCATTAAGGAAACACGTGTTTTATTAACTCCTGTGATGATAACGTATGCGGTCGTGTTAAAGAGGAAGTCCCTACAATGATCGCATATTTTCAATAATATCATAAAACTTGGTATTTGTTATGCTCTATCATTATTATGAAGGTTCCCAATTTGAACTTATATCGAAAAATGCCCCTGTGATACAAATAAACCGATTTCATCAATACTGATAATTGTTGTTCTACAACACAATATTATCGGCCTTTTCCGTTAAATTCTTCCGCGTTTTGCCGATGATCACCCGATCCCTGCATTGTTTACGTAATAGCTTTCTCGGAAGTGGTCGGAGAATCGCGAAAAGGGCGAACAGTTACGAAACTAAAACCCAACCCGAATAAAACTGAAACTTCGGGTAGTAAAACCGGGATCGGCGATATCAAACACATTGATGTTTTGTCATTATAAACGGTAATTGGATGGGGCTTTTTGCGATATACTACTTTTCAGCATATAAATAAATGAGTTTTGTATATTTTAAGTGTTTATGAAACGCGTCAAATGTAGGGACATCCCCTTTAACGAGCATTTGCTGTAAATAGAGGGTACAACATGAGTGGTCGTTGAATATTCCAAATATAAAACGAGCAACGCCTCGCATTATATCATTCTAGACAACTCGTTTTATATTTGAAATATTCAATGACCACGAATGCTGTATTCTATTTATCACATTACCCCTAAGACAATGCATTCACTAGACCTACCTACATGTGCCTATTAGTACTTGGGGTGCTTTGATCACAGTTGTATGTGATTCGGTCCAACCAACTAAAAAGAAGATCAAAACAAATTTCATATATTTTGTCCAAAACAAATTGATAATGTTTCATTGTTGAAAATGCCTAGTTATACAATCAGGCAACATAGAAATATAACAAGTGTCTTTTTATACATCAGAAACAAAGAAAACGAGAGCAACAAGTACGGTGACGTCAGTCTTGACACACCGTCTCGTCAACAGTCATGTAAGTTTTGAGCGCCATAAATCGCTACTTTTCAATCAGTGTCACTTATAGCCTACTATCGGTCAATCTGATTCGTTTACTGTTTGGACTGTTCTATTTTGCTGGAATGTCATTCTGGTGGATATTGACATGGAAGTGTCCGCCTTGTATTGGGGCGGCAAAAATATTCTGGAAACCGCCAGTGACAACGAAAGTTGACGATGATGCAACTTGTAGAGAGTTTGAGTTCAGCTGCACTGGACATACTCTTACGGCTTGGTTTTGGCGATGTTATAATTGCAGTGGGTGAGATCATTTTGTGCTGATTCTGATTAAGGTTTCTAACTTACTGTAGCTGTTGGTTGAAGCGATGTTCCTGTGACCATATATTTGCATTATCTGGTTCGCGGGAACTTTTAAATCGCCTATTTTCTGTCGCTGTGGTTGGACAAGTACATTGTATACTCGTATTTGTTAGTTGGGATTCCGGAGCGCTGGGCCATGCGTTTCATCAAGGATCCGATATTGATAATTGTTAATACCGACCGGACTTCTACGGAACCAGTTTCCTCAGTTCTAATAGATGACTGGTACAGTAAACCCGTCTAAACCGAACAGTATAAATATCGATCTTGGAGACAGGTGACAGCTTAATGCAGGGTGAATGTCACACAGAAAGCTTTCTGCATGACTTTCATCCTGCATTAAACATCAATCTGCCTAAAAGTATCTACCATCTGTACTAGATTCCCGGTTTACAGACATTCTACTGTATTGATACCGCTGCCTGTTTATTGGTATTTAACCCATTACCTCATAGGCTATTTTTAGATCCAAGCTCTTTGAATAAATCTACCGAAAAGGGGCAATAACAAGAGAAAAGGGAAATTTTAGAATTTGTAGTTTGAAACAATTGTGATAAATAGAGCATTTGCTCCTATAGGAGCAAATGCACCATTTATCACAATGGTTTCAGTATGTGACATTTGCAAAGGTGTGAAAAGGCGTCAATATGAGGGAATGGGTTAACCATAGAGCATGTGCAGTAAATTGTTGACCACGGAAAAATATTATCGACACCAGTCTTAACTCTTTACTTCATGAATATGCAAGTAAGAAATATGAACATTATGGATATTGATCAGATTATTGTTGTAATTAGTATTGCATGTGAACACATGAAAGGTATGCACTGGCACAAAATAGTTGGATCAGAACTACAGTAAAACCTCGATTATTCGAATTTTCGTAATAGAAGAGTTTAGACCCTTTTAGGCAGGTGGCTGCTTAATGCATGGTGAAAGTCATGCAGAAAGCTCCTAGAGGAGCTTTCTGCATGACTTTCACCATGCATTAAGTTGCCACCTGTCTTAAAGATCGATAATAGTACGTATTTTAGTGTTCGAATAATCGAAGTTTTACTGTATTTTATTTTAATAGAAAACACAGCAGATCCTGATCAGACAGTTCCTTCAGAAGCTTGCTGATATAGGTCTGCTATATTTGCAAATGCGTTAAAGGGGGTCTATAAGGAGTAAATGGCTAATAGTAGAATCTGTTCACAGACTGACTAACAGCTTGAATATTGATCATATAAACCTGTTTTCAAATGCTGGTACTAATTTGGACATAGCATGTTAAGGTTATATAGACAAATCTTTTTAACTTGGACTTTGTTCAATTACCATTGCTGCTTAATTCTGACAGTTTCCGCACCTCCTGGGTGGCTTTACAATTGACATTTATTAAGCCTGTAGTAATGTATAATTAACGGTTGACATGCAATGTGGTCGTTTCGTACATGGTGCCAGCATTTTCCCCGCTTGAAGTAAAACATTCAACAAATATTTCTAATCGCTAATCAGTTTCTGTCTAAGATTTAATGCACACTTAGAACATTCTATGCGTGGCAGAAAACAAACCGATTGTAACAGCAACAATGCTACAGAACAACCTGTCTGCAACGATCAAACACAATACGTATAATTCTTGGCTTTAAAGACAGGTGGTTGCTTAATACAGGACGAAAGTTATGCAGAAAGCTCCTCTGTGAGATTTTTGCATTACTTTCTTGCTGCATTGACCAATTCCCTGATATTGACGACTTTTGAAGACTCTGTAAAAGTCACTTTGTGAAACCATTGTAATAAATAGAGCATTTGCTCCTATAGGAGCAAATGCTCTATTTATCACAATGGTTTCAAACTACAAATTTCTAAAAGTTTCATTTTCTCCAGTTAATGCTCCTTTTCTGTAGATTTATTCAAAGAGGTTGTATCTAAAATAGCATATGAGGTATTGGGTTAAGAAACCACCTGCTCTAATATACTCATTGTGTGGTCGTTGTATACAGATTCTACTGTATTCGCAAACGTGTGGTAGCATTTGTTACAGGCGGATTCCAAAAAGGACCTCGAGTAAATCGAAGAATATGTCTGACATGTGAAAAGATATTAACCCTTTACTCCATATATGCGCAATTTAACGCATTTGCAAATAAAACAGACCTAGATCAGACTGTTCCTGTAGGAGCTGTATCAGGGCCTGCCCTGACTTCTTATTGCGCAATATACATATGTTTCCAGTGTATGTCATGACCAAAAGTTCCTGTGCTCATTGCTAAAAATCAACGAACTTATATTCGCGATGCCATTATTTATTACATGAATATTCATGAAGAAAAGGTTAAAAGGAAACATTGACCGGGTGATGCTTTTGACAGACGGCAATTACAAAATAATTGAATTGTCAGAGACAGGGAGAAGCATTAACATTCATTTAGAGATTCTCCGACCTGCTTACACCTATTACGTTGAAATAAAATTATTGAACACACAAAATAAATCATTCATTCAGACCATATCTGCCATCACTAACCATGCAATTGTTACATTAATATTCCTCCATAAATATGGCACTATACATGTATTTGAAATGATGGAGCATTACGTCACGGTGAAGACATTAACTCCCAGCAGCATGATTGATTAACTATGATATTTCCTTCTAATTACAGTAGAACATGTTTTAACCCTTTCCCCCATATAAACGTGTTTTCACGCATCTGCAAACAGAGTAGACCCAGATCAGACGGCTCCTAGAGGAGCCGTCTGATCAGGGTCTGCTCTGTTTGCCAATTGAATTTGATAGATCTGTTTCTATACTTTCTGAAATTGCTACAGTGTTCCACCTTCCACTTTCCATTATAACTCATTTGTCCATGAATATTCATTAGGTAATGAAATTCGCAATAAACATAGAACAGGGAAAGGGTTAAGCGACCTTATATTAATTTGACACCGGAATCTTACAAAGCATGTGGTTGCTGAATACAGGACAAAAGTTATACAGAAAGCTCCTATATAGGAGCGTTCTACATTACTTACTTTTGACCTGTACTAAGCTACCATCTGACTTACAGACCCATAATTAGACCTCTTTTTGACGGTAGCTTAAGACAGGTAGTGTTGTACTCATTTCTTCCGCTTCGTTCAAGCATTAGAGAATATGTTGCTCCAGTGTCAATCAGCCTGGATATGAGTGTGTTACTCGGGGTCTCATATGGATCCAAACTGTTTGTAAATGTCATTCGGGTCCTGCTTAATAATTAGCAGGACAAGAATTACTGTCTAACTGAAGCAAAACCATTGAGGTATCATAAAACTTATCGAAGTAAAGGAAATTGCTATCCCATCTATAAAAGCTTACATTTAGTTAGATATTACCGCTTGCTCAAACCTTCATTAGCTTATTTTAAAACTGTTTTATTCTCTCAATATTTAGAACTTATAGCTGAACGTCAATTTCAAATTAAAGCTACATGTACATTGTATTTGAAAACGTCAAACAAGTCACGTGATAATGGCTACGTGGTTCATCTGAAGTTAACCCTTGGCATAAAGGAAACGAAGATAGTGTCATTTACAAACAGTGTAGACCCAGACTTTAGGATTCCTGTGTCAGCCCTCGGATCAGGATCTGTACTGTTTGTCATTGAAATATTTCTCGCAAATTGTACACATTCATACTGAAAAATAAAATATTAATAAGGGCCATTCCACTTTGAATAGTCAGCATTGAGAGAGTCCAGACCTGTTACACCATCTTTAAATGGTTTAATTGCAGTCCATTTAAATTGATAATGTTCTGATTCACCTTGTTGATTGTGTCTGTCCTTGGTTGAATGTCAGTTGTTTCTAGTCAACTACAGTAAACTCGCTAATTCGATATTTTAGTAAAGACGAATTGATTGTTTTAGGTAGATGGCAGCTGAATACAAGATGAACGTCATGCAGAAAGCTCCCAGGAGATTTTTCTGAATGGCTTGCACCCTGTATTTAACTGCCACATATCTTTACGACAAAGAATGATACTTATTTGAGTGTTCGAAGTAGAGAGGCTATCGCAGATATAGAACATGCCAGTAGTACCTACAGTCGAACTTGTTTTAAGCAACCATCAAAAATGGGTATGATAATGGATATGTAAGGGGGATACAGTAAAACCTCTCTATAACGGCCACTAAATTGTCTTAATTAGCTGGTATTTAGGGCAGGTGGCTGAATAAAGCAAGGTGAAAGTAAAACAGATCGCTCCTATAGGATCGTTCTGTTTTACTTTCATCTTGCTTTAAGCAGCCACCTACCTTTAATACAAAATACTTGATGAAATTTTAATGGCCGTTATAGAGAGGGTTTACTTCAGTAGCTTAATGCATGTCAACAGAGAATGTGCGCTGATTTGAGCCCGAGGAAATTTCTGTCGAATAAATTTAATTTAATTCCTACACAGCAGAGTGTGCGTGAGTTCCAGCTATTCGAGTAGATGATGAAGATATTGAAGGATTCTATGTACAGCTAGTAGAAACAATTGCTCAAGTTTCAGTAAAGGGTATACTGTTTATATATATATACGAAGGTTCGTTTCTGGTGCGTGCCAGAATTTGACAGGAAGTCAAGCAAATGAGGAGTAGGGGTACTAACGGAAGTGTGCTTAGGCTTCTGTGCGTTGTTGATGTCACCAACTCATCCTGACATACTTTCCTGTCGTACGGATTGTCTGGAAACCCCACCCTTTCAGCTATAGCCTCTTTTTCACCACCACCCACCCACCTAGTAACACACGTCAAACTGGCTGGTGCATAACCAGATGTACAACGCATCAAATCCAACATGCGGCTAGTACTTTGGGCAGATACTTATTTCAGTGTTCAAATTAGCGAAGTCTTATAGTAGTTTCTAAACTGAATTGCTTTTATCACAAACCTTTTTAAACAGATAGATCTGACGACAGTTCTCATAGCAGGACAAGCGTTGATAAAAGTTGAAACCTTATACATGTACCTAATAAGAATAATTAGAATCTGAGAATTCATCAGTGGAACAACAAAAGGCTCAATGAGGATAGATCTTAGTCTATTCAGTGATTTTGCACCTGGGAACATAACGTATATTAGTACGTTCACCTGAACTGGAAAACACGAAAGACAGATTAGTAATCATTAACGAGACGAATACATTTGTCGTATACTAAACAAATGCAATCTTCTCCAATTCTAAGTAACTTTTAGATATTTTTACAATTTATTTCAATTTATGACCAACGTGTCGAATAAAGCGGAATTTAACGAGATTCCAAATCACTCGGAGTCACGTCTGAATCCAAACCGGGTGAAATTATTGTCAAACAGCTATCTACTGCATGTTAAAGATTGAAATGATTAATGTAATCTAGCAAAATCTGGTTTTCAGTTGAAAACAGTGTGGAAAACATGATACTCATTCGCTGACGACAGCAAATCTGTGAGCACTTTTAAACAGTTTTGATCCAGACGAGACACTGAGTCACTCGACGTCTCATCAGGTACCAAATTGTTGAATCTATACTATCATAACGTTATCTGAAACGACGAAAGAAGAGTTCCTGCTCAATTACCTTTTAGTATGCTAAAATATTTTCGTCCATTGTAAATATAGTCTATTTTGAATTTTAAAGAAGGCTTACTTCTATTCAAAGACGTAATCAGGGTGGCCTAAAGGTGCGTACTCAAATACTAAAACCGCTATTCAGGCGCGGATTTAGAGGGGCGGAACCGGTGTACGCCCCCCACCCCCTAAAATTGCAAAAACAATTTTGTTAGTAATATTTTAGATCTATATACAGTAAAACCTCTCTATAACAACCACTAAATTGTGTTAATTAGTTGGTATTTAGAGCAGGTGACTGCTTAAAGCAAGGTGAAAGTAAAACAGGAGCGTTCTGATTTACTTTTACCTTGCTTTAAACAGCCACCTGCCTTTAACACAGCTCTTTTTCAACATGTATTACAAACACACTATTTATTTATGTCATCAAACATAAAAATCTACGCCCCCACCCTCCAAAAAAATTCTACGCCCCCCCCCCCCCCACATAATCTGAAATCCTGGATCCGCACCTGCTATTTCTCTACCAACACCTATTGTATAACCACTCTTGAGAATCGCCTCGAAGAGACGATTCTAAAGAGTGGTCACAACATAGGGTTTGGTGGAGAAATAAAGAACTTATTCTTGAAAATGTTTTATTTACGCATCTTATCTGGAGTTCTGTAACAGTGATACTTTACAAAGGGTATCAGTAATTCCCGAAAGCAGGCTAAAGGATAGTAATAATCACAGTAAAGTGCAGCAATCTGTACCACACGTTATGAGAATTAATCACAAGGCAAGTAACTTACGGTACAACTTCCCTTGAACCAGAAGCACTTAACAACGTGCGTAACATCAATCTTAAAAGTAAATTAAATGGAATACAATACTAAATAATCAAAGACTATAGAAACGGATATGCTACTCATTACAATTTGTAAACTTCAAATGTCTTGACTATTTAATGCCAATTAACCCATTCCCTGATATGCTATTTTCGACCTAGCATTGTTTCAATAAATCTAGTGAAAAATGACGTAAAAAGGGCGCCAATATGAGAGATTGGGTTAATGTCACAAGTTATCTATATAAGTATAAGTTGTTTTGTTTGAAACAAGAAATGCAATCTGTTTTTACAAAACTGTATGGTACATGTATTTAAGAATTGTCTTTCTTGAAAGGTTTATGAACGGTAAAATTCAAATTGACGTCAAAGTCGAACAAGGCGTTTGCCGAGGAAAGACTGGTCAAATAGTCGAAAGTAACTCGTCTTAACTTCAAATGGAATGCTGAAAATATGCCTTCCATGTTGATTTAACCCTTTACTCCTAATTTACGTTTGCCTTTGGAAACAGTGTAAACCCAGATTAGACAACTCCTATAGGATCAGTCTGATCAGGGTTTGCTCTGTTTGCGTAAAGAGTAAAATAAATCTGTTTCTATTTTTCTTCTGCCATGATCAAATGTTCCTTCTTTCACATGGAATTATATTATAAAATAATTCTATCATTAAACTTATGTTCACGATGTCATTTTTTCTTACATTAACATTTGTGGAATAAAAGGTCAACAGTGAAGAACAAGTGCGACATCAGCGACTATGCGTGTGATCAGGGTACATACTGTTAGAGAATTATCAGCATTTTTGTTATCCAACTCGACAGTGTTGACTCTAATCAGACGCAACTGGATATGAACTGCGGTTCATTATATATGTATATCATTACAGTAAACCCTCGATTTTGATCGCTCAAATACGTATCATTATCGATCTGTAAGACGTTACTGTACAGTAAACCCTCATTATACCAGCATTCGTTACAATGGCACCCTCGTTATATCGGCAGTATGCCTTGAAACAAAATTAGCGTTACGTCTTTGAAACAACCACTGAATAAATATGTACAATACCAATAAGACAGGTGATCGCTTAATGCAGAACACAAGAATGCGTTCTGCATTAAGCGTTCACTTGTTGGTACTAGTTTAAAACTGGCCATATGGTTCCTTTCATATTTAAACTTGTTATAACGGCAACCTCGCTATACCAGCAAAATGTCTGGAAACAAACACCTCCGTTGTAACGAGGGTTCACTGTATTTCCATATTACTTTTCTGCAGTAAAAAGTCTTCTTGTTAATGTTTTCACTGTTGAGTTTGTTCTTCTTAAACCCTTTGTTCCATAGGTGCACTTTTTTACGCATTTACAAACATATTAGACCCATATCAGACGGCGTCTGTAGGAGTCGTTTGATTAAGCTCTACCATGTTTGGTTATGAAATACATTTGTTGGCCGTAATACAGATCTGATTCTTCAGGCAACCATTTATTGTGTTAATGTGCCATTTCAGTATGGCGTCATTATCCTTTTATGAATTTTCATTGAATAAATAGTAAAACAAAAAGAAAACTTAACAATGAACGCAAGTAGAACAAAAGGAAAGGCGAGAGAAAAGACGATTATTCGTGACAGTGGAAAAGTGAAAAGTAAGTCATTTTAAAAGTATTAAGGATTTATGAGTATTTATGTATATTTAGGATTTATGTCAAATGAGCATTCTTTTTTTGGCGATTAAATAATTACCATGTTTCACGGTTGTATCATTACCAGTCTGGTTAACGTTACAGAGTGGAGTTACAGTGTAGATCTGGTTCCATGTTTATAAAACGTTTTAGTTGAGTCTGAGTCCATTCACCATTCCAAAGGCTCAAATCTGACCAATCAAAAGCTTGATAACAAACTCAGACTCATCTGAAAATCTTTATAAGCATGGACCCAGACAACGTTTTACTTCGTACTGAAATTCTTTTTAGAAATCGTTTTGATATAGTTTAGATGTTGCTGAATGACTCTGTTTAACATATTGAAAAGTAAAAATGGTTTGGAAACAACCGTAAAAATATACATAAACGGGCCAAACATGGTTTCAGGAGGTGTAGGAGTTAAGTCAAAAACCATATGTGTGACGAGTTTGAAGGCAATGTTGTTGACGATTCTTTTGAAGGTACAGTAAAACCCCGCTAATGCGACCACCGTAAAGAGGTACAATTATGGGTGCTAGATGCAGGCGGTAGCTTAATGCAGGACAAAAGAAATGCAGGTCCTCTAGCTTTCTGCATTACTTTTGTCCTGCATTAAGCAACCACATGCTTATATATGCAGCTGTGCTTATTCTTTAAGTGGTCGCATTAGAGGGGCTCTACTGTATTTTATGGATAGAATTACGCCAAATGGTTACAGTGAAATCAATTTTTGCATGCGTTTGTTATTTAGCCACCGAAAACTCGTCCCGTTCTTTTGACGTCCATTCCTTTTATGATACTCTTTTAACAGATGTTTATTCTTAAATAAGGGCCTGATATACATATGCGGCGATTTTAATGATAGATGCGGGGATTTAGATGATTTTATTTGTGATGTTGATGTAGTTCCCCCGCGGTATGTACATGTATTTCTATTTCAAACCTCAGAGTCAACCTGTGTCCTAGAGGAGTTGGTTTTCACGTTGGCGACTCGTTGTAAAAGCGTGTTAATATTCTGAGAAAAATAGATGACTGCTCATCACGAGTGGTGATTTCTTTGATAAATGAGACACAGTTTAAGGAAATCGGTGGTCAAATAAGCTTTAAAGGACGATCGCAGTGAATGAACCCATCGATTGTTTAGCAGATTCCCAACGGAGTTGAATACATTTTACTTATTATAAAGAGCAAAGAGTGATTAAAAGAATAATGTATTTGTGATGGAGTTGTTGTTGTATTTGTTGTTGAGACATATCATGCGAAGGGCACCAGTACTTGACTGTACATGTGTACTCAGATATTAAAATTTTCATTTCTCCGCAAAACTCTATTTTACGACCTCTTCGAGACGATTCTAAAGAGTGGTCATTAAATAGGGTTCTGGTGGAAAAAATACAGCAGTTATTCTGGAAACTGTTTTAATTTGTCCATCTTATCTGGACCTATAGGGTATGACATGGCACGCACACAGCTAATATTAGACAGCCAGTGACATCGACATCAAAGCTAATTATTGATATGAAAGCTTAAAAGCAATTGTCAGCAAATGACTACTTCATCACAGAATAGCGGTTATAGGAGTCTAATGATTGGGTTTTTTCTCCCCAGGTTCATCCTGGATCTATTCTCAAAAGTCGGATCACATAAATACACAGCACAATGTTTAACATTTATTCACATGTATCACCTCATTAATATTCATGAACAGAATAAATAAAGATTTTTTTTCTCACCACGGTGGCAACTGTAAAATCAGATATATAAAATTCTATAAGTAAACCAAGCAGACATCTGGGTCTGCACTGTTTGCAAAAGGCGGGAAATGCGTGTGTGTGAGGGAACGTTTGATTTAGCCTTTTAACAATTTCCTTCTTTAAATAATACAGTAGCTCTTTTACAAAGTTCAGGAACACGAAAAAAATGGTCTTACACTTTGAATGCTGGATTTTTAAAGTTGAAAGATCCATCAGTAGTTAACAATAGAGTCAATTAAATATGAACGGACTATAGTTGCTAGAAGATTTTTAATGAAAACCAGTGCAGACCCCTAATCAGAGAGTTATAATTAAAGTAACAATTTGGTCTGGATCTACACTGTTTGTAAATGCAAATACCCTTTTTTCACGCATTCAAAGGGTTAGATGTTTTTTGCACGCTAATGACGAATTTATGACAAGTTTTTGATTGGTAGATTCGGTCTCTCAACGGGATCGAAATCATTAGATACTACTGTTGAGCTTTTCAAAAGAAATATAATATACATGAAAGTCTAATTTGCAGAATTGAAGCAAAAACATATTTTGCGGGCGGAGTTTGTTCCGCTGCCATGTTTCATCTGTGAATGCCTATACAAATAAATTGAATCCAAATGAGACGCCGAGTAAACTCGGCGGCTCGACCAAATTGTTTGTTACAGTGATAATGTTATTGATAGAAATCGGAGAAAATCAAACAAACCAAAATTGTAGCAGACGACAAATGTTGCAGACAATATTTGATATCGAAAGAGTTAGTTACGTCGTAATGAGAAAGGAAGCGAAATGTATTTGATTTACTTCCTCTAGCGTTGATGTTAAAACGTTCTTAATGTCTGTAAATGTATCATACATTACGTGGAAATCAAACATTTCTTTGTTGGGAGGAAATGGTTGATAGTCTGATTTCAGAAATTGTGAAGAGACTCGCATGAGTGTTTAATACTGTTTTGGAAATTAAACTTCAATCTACCGGATACTTATGTCTGTCGCAAAGTGGAATATAACAACTTAAATCGCTTGATAATGTATTTAGAACTACAGATAAAGGTGCGTACTCAAATACTAAATGATCTTTTCTCCACCAAACCCTATGTTGAGGCCACTCTCAGAGACGATTCTAAAGAGTGGTCACAACATATATAGGGGTTGGTGGTATTCTTGAAACCGTTTTAATTTACGCTTCTTATCTGAAGCTATGTTTATTACTTCTAAATCTACAGCTGTGTGCAAGACCTGACCGTGTATACCGACACTGATCTTGTCTCGTCCGGCCTCTGGATGAATCCCGACCCCCTCTGGGTCAACTGTCAACCCTTGCTTAAAATATGAATCTATAAACACGTACATCCAGTCCTGGCATAACCGGCTTGCGATTCAAGTATACTAAATTAATGTGCATAACATAAATCACTTCCGTGATCTAGTTGTAGTCTTTAAATTGTGGCCGGATTTCGCATTTTCTGCTATATTGCTTGCTAGCATGCATATTATGTGAAAATTCCCTACAACTGTAGATTCTACGTTGATGTACAGTAAAACTCTTCTAAAGCAGACGTTCAATTAGGTGTTAACATTGGTATTGTAGACAAGTGGCAGGGTGAAAGTCACACAGAAAGTTTCTATGGGAGCTTTCTGTATGACTTTCATCCTGCATTAAGCAGCCACCTGTCTAAAAGTACGCAAATTCTTCTATAACTAGAATTTAGGTTTAGTTTTACTGTACTAGAAATATACCCTATTCCTAACTTACCTATGAGGTTATTGATCTAATACATTATTAGTTATACAGATCATTGGCGGGGTATCTGACTTTTTGTTTCCTGCTGAGAAAAATCATGTTGCCCGAGCCGTTAGGTAAGTATACTTATTATAACGCAAAGTAAAATCCTCGATTTTGATTGGTCAGTTAGCTATGTATAAAAGCCGTGTATCCCTCTAAATTCTGGTGTATATACGGAGTCATGAGCAACAATGGAATTTCCCCCGCCGTGGGCCTCGCTTCCTTGATATAACAAAATAAAATGGCCGACCAGCTTCACTTCGTCGATTCGATTCAAACAACCGCTCTCAAACGAAATAACAAGAGTTTGGGGCGGAAAAAAGTTATCCATTTAGAAACATTTTTGCTATAGTTGTTGTATAACAATGTAAATGAACCCTATATGTGGCGAAGGTCTTATTCTGCTTTGATGCTGCAAATGTTGTCAAAGTGCTTGTGCACGTACCGATTAGCCCCCAAACCCCGCTTTTACAAAGATAATCCACACCCAATTCGATTCAGATTTTATTTATGTACATGCACCTACACGTACCTGTAAATTGCAGTATAGCCGCTCCTTCCAACGCCCATTGTTTGAATATTATAAAACCGTCATTTTGACGTCATCCAAATGACGTCGGCATTGCGCCAAAATTCCCTCAATTACGTTAAATAGTGTCAGCTTAACCGCTGATCTGCTGACTGTTTCACTAACGTCTGATTCTTTCAATCCTTTGATAAACTAATGCACTTGGGAGATCCCTTTCTATCCACAAATATAATGAACTGGTTATTATAAACGATTAACTAGGGTTGCAGAGTGATATATAAGCCCTTACCTTACAGTAAGAGGCCCCTGAGGGGAAGCAAAACGACGCATACATTAACAACGCTAATTAACTGCTACAAATATTAAACTTTGCAGTATAATAAAATCGTTATACAGATCATTGGCGGGATATCTGACTTTTTATTTCCTGCTGAGGAAAATACATGTAGCCCTCGCCTAACGGCTCGGGCAACATGATTTTTCTCAGCAGGAAACAAAAAGTCAGATACCCCGCCAATGATCTGTATAACTAATAATGTAGGCTATGCTGTGGCACTTAAAATGATCATCTGCTACAGTTCTAAAAACAAAAATTCCGAAAGCAGTATGTGAGAGTTTGGATCTTGATGAGACGTCAAGCTGGTAGATCCAAATTGTTCGCAAAGGTGATGGTCACCAACCATTCTGTAGTACAGTAGGACACCCAATGATAAAGTTGTGGCAGTTTGGATTTTTAGATAGACGAAGACCATACAGTCCTCGTTTATGCGCGCAATAAAAGATAATTAAATTAAACAGTTTTAAGTGGTAGAAATGACACCACATAATAAATGTTAGGAGTCTCCAGACGCTCATTATTAATTGCGCTAAAAGACCAGAAAGTACCAGCTTAATAGTATAGACATGCATGCAACAAGCATTAGTAGTATATATCTACCCGTATACCCATTTCTCTAGGATCAGGGTCAGTCCTTGATCTTGTCGTAGACGAGGGTGACCTTGGAGCGAGCATGTCCTAGATAAAAAAGAATGACATGGACGTCGGATAGGGGTGTAAGTCAATGTCAGGTTAGGTAATTAATTATGTTAAAACAGCAGAAAAGTTGTAACAAGCATCTTATGGCAGACGAATGTTTCAACCAAGCAATCTGTTTAAGGTCTGCATGATTAATGACTGTGCATCAGAATGAACAAGATGCGTTTGTGAAACACTATGCCCCGGATATGACCTTTGACCTTGATGTATGACATTGACCTCAATAAGTTACCCATAAAATTGTTTGCCCCCATAAGTTGCACACGCATGCCAAGCTTAAGGGATGTATGTTGAATGACGACAAAATTATCGCCAATCTAAATTAGACTCGTACTATAACCTTTCACCTTGATGTATGACCTTGTCCTTAATAGCTAACCCTAAGATGTTCGCCTCCATGAGCTGCACATCCATGCCAAGTTTGAAGTATGTATGTGCAAAGGCTACAAAATCATCGCCAACATTAAAGTTGGGGACAAACCAAACAGCAGACAGACAAGGCAAAAACAATATCCCCCACCCCTTGATATCGGCGGGGCATAAAAAAATGCAGTTTATGGACTAATGAACAGCATTTGAACAAAATGTTTCAAATTGTTTAATTCTTTTATACTTTACATGACTAAGTGTTATTGTTAAAAGGGGGAAATAAATGCAACAGGGAAGCTTTGTGGCTTTGTCACATGTGTCTCCCTTGGCAAAGTATGTTCATCTCAGCTGTTATTTACGAGTTCAATGAAGTTTTTTTGTTTCTCTTTCAAATAAACTGCAAGCCAAGTGAAGATTGATACAAAACACCATGGTCAACCCTTTGAATGTGGGAAACTAGTATACTAACGTTTGTATACAGTTTAGACCAAATTCAGAGGACTTCATTTTGAATAGAATGACGTTTAACCCTGACGACCCACTCCTTATATTACGATTCAAAGGGTTAACACTTTCACTGCCAATGTAGCATCTGTGATTACCTGGGCAAACAGTTTGGATCCAGATGAGACGCCGAGTAAAAAATAATGAGAAGGCGTAGCAGACAACAAAGTTTGCAGACAACACAATTTGGCAGCGAAAGAGTTAATAAGACCTCGTAACTTTTATTCTGAACCCATGCCTGACCCTAATGCAATAAGAAAATCATTAACCTGTTACTTGATAGAGACACCTGTTGGCACATTTACAAATATAGTAGACCCAGGTAAGACGGCTCCTATAGAAGCCATCTGTTCCGGGTATGTACTGTTTGCTGATATGTTGCAGATTCTCCTCTGTTTGCCATGGCAAAACATTGCCTTATATATATATATAAATATAACAAAATAATTAATATTCATAAGGGTCTTGGCAATTTAATTATATTCATAACAGTGCTATATATATACATATTTATATTATATGTGTTCATTTATATGCATTATTGTTATATTACTATCACTGCAATGTTATCCAGGAACCATTAACAGTAGTGATTCTATCATGTATGCTAAGGAAATGTCATCTGCAAAATACCACATGCTAGAAATCTTAAAAGTAATATTTACTACATTTTCTCCTTTAAAATATAGTCCAACATTTTGGATCCTGATTGGGTGCCGAAATACTCTGTGTCTCGTCAGAACAAACAGGAGCTTTTTGCATTACTTACACCCGGCATTAAGCAGTCAGCTACCTAAACGTGCTAAAATGATATTAAACTCCCGGTTTAGAGCGGGGTATTGCTGTATTGGTTATCATAGTGATGAGCGGCTAGTGCTTAGTGTTTTAGGAATACTCGTTTGACAATAGTGAAATAATTTAACCCTCAAATTAACTAGCATTTGTAGACCATGTAGACCAATATCACAGATCATCTACGGGTCTGCACTATTTGCTATCCCCAAAAAAGTTCAGTGCAGTTTGCCCTTCCATACTAAATGATTTCACTTTTAAATAATATTGAAACTTTTAGCAGTAGAATCTCTCTTTATTTACCACTTAATAAATATGGTTGTCTTTGAAATGTGGTGACTGCTGAATGCAGAAAGTAATGCAGAAAGGTGCCAGCATTAAGCTGCCGACTGTCTAAATAAGCCAGATCATACTTCGTTTTGGTGATGGTTGTAGACAGGCTTTACTCTGAACATTCAGCATTTACAAGAGTTAATATCGATTGATATTATTACCGTGTTACAGTAGAACCTGTCTAAAGCGGCCGGTCATTAAAAGTATCTAAGTATGGGTCTGTAAGGCAGGTGGTAGCTTAATGCAGGTCAAAATAAATGCATGAAATACTTTTGATCTGTATTGCGACCACCTGCATTTTAATACACCTATTATCAATAAATGAACGACCGCTTAAGACAGGTTCTACTATATAATATACCTGATAATATCGCTCTTTTATCCTGTTGAAAATAAAGATCAAACAGTTCCCATCGCAGCTGTCTGACCAGAGTATGCTCTGTTTGTCATGAAAATAGACGGCAATAAATATGTGTTCATTAGTCATTATTAAAGGTCTGCTCTGTTTCCATAGTTCTATTTCTGATTCTATACTGCTGTCATAGCAAAATTTATCTCGTTTCATGAGCCACACTCATAAATTCTTACATGAATAATCATGCAGTAAAGGCTTAACAACGCTTAATAGTATTTGCAATGGGAAACCCATCATACTCTCTGCAAGCGCTAGATTCAGATGAAACAATGAGCAATACATCGGCAGCTCATTAGAAACCAAAGTGCTTGATACACTGAGTATACTAATCAAATAAATGTCTGTATAAATATTAAATAGCTGATTTCTTAATAATATAATTTTAAATAAGAGAATATGTTTAACCATGACACACACTGTAAACATCATAATTATGTACATGTTTATCTGGTGCTCATAACAAAGCAGATCCTGGTCAGCCGGCTTCTTCGTTATATGTCTGATCTTGATCAACACTGTTTACAAAGGCGCCAATAGGCATATCTACGATGAAAAGCATTAAACGAAAAACAGAATACATGCTTGATACATGTATAATGATTGATCGGTATGATAAGAGTAATTGATCAAGTTTGATTCTAATCTCCAACTTTCTCTTCAGTTAGAGAGTTATTAGCCACAGCACTATTGGTAGACATCCAACTATCTTCTGGGACCTCCATCGTAGTGTCAGAGCTTGCCATCCTCTGACGTCGCTGCCATAGCCGAGACTGTAACAACGATTGATCTGTCCTCTCCTGAACGATACCCGTAGCTGAAGCATGTGGTGTTGATGTCTGCATTGGCGTGAATTCAGATGGCCCTGAGTTAAGTCCAGGCTCTAGGTCTGGAATATCAGTAGACGTAACAATGGTGTTTTCAGGCAAAATGGCCTCTCTGGACACTGTGTGAATGATGTCCTGCACAAAATTTTGAACTTCCTGCTCTGTGCTGGGACTCGCGGGCACTGTACTTGTTTCTGTATAACAGTCTTGGTTTGTGGTTATGCGCACATGTTTCTCATCAACTAAAGACTTGTCTTTGCTGGGCGAATACTCCTGTGAATTTTCAGTCTGTATTACAGTAGTTGATGGGAAATTGAAATAAGTCGGAGCAGTCTGGGAGCTATTCCCAGTTTTATTTGGTTCCTGTGAAAATACGAGGGCTCTCTCTGACACAATAGAGTGTCGCCGTGGGGATATATTAATGATAGTTTTATGTGTTACAGGGGAATTTATAGCTGCCTGTATTCTCGGGGAAACTTGTATTCTAGTCCTGTATTTAAGCGGTTGGACCTCTGGGGATGGAGCAGGCAGGGATGGTTGTGGTGCTAGTAGGACCGGTTTAGCATATGGTTTGGTCGGGGAAGCTGGCTGTGGGACAGGAGAGGCACGTGAGAAAAACTGGGACTTTTGCGGGGGAGGTGATATTGGGTTTGGGGGAGGCGGTGGCCGAGGTGGTAGAGGCGAATGTTGTGGTTGAGTGAGGACAGGCTTTGCTACGGGTTTGGTTGTAGATGTTGGCATTACCTCTGACATAGGCGATGGTGGTGGTGCTGGGGCTGATGGCAAGTAGTTACCACCTAATGACAACCTTCTTGGACTTTGCCTGTCGTATTTTGATCCAATCAATTGTTTTCGAGGAGATATTTTATGTGTATGTTGCTGTGTCATTGGTGATTGAAGTAGCACTGGCTTTGCTGTTGGTTTGTTTGGTGTTAGAGGTGGAGGCAGTTGGTCGGAAATTATTGGTTCTGGAGACGATGTTGGTGAACTCAGTAAAACAGGTTTTGCGGATGGTTTTGGTGGATATGTTGTTGGTGACGCTAAAGGCTGTGAAGGTGGGGAGCTAAGAAGAACTGGTTTTGCAAATGGTTTTGGTGACATCGTCGGGGTTCTAGGATGGGGTGGTGGAGAAGGTGTGTGCAATAGAACAGGTTTAGCTGTTGGCTTGGTGGGTGATACCGGTGGTGGGGTCAAAGGCAGTGATGGTACGAACTTGGTTTGCATCAGTATTGGTTTTGTCATGGACTGTATTGGAGAGGAGGGGGTGTACATGGGTGAATTGGGCGGTGTAGGCTGAAGGGGCGGGGTTGATGGTGATAATGTGTGTGGTGCTATGGGCTGTGTATCAGGTGCATGAGGAGCTTCAGAAAAAGACGGATACTTCAGAGTCCATACAGGGGGTGGAGACTTCAGACAAGAGTATTTGGGTGGGGAGGGTAATGGTGGAGGGGTATTTAGAAGCTGCGGAGGGGAAGGAGGGGTCAGGTATGGGTTAATTGGAGGTTTGGGCAATGGTGGAGGGCTAGGTATTGAATTAATATGGTTATTTCCAACTGAATATCGTCTTGGATGTGTCGATCTTAGAAACTGGGCCCTCTGGTTGCTTGAATGTGATAGTAACTGTGTCCTTGGTTCATGCTCATAGTTATTGTATGTGATATCAGATTTCTTTTCATGGTTATTTTCAAAGTTTGATCGATGCGCAACTGGATGTTTTCTCAACAAATGCTGCACATTTGGATTGCCAGATGCAGGGTATGACATATATACTGATTCATTCTGTCCATTATCATCCCATTGCGTAGAATGATTGACCGATCTCCACCTTATATCATTAACCATCTCCTTCACTGAATGTCGCCGAGTTGAGAACACCGATGAAGGGGCGTCTTGGCTTATAGAAGAATTATTAGGCCTTGGCTCATTACTACGATAGACAACAGGTGTATGTATTGTTATATTGTGGTGAGCAGTTTCCCAGTTACCTGTGACGCCATGTCTGTAAAACTTTCTTTGATTTCTTCTGTATTCAGGGCTTGGGCTTATGAACTCCCTGTTCACACTTTTACTTCTTCGCCTGTTCTGTTTGAGGCATGGCGATGACATCTTACGTAACATCATGTCATCTTCAGGTCTTGGTCTGGTGACCGGAGAGGCTGGGGTGTTGTGCAGGAGTACCCTATCTATTGATGCTGCGGATACATGCTTGAGAGGAACACTTCCATGTGACAGAAGAGAAGCTGTCTCCTCCTTTGGGCCTTCACTATGAATCCTTTGATGCATGTTCCAGGAATTCAATGGTTTGCTATTGTAGAAGTCACGAAATGTCGAATCACTGTCGGGGCCTTTTGCAGATCGAGTCCTATCTGCGACGCTTGAGCTTTGTGATGTTAGTCTTGGAAATTTCAGGGATCCATAGTTACACTGCCAATCTGCGTCATGTTTGCTGCAGTGTCCTTGTCTCAAATCAAGATCGCCACTCATACGGTCATATGCATTGCCACTACGACTCGCAAAACTGTACCTACTGCCTGGGTCATTAATATAGCTGGGTCTAACTGTTGGTTGCAGGAAATGCTCTTCATCCGGTAATAGATTTTGAACGGGTGGAGGAAATTCTATTGGAGGCTGAAAATAAAACAAAGTTCTCTTTTAAAACCAACAGTTTACGCTCCATGTCCATCTACAATGTACGCCTCTATGAAAATGCGTGAATTATGTAATGCCAACTCTAAGACCATTCTGTTCTCACAACGCTTTATAATGAATATTTTGAATATTTAGAAAAAAACGTTGTTACATATATTTAGCGGATAACTAACCGTATGCAATGACTCTTTTCCTGAATGAAAGTTCATATAAGAACCCACCCATTATGAACTTAAATTAATTCTTGTATAACAAACTTAAGAAGTAATGGGAGCATGGAAAGCAATGCCGTAGTCCCCTACCGACTGAATGTTAAGTCTCAACTGCTGTAATTTCATGACAAATCAACGTACAAAATGTAGTGTAACAAAATTCAAGCTTGATATGTAATTCATTATGCTATTTAAGCTCCATACCAAATATCATTTCATCTTCTATGGTTTAGAAAAAAACGTCTGGAAAACTTAAACTTCCTTAATTTATTTTAGTCCAACTGCTGTAATTCCGTGAAAAATCAACGTAGCGTTACAATATTGATCTGTAACTCATTATAATAAACCAAATACTAAATACCACTTCAATATCTGAAAGGGTTTAGAAAAAGTCCGGAAAACTGAAGTGTGACCGACTGATATACTGACGGACACAGTGCAAATCCTATATAGCCCCCTCCGGCGTTCCCGGTATAGTAAACAGAAAAATCAGAACTGAAATATACCGGTGTAAATACAGAGTAGACTGGTCAGTCAGCTCTTACAGCTGCTGTCTGATCTTAGTCTACTCTGTTTTCAAAGATGTCAAAGGCAAAACTATTACGTAATTATCAAAGATTTTACCCATAACCTGATGAATATATGCAAGCAAAAATAATGATATCACGAATATTAATCAACTATGAACACATTAATAGTTTGTCCATTGCAGAAACTGTAGGTCAATTTTTTTTTATTCAATAGCAAATCTCGTAAGAGCCGTCTGATCATGGTCTACTGTGTGTCAGCTATGATCAGCACAGGCACTCAGGGAAAGGTTAGACACTATGTAACAGTTACATAAAGCATACGACTGTTCGATACACATTACAATCACAGAGACAGTCTTAATATCCTTGGGATCATCCTCGTGCACATAAACACTTCTGTACTTTAATTACTCTATAAGTACAGTGTATATATGCACGGTGACCCTATATACTCTAAGTATGTTCGTGGTGTAATGTATATTTGTAAATGGCCATAGGGGCTATCACAACTTTAGTCTTGCCACTATGAATACCCCAGAGGTAGGTCAATATAGTGAACGGGACGCTACAGCCTGTTGTAAAAGTGGTTAATCTCCAAGTCTTCTTGATTTTCAATCATGTAATTTGTTGATGAAACATGAACTATACTTACTCGTTTACGTTTTTTCCGAGCGCATTTGAACCCAACTGCGATTCTGAAAATATGAATTCAAATTTAAGAATAAATTATTCGTGTATTCACAGAATGGGATAGCATTAATTTCTTATATTAATTACTTATATATTAAATTCTCTCTATAGTAACCACTCAATGTATTGGTGGATGTGTACAACTCTGTACTCCATAGGCACTACTTGTGATATCTCTGCAAACAGAGATTAGAATTGTTATAGAGTGTTTTACAGTATGTTAATAACAATCTTGCCTGAAGATGAATTTATAAGCAACACTAATATATCTAATCATTGTCTGATAGACATGCCTTTTATCAAGTTTTATGTTTTGCAAAAAGAGCAGACCTAGATCAGACGACTCCTTTTGGAGTTATGTTTGCATATGAAATTACATACATACATATATTACATATATAGATTCGATTCTACAGTGTCTGACATGGCTAAAATAACCTGTATTCATACACGAGTACAATCACAAAAAATAAACAAAAATTATTGATGACGTCATTATTTCTTTCATTGATATACATCAGGTAAATGGTTGACAATCACAACAAGGGGTGTAAGTCAATCTCTTACAGAACCACGTTTCTGGTAATTGTGCAAGACTCATTGACAATAGTTTCGTCCCTAGCGCAGATTATGATAATGGTTCTGCTGGTCAGAAAGAAAACCAGAACATCTTTAACCCTTTACTTCATAAATACACCTTTTACGCCTTTGCAAACAAGGTAGACCCCAGAACAGAAGGCTCATGTAGGAGCCGTTTAATTAGGGCTACTCTGTTTGCGTATGCAATAACATAGATCCGATTCTAGTCTGCCATGATAAAAAAAACTTTGAACGTTGTGTCATTATATTATACAAATTCAACTTATTAGTATCCATGGGTCCATGCTTATAAAACTTTTAGTTGAGTCTGAGTTCGTTCTCAAGTTTTTGATTGGTCAGATTTGAGCCTTCGGCTCAAATCTGACCAATCAAAAGCTTGCGAACTCAAATATGACCAATCAAAAGCTTGAGGACAAACTCAGACTCAACAAAAAAGTTTTATAGGCATGGACCCAGATGTCATTATCTCTGACTTTAATATTCTTGGATTAACGGGTTAACTCTTTACCTAATGAATATTCATTTAAGAAATAATGACTGTATGAATATTATTTAGCTGAAAGTTTTATAATTTAACATTATGAACAAGTTTTATTATAGCATGGCAGAAACTAAAATTAACTCTATATTATTTCCGTCCGAAGCAAACAGAGCAGACCCTGATCATGTATAAAACTATGCCCTTGCAAAAATAAACTGACATTCCAGATAAACGTTGAACAGACATACACTATCTCTATGACTATTTTAATGAGTACCACCAAGAAATAGTTTGGCTTTTCCATCTATATCAGAAGACAGTTGTGTTGTCATACATACTTACATGAGAATGAAGAGAACTCCTGAACCGACACATATGCCAATAAATATACCGTCATCCATCTCGTTATTTTCTTTGGCCTGAAAAGTAATAAATCTATTCATTCTATTTTTTTTCAATAAATTTGGGCTAGACTTTAGAATCTGTCCGCACTTAAAAATACTAACTTCAAGTTTAATCCATTAAATATTAATTTTACATGCTAGTGTTAGGGTAAGGGTAAGATTAGGGTTATGATTAGGGTTAGGGTTAGATTGGGGTGAGGGTTAGGATTAGGGTTAGGGTTAGATTGAGGGTTAGGGTTAGTGGTATAAAATGCTAAAATCAGGTTCGAACAGTGCTCCTAAAGTCACTGTATCAGTGACATGGACTACTCATTGTTACTGTATCAGTGATATGGACTACTCATTGCTACTGGACTACTCATTGTTACTGTATCAGTGACAATGGACTACTCATTGTTACTGTATCAGTGATATATTATGGACTACTCATTGTTATTGTATCAGTGACATGGACTATTCATTGCTACTGGACTACTCATTGTTACTGTATCAGTGACATGGACTACTCATTGTTACTGTATCAGTGACATTGACTGCTCATTGCTACTGGACTACTCATTGTTATTGTATCAGTGACATGGACTACTCATTGTTACTGTATCAGTGCCGTGGACTACTCATTGTTACTTTAACAGTGGCAAAGACTATTATATTTTCATTGTTACTCTATCAGTGATATGGGATACTTAATGCTACTGTTACAGTGGCAAAGACTATAATATTCATTGTTACTGCATCAGTGACATGATCTACTCATGTAGTTATCCATTATTACTGTATCAGTGACATGGTCTAGAACTAGACTATTCGTTTTTACCGTGTTAGTGACATGAACTACCCAGTGTTACTGTATCAGTGATATGGACTACGTCTTACAGCTGCATCAGTGATATAGGCTACTCGGCGTTACTGTATCAGTGATATGGACTACGTCTTACAGCTGCATCGGTGGAATAGGCTACTCGGCGTTACTGTATCAGTGATATGGACTACGTCTTACAGCTGCATCAGTGGAATAGGCTACTCGGCGTTACTGTATCAGTGATATGGACTACGTCTTACAGCTGCATCAGTGGAATAGGCTACTCGGCGTTACTGTATCAGTGATAAGGACTACGTCTTACAGCTGCATCAGTGGAATAGGCTACTCGGCGTTACTGTATCAGTGATATGGACTACGTCTTACAGCTGCATCAGTGGAATAGGCTACTCGGCGTTACTGTATCAGTGATATGGACTACGTCTTACAGCTGCATCAGTGATATAGGCTACTCGGCGTTACTGTATCGGTGATATGGACTACGTCTTACAGCTGCATCAGTGATATAGGCTACTCGGCGTTACTGTATCAGTGATAAGGACTACGTCTTACAGCTGCATCAGTGGAATAGGCTACTCGGCGTTACTGTATCAGTGATATGGACTACTCAATTGTAAGTGTATTAGTGACACGGACAACCTCAAACTAAATTTTGACTCATAAAGTTAAATTTCTCAGCTTTGTATTGCGAATTCTTTGTTAGTAAGACATGACCAAAACACTTTAGTTAACCCTTAACTGCAAAATACTCATCTTAGGCTTTAGCAAACAGAGCAGACCCATTAGTTGTCTGGTCATGTTATGCTCTGTATATACACTGACCATTATTCAATAAATAAAACAATAATTAAAATTCGTACAGATTTATGGCTTGCATGAAAGTACGTGGAGCAAAGTGTTGAAAAGGTGCATAACCACGACAGAGGCTTTGTTATTAAACAGTGTAAGACTGAGGGGTCTTACTACATTGGCCAAAGATGCAGACACTTTCCTGAGATGAAACATTCTTCAAGCTATATTAAACTCTATGCAAAAGTAATGTGCAACCTGGAAATTGTCTTGTTAATTCTTCTAAAACAAAAGTTGTGTTTTCTAGAGGAAAGTGTAGAAATATCCCACATTTGCATTTTAATAATGTACCTCTTGAAAGAGTGAATGACTTTAGCTATTTATGTGTCATGTTTAATTTCAGTGGTAAATTCAGTAAAACTATGAAACATCTTTGTGATCAAGCACGTAAATCAATGTTTTCACTTGTAAGAAAAAGTAGATCACTTTATCTTGATATTGATGTGCAATTACATTTGTTTGATTCAATGAGTGTCCCTATATTATTATATGGCAGTGAAGTTTGCGGAGTTGAAACTACGTCTACTATTGATTCCTTTCAAATAAGATATCTAAATATTATTTTGAAAGCAAGGAAACCAACTCTAAATTGCATGGTTTATGGAGAGCTAGGTGTTCCGTCAATTGATACTGTAATAAACAAGATGTGTTAGTGAAACATTATGCCCCCCCCCCCCGATATGCCCTTTGTGTCTAAGTATCATATTTGTATGAAGCAGGTGAATACTACATGTGAAAGCATTAGTGTTCACTCGTTTCATTAGTCAGAATGTATGTGTTATAGTTTTAAAACTGTGGCAATGTAAGTTTCTCTGTATTTCTGAACTTTTTTTTTACTTTTTTTGTGACATGGGGATTATGCTATGCTGATACCTGCAATAAGGGTGTTTAGTTATATTTAAATTAACTCCTGTCTGTAATGCAGATGTGGCGACTATTAGTACAATGATACATGCTGTTTATTTACTTAGCGTTGGTTTCAAGCGCAGGCCCTACCGGAACCTCTTTGCTGGACTCATTTTTATAATGCCAGTGACTAAATCCGGTCATTACCCTATATTTAGCTTTGTAGTCAAATTTAATTTCTTGGTCTGCCCAAAATTTGTCTGATTTATTCTGGGGCTTAATTGTCACAGGGGATGTTTTTGTTTATTTGACGGAGATTATCCCATCTGCCAAGTACTAAAAGAAAGGCAGGTCGGTGGGTTTGATCCCATGCACTGCTTTTCAGCGAATGAGATTAGACGAAATCATCTTCCTGATATCATCCCTCATCATCATGTCATCTCATCATTCATCGGCGCTATATGACCTATTCAGTGTCGCAGTGCCGTAAAACACAACTCACTCACTCACTTGTCTAATTTATTTTTAAAAGAGTTTACTGGACTAGCTTTTACTATTTACTATATCTTCAAGATTCCTGTATTACTGTGCCTTATTTGGTATTCATCCCTTAACTTAATAATCCCTTCTGTATTTCTGACAGACTGTCATATATATTGTTCAGGATTTTGTATACTTCTATTCTATCACCCCACACACACACACACACACACACACACACACACACACACTTCAATCTTCTATATGTTAATGTGGGAATATTTAGTTTTCTTAATCTTTCTTCATATTGGAGGTCTGATAGGCCTGGGATTTGTTTTGTCGCTCTTCTTTGTACTTCTATTTCTTCTATATGTTTTTTTTGTATGGAGCCAGGACTGAACTTGTGTAACATGGTGAAAAAGTTGTGACTCGACTGGGACTCGAACCCATGGCCTCTTATTATTTCAAATTATCTTCATATAAACCCTGTGGGTTATTTACGTTGGGCGCCAAATGTAACATGGTGAAAAAGTTGTGACTCGACTGGGACTTGAACCCAGGGCCTCTGGCTTACCATGCCAAGACTCTACCGACTGAGCTACCAAGCCACACAGTAAGGCCTATCAACTTAGTTCACCACAATCTCTACCCGGCTACACTTGCATAATCTATGTGTGTTCTAACTAATGTTTTGTATAAGGGACTAAAGTTGTTCTCATCTAGACACGATTATGCACGCTGTATTATTGATATTGTTATCCGATCATTTCTCTGGATTGGGGTAATTTTTTATTAAAAAGGGTTCCATAAATAGTGTATGGGGATTATGGGTATTTTGTTATACAAAATTTTAATTATTAAATAGTGCTAGTATTGGAAGTAATCAATGAAGATTTTTCTTCAATGAGTTGTTGCAGTTACCTCCCTTAAAGCCCGCAGAACTCCTCCCAGCTTGCTTGCTTTCCTTATAAGTAAATATTGCAGTGATTAGCATTAGTACGGTTTTTACCTTGCCTGAATCTCTGCAACTTTATTATTCTAGTCTTAGCCTATATATGTTTTGTTCTTGTGTTTGTTATTTGTTTATATGACTCATGATCCCAATATGCGGGTCCAGTTATCGAATAAAACTTGAAAACTTGAAACTTGGGCAGCTTAAACATTTATTATTCATGAAAAACGTGTCAGGATTGAAACCATCTTGATAGCACTGTGGTCCACACCCAGACAGTGGGGGTTTCAGGGCAGCTCTACATTTAGATTAACCCCCCCCCCCCATCGTTGTAACAGGCCCTTCACCATGTTCACCTTACGAAACATAATCAGAAGCACAAACAAGCTTTAAATAACGAATGGCTCAGTATTTTGCATGATTTAAGGAAATAAATGATGACATCTACACATATCTGCAATGTATGATGTGCGAGTAAATTAGACACTTACCGTTCCTTAGATGTATGTTGGTAATCTAATATTCGAGCAAAACCATAATTTATTTACACTGCCATCTTGTTTTACAGATATGACGTCATATGCTTACGTCACGTAGTGCTTCGCGCTAAATATCTGTAGCAATTTTTAATTAAGCCTATCGTGATTACGCATATATAATTATACATAGAAGATTGGGGACTTTAAGAAGTTTTGTCGGTTCAGCAAGCAGTGTAAACTCTCACTGAAACCCTCACTGATAGTCATCGCTGCTTGCACAACTATTTGTAGATTTTTTCCAGTGCTAATCTGGCTGTTTATAAAACTTTATTTTGAATAGGTGAGATGCCGAGAAACTGTGCGTTTCACAGGATCGTTTCATGTTGTTTGGCCCTCTGTCAATAGTTTATCAAAGCTTGATCGATTCGGAAATAGTCAGCATCAGATCCAAATGTGAGCAGTCATTAGGTTTTTAGAACGAGAACGTTTATTGAATTCAAACCGCTCAGTCTTCGATGTTTGTTCTATTTTGGCCAAAATAATGTTTTCACTTTTTTGATTGATGTTACGCACGTGCGTATCGATTACGCCCCAGATATATGGTTTGTATCTTTTAGTAACCCTTATCCGCTGTACAAAATTAACGTTCGTCCTACATGTTAACCCATTAGTGCCCAGTAAAAATAATGTTATGCTACACAAACAGTGTAGTCCAAGATCAGAGATTCTAAATGTAACATGGTGAAAAAGTTGTGACTCGACTGTGACTCGAACCCAGGGCCTCTGGCTTACCATGCCAACACTCTACCGACTGAGCTACCAAGACACACAGTAAAGCCTATCAACTTATTTCACCATTATCTCTACCCGGCTAAACACACCCCCTGTACATTGCAAGAATTCCTCCCGAATTCTTACTCAAAGAACACTCAACGAGTTTCTTATTATTACAAAATATCTTCATATAATCTCCATAGTATCTTCATATAAATCACCCTGTGGGTTATTTACGTTGGGCGCCAAATGTAACATGGTGAAAAGGATGTGACTCGACTGGGACTCGAACCCAGGGCCTCTTGCTTACCATGCCAACACTCTACCGACTGAGCTACCAATCCACACAGTAAAGCCTATCAATTCAACTTATTTCACCATTATCTCTACCCGGCTACATAAAGGAGCCCTCTGATCAGCGTATACACTGTTTGATGAACCCACTGATGTCCACGGCTTATACCAGCAAATTAGTTTGTTTGCTGTGCCCCTTCCACATGAAAAATAGATGTGTTCCCAAGTAAGATCTAAACGTGGATTTCATTAAATTATAATAATACGGGTGTGTCAGGAGCGTAGCTGAATCCAATTGTAATGTACGCACCGTGGCCATAGGCCTAGGGTCCCGAGACATGTTCCCCCTGGGACATTAAGAATTGTGTTGTTTTGAAACAATTGTGATAAATATCTAGCATTTGCTCCTATGGGAGCAAATGCTCTATTTATCTCAATAACATGTATTTCAAAGGGTTACTTTTACAGAGGCGTCAAAAGGCGTTAATATGAGGGAATGGGTTAAAGTTTACATTACAAGAAGAAGTCTATCAAAATCTGCCCCGTTAGCCTTCGAGGTTTGTTCCATTTTGATCATTATGATGTTTTCACCTTTCAGATTGATATTACGCATGTACGTATTGCTGGCTACGCCCCAGGGTGTAAATAGGTTAATCAAACCAAATACAATAGAATCCCTCAAATGCGACCACTTAATGAATAAACGTGGGTGTCTTTATAAGCAGGTGGTTGCTTAATGCAGGACAAAATTAATGCAGAAAGCTTCTCTAGCTTCTGCATTACTTTTGTCCTGCAGTAACCTGCATCTAACACCCATGCAGAATTATACCTCTTTTCGGTGGTTGCATTAGCGGTGTTTTACTGTACAACATACAGATGACGTTTTGGCATTGTATATACAATGTCATGGACACGTATGTGAGAATAGCAGTAATCATAAATAAAAGGGATAAAAATAATTAAAATCAAATATCAGTTTTACCGAATACTGAATCCTTTTAAATGAGATAAAATATTATGGTGTAATTCTGTAATTTTGTCCAAAACAATATTTCAATATTTATATTTTGAAATTGAATATATGTAATTCAAAACAGTTGTCTTTGGGCAGTGTTATACAGCACTCCACGTGTAGAACATTATGTATATAGCAGATATATCTCTTATGTTCGAAAGAGTGGGGGTGTCGAAAGAGTCCCAAAAGTCACAACAGAGTGACACTCTGTGGCTAAGGCAGCTGCCATCATGATTGACAATTATTAGTTACGTTTACTAAATTGGTCTGGTAAAATATGTCGAAGAAATGCGCTTTAAACATTTTTTAAAGTAGCCAGTGAGCTGACGTCTCTGATGTCTTACGGTAGAGCATTCCAACGTCTTGGAGCTGCATACTCTTTTAAAAAGTGACGTTTACAAAAAGGCGTCAGTATGAGGGAATGATAAAGTTCAACATCTTAAACCAATAAATAAGTACAGTAGACATTTTAAAAGTTGTGAAAGTGCCTATCTTCATTAACTATTTAAAAACCCATTACTACTCTAGGCCCCGAGGTTATGGAAAAAATTGCTTGAGCCTGAGAGCATCTGATTGGCCAATTAGCTACTTGAAAATGATCTTAGA
The DNA here is from genome assembly GCA_963576725.1 of Azorinus chamasolen. Classification (NCBI taxonomy): domain Eukaryota; kingdom Metazoa; phylum Mollusca; class Bivalvia; order Cardiida; family Solecurtidae; genus Azorinus; species Azorinus chamasolen. The sequence goes on along the minus strand of OY755248.1, from coordinate 8,090,940 downwards.
CCCACACTCAGAAGTTTTATAACCTTGGACCCTAAAATTACGTTTGGAGTAATGCTCGACTTATACAAATGTAACAGGTTGATAAACGGATTGGAAGGTGGACTGACAGGCGGATTGACAGGTACCCTGACAGACGGATTGACAGATGGACTGAGAGATGGATTGACAGGTACTCTGACAGACGGATTGACAAGAGGACTGACAGGCTGATTGACAGATGGACTGACAGACGGATTGACAGATGGACTGACAGACGGATTGACAGATGGACTGACAAACGGATTGACAGATGGACTGAGAGACTGATTGACAGATGGACTGAGAGATGGCTTGACAGGTACTCTGACAGACGGATTGACAAGTGGACTGACAGGCTGATTGACAGATGGACTGACAGACGGATTGACAGATGGACTGACAGACGGATTGACAGATGGACTGACAGACGGATTGACAGATGGACTGACAGACGGACGGACGGATGGATACACAATCTAAGTGTCCTACGCTTTTCAAAAGTTATACAGAAACAGACGGGACGGGGACTCTAACAGAATATAGCGGCTTAACCCATTCTCTCATATTGACGACGTTTGACGACTCTGCAAAAGTCACTTTGTGAAACTATTGTGATAAATAGAGCATTTGCTCCTATAGGAGCAAATGCTCTATTTATCACAATGGTTTCAAAATACAAAATTCTAAAATTTCCCTTTTCTCTAGTTAATGCTCCTTTTCGGTAGATTTATTAAAAGAGGTTGGATCTAAACAATGGGTTAATACAGAACAAGAAATAGTAGGGAAGCTTACTTTCTGGGTTAATTTTAATTACCTTCTATCTAAAAACGCGACAATTAGAGATGTATCAGAAAACCTAAATATACAATGTACTTTCTTGGTATTTTGGTTTAGCCATACGTGATGGTAATTTAGACAATAGTTCGTGTGTCCTGACGGTCATAATATCAAATACTTCTATCCGCATGGTTTCCACCTTTTCTCGCACAATTTCGTTGCAAGAACACAACAATTTTAAGAATTCCATCTGACTTTCCCGGAACAGCAGAACATACAGGTAAGGATCAAGAAAACAGCTCGCTAGACCTACAGAATCTACAGAAAGTCTGAACTGTGTCACATCCAGATGTCCCTGGGATCTCATAACAATGATGATAATATATGCAAATGATGTCAGTACAATAACTGCTAAATATAGCACAACGATAAAAGTAGATGTGTATCTCTTGATCTCTTTGGCAGTGGAGACGAATGACATCTGTTTATTCCCGTGTTTCGTTTTTTTCATAACTATATAGAAAATTTTGCAATAGCAGACAAGTGCTATGACAATGATAAGACACAAGGAAACGCCACAGTAAATTGATCCAATCTGAGTACACAGACCTGCCTGAACGAACATCATTGACGAATGTTGTAGGTAGCAGCCGCCAAAGCAAACGATCAGAAATAGGCATGTTGCTGTGAGCCAAAACCCGACCGCTACAACTCGAACAGTGTTCACTGAGCAGTGATTGATATACACTAGTGGCCAGTTGAACACCACCAATCTCTCTATGGTCATCAGCCCCACCGTCACATAAGCTATCTGTATACATATAAGAGAGAATACTTGCAACTGGTTGTTGTAACCAGGATTCATAACAAATTTCCTCATTGAGCTGGTCGTGATGTAGAGAATGTCAAATACTAGGAGTGCTTTTGAAAGGAACTTTGTTGTATATGGGATCCTCTTCGTCCGTGCAATGATAACAATGGCCACTGTATTAGTAAGAACAGAGATAGCTCCACAAGATACAAACGCTATTTTGATCCATTGACTGTAGTTTTCTATGTACAGATTTCCTTTACTAGTAAAGTTTCTTGTGAATGAGGTTGTATTGTCGACACTTTCATTGAAGAGGAGAGACATCTTCTTCAAGTTAACTCCCGCCTCGTGCAGGCATACGTCGGTGTTAAGTTGTTGGGATTTTATGAGAATATTGGTGTTAACATTTTGTACTTTATAAGAATATTGATGCTAAGCAGATTGAACTTTATAAGAATATCGGTCAGTCGTTTATTTTACTGGACCCAGTAATGTGTCGCCTTTCATCACAATTATCTCCTCTCTATGGTGTTCTACAATTGATTAAGTATCATATCTGCAACGGTTGCCCGGATAACAGCATGGTGATCTGAAACACAAATACGAATAAATGGTATGGGATTAGTCATAACATCCATAAATTACCATAATCAAGCAAGCATGCATACATATAAAATAAAAGCAAGCAGCTTTTGCAACAATAGATTTGACCTACCCTGTTCATGCCGTTGTAAAAAAACAAAATCGTTTGCAACCCAGTGCTAAATATTTATCACAATGGTTATAAACGGTGACTTCTGGTGATGCGTAAACAGGGGTCGATATGAGGGAACTTCTGGTGATGCGTAAACAGGGGTCGATATGAGGGACTAGGTTAATCCTTCCCCTCATACAAACCATTTTGCAAAGAGTAGACCAAGACCATGCGCCCCTATAGGAACCGACTGACCAGGGTCTACTCTATGCCTATGAAAGCACATAATCTAGATCTATCTACAGTTTCTGGTAACACCAAAGCACCGTGTGTACATATATCATTAAGGTAAATTAAGTAATAGTCTTGGTGACACCAGTTCTTATATAAGGGAAAGCGTTAACCCTTATAGGAGCCGTCTGGTCAGGCTCTGTAGTTTATGATATAATATAGGTATGATTCTACAGTCTCTGCCATGTAATAACATTTTCCCTGTTGTATATTCATGTAAGAAATAATTATATCATGAATATTAATAATATTATTTTTTATAATGGCATATAAACACAGGGCATTTTGCCTGAGACAGAAGCTGTCGAATCAGATCTATATTACACCATAAGCAAATAGAGCAGACCCTGATCAGACGGCACTTATAAGAGCCGTCTGATCTGGGTCTACTCTGTTTGCAGATGCGCGAAAATGAGCTTACATAAGGGAAATGGTTAATATCCATGATCCCATTATATCTTACAGGGTTAACCAGGAAAGGGTTAATTAACTGTTAAGCCATTCAAAAATAGCGTAATTGTTAAACATGTATATGAATATAGATACATAATGACAGGATTAGTTCACTTACCACTCACAGATAGTGTTTCCGGAATATTTCATCCAGTTCAATTTGTTTGCCGTCTGAACACATTTACACAATAACAAGTTATGCATGAGTTTACAGCATAATACAAAGTGTTGGGAATGAGTGTCACACAAATATTTAATATGTGGAAACTATATGTCGTGATTGGTTAACTCGTGGACACTGTATCTCGTGACAGGCTAACTCTTTCACTACTGAGGTCGCCAATCATCCACTCATAAAGCTTGCTGCATTGGGCGTATATGTGGATACCCGTACAAACAGAATCCAGATGAGACGCCGAGTAACTCGGCATCTCATTAGGATCCAAACTGTTTGGCACACCGCTCACCTCTTAGAAACATAAACTGATAGAAAGTCGAGTGAAAATTAAAGCAGACGGCATTGTTTGCAGACGAAAATTATTTGGCACCATAAAGGTTAACTGATATCTATTTGTAGAGAGTCTGTCAATGTCAGGCGACTACTGACATGAGCTTTTTCAGTGGCTAGCTGTCTATTTTCACTTTTGTTCTAGTTTTCTACCAAAGAGAAACTATTACTATATGTTACATTGAAATTTGCATATGACCTACGAGTATTTAGTAGTAAACTGTATTTTTAATAGTTAATACCTTGAATGGCATACAACCTTTTTATATGCCTCTACACATTGCCAAACTATGTAAAATTCTGATATACAGTCTGCTAACGTGTAGAATTTCCTGGGGTAATTCTTACGACATTGTATTTATTTCAAAACACAATGTTTTATGATAATTAGCTGCTTCGGCCTCGCAAATTGAATTCAATGCAATAATTAACATAATACCAACACATGTAAGGCATCATGTTACACAGACATGTTCTATAAACTTCTTAGAGTTCAGTCAAACCGCCATATAGTACAGAAAATCATTATTTACGCAGATATTTAGCATGGGACCGAAGACTGTCGAAAGTTCTGTTCTTAAAATAGATTTTAAGACCTGGAAATTCCCATAAAATCAAAGTACTGATGTACTGATATTTATCACCTCATGGTAGTGGTTGCTGAGCAAATTTACCAGTTTGTCGAAACCACTATTAAACGTTCAAACTTTTACTATCATTTTGCTATCAATTAATACAACATTTGATAATAAAGTCCACTTTGACGAACAGGTAGTTTGCCGAAACCACCATAATTCACAGGCACTGCTATAGGAAATAAAGAAGAAGGGTTGTTTAGTATATTAGTGTAGTGGTATTAATAGTATTAATTACCATCCCCGACCACAGCACCGAGGCTCTGGTTGTTGGCTCTCTTTGATGTAAAGCTACTTACTGAAGGCTATTGCTACGGCTCTATCACATGGGGTTTGGGCTCATAGACGTAGGTTGAAGTAGCTAACTTTATATTGTTTTAAAAGTACATGTAGATTCAGTTAATGATGACATTAATGATGATGCACACACGTCGATGAAAGCGTTGATCTAGGCTAAATAAATGCCGTTCTTAAAGGAATTACAGACTCTGCACAAACAAAAACTTAATGCTTTAAAGTGTATTCAATTTCTTATCTTCATACCAATACAAATATACGCGCGTTCATGTACATTTTATAATACAGTGCTCCTTCTCTACAACGACACCCTTTGTGGTACGAAGATTGTATGTGTTGTTCAGAGGGAGTTGTTATAGGGAGGGAAAATCAAACATAATTAGCTTGTTTACAGATTCCCAGATACGGTGTATTTCGAGATCTAAATCCGTTATGCCTCTATCAAACCCTATGTTGTGACCACTCTTTAGAATCGTCACAAAGTGGCGATTCTAAAGGGTGGTCACAACATAGGGTTTGATGGAGGCATAAAGAAAATACGATGGAAAAAAGTTGTTTCTGGAGCCATGTTGTTTCGAAAACAGCGACATGCGTTGTTGTAAGGAGGGAATCTTTATTGAGAGGGCCGTTGTAGAGAGGGAGCACTGTAGGTGAAATAAAGAACTAACTTGAGATAGTTTTAAACCATTACTTTGACATCGTACATTTTAAAAGTGATTTCCTATAAAAGCAACTTGAAATATTTCAATAACTGCTTCTTCTACTCCAAGTCATTTTCATTGCATACTTCTCTGCTAGTATAATAACAAGCAACCATTCATAGATCTAGTTATCTGTACTAGTACAATCTCCAAACATTGAAATAGATATTGTAGATATTGTTTTGTACATTGTGTCAATATTTGAATGTCGCTGAATATCTTTTTCAAATATATTTCTTGTTTATTGGACGATTCTTTTTTAGATGGTAGCCGTGCTAAAGAGTGCGTCAAAGCGCAGAGCTGCAGATAACTGTGCGTACTCAAATTACTAAAATCGAATTTCTCCACCAATTCCTATGTTGTGACCACTCCTTAGACACGTCTTTTCGAGACGATTCTAAAGAGTGGTCACAACATAAGGTTTGGTGGAGAAATAACGGAGTTATTCTTGAACATGTTTTAATTTATGCGTTTTATCTGGACCTCTGGGAACGCAATAAAACATGTCTCTGGTGGATGCGTTCAGGCGCGGATTTAGAGGGGCGGAGCCGGCGTATGTCCCCTAAAATTGCCCAAACAAACTTTTTTGAGTCAATTAGATCTAAATCTAATTAAAATCAATAAAGCAATGATTTAGTCTGAGTTTTTATGTTTCCCTCACCCATTTACGCTCTTTTTCAACATATTTTACAAACATACTATAGTGATGTCATCAAACTTAACAATCTACCCCCACCTCCTTCCAAAATAAATCTAACCCCCCCCCCCCCCCCCGCCACTAATCTGAAATCCTGGATCCGCACCTGGCGTTTGCATTTGGTTCCTCGTTCCGGTATCCGTGACATGACTCGCACTTGCAAACAGCTTACATCGAGTATAATCTTTTCTTGTGATGATGATAATCATTTAGCATGCAGAGTCGTGAATGTAATTTTTATCCAGTCACCAGGCTTCTCTAGTGACATAATAAAGGGGGTGCAAATAAACTTAGGTTTATTAGGTTACTTCCGGTAGTGGAAGGTTTATTAGGTTAGTAGATAGGCGTAATGATTCTATAACCATGGAACTATTTTAGTTTTCTGTAAATATTCATAAACATGTTGATGGAATAGATCTAACAGATCTACTTGGTCACCAGAAGAATTATTCAAATGAGAAAAAATAAAAATAATTGGCTACAGCTGGTTTCGAACCCGCGCCTGATCCTACAAAAACTAATTCTAATCTCTCTAGAGACGTCGCCCTTACCGATTACGCCACTGAGGCCACATACAAAATGACGTTGATTTATCACTTTTATTAATTTAATCCACCGCTGGCAAAACCCGTTTTTGATAAAATCAAACCTGGAAGCAAGGATTGACAGATAAATAGTAAATGTTTTCTTTTCACTCTTATGATTAGATTGATAAACTCTTACAGGGGCGGTGATAGTCATAAACCTAAATAGATAGCCTGTTCAGTTCCATCGATTTCTGAGTGACGTTAGGTAGAATCTAAATAGAGAATAATAGGTTAGTGCCGTAGATGGGACGCTTTATCCGACGAGGGGAGAAAACGTTGAGGCGAGGCTCTCCGAGTCGGATAAAGGCGTCCCATCTACGGCACTAACCTATTATTCGATTTATCCAGTCAATAAAGTTAAATGTCTTTTTTATAGACTCATAACACTCTTGAAATAATTTACATTGAAAATGCAGTTTTTCGATCAACGGCTCCCTCCCTTTTCACTTCCATTTAGACGTAAATAGATCTAATGAGCTACCGCAGAGGAATATAGTTTCGATACTTGTATTACTAGAAGGGAAACGTGGTTGAAAATTTGAAAAATAAGATGATTTGAATCGAGGGTCGATAAGTTATTTCAAACAGACATGATCTATATTCTTTGGTCAAATTCGAGTTACGTAGTCTCGGTTTCTATTTTTATCCAGTCACCAGGCTTCTCTAGTGACATAATAAAGGGGGTGCAAATAAACTTAGGTTTATTAGGTTACTTCCGGTAGTGGAAGGTTTATTAGGTTAGTAGATAGGCGTAATGATTCTATAACCATGGAACTATTTTAGTTTTCTGTAAATATTCATAAACATGTTGATGGAATAGATCTAACAGATCTACTTGGTCACCAGAAGAATTATTCAAATGAGAAAAAATAAAAATAATTGGCTACAGCTGGATTCGAACCCGCGCCTGATCCTACAAAAACTAATTCTAATCTCTCTAGAGACGTCGCCCTTACCGATTACGCCACTGAGGCCACATACAAAATGACGTTGATTTATCACTTTTATTAATTTAATCCACCGCTGGCAAAACCCGTTTTTGATAAAATCAAACCTGGAAGCAAGGATTGACAGATAAATAGTAAATGTTTTCTTTTCACTCTTATGATTAGATTGATAAACTCTTACAGGGGCGGTGATAGTCATAAACCTAAATAGATAGCCTGTTCAGTTCCATCGATTTCTGAGTGACGTTAGGTAGAATCTAAAAATAGAAACCGAGACTACGTAACTCGAATTTGACCAAAGAATATAGATCATGTCTGTTTGAAATAACTTATCGACCCTCGATTCAAATCATCTTATTTTTCAAATTTTCAACCACGTTTCCCTTCTAGTAATACAAGTATCGAAACTATATTCCTCTGCGGTAGCTCATTAGATCTATTTACGTCTAAATGGGAGTGAAAAGGGAGGGATCCGTTGATCGAAAAACTGTATTTTCAATGTAAATTATTTCAAGAATGTTATGAGTCTATAAAAAAGACATTTAACTATATTGACTGGATAAATCGAATAATAGGTTAGTGCCGTAGATGGGACGCCTTTATCCGACTCGGAGAGAAAACAGTTGAGGCTCGGCAAGCCTCGCCTCAACGTTTTCTCCCCTCGTCGGATAAAGCGTCCCATCTACGACACTAACCTATTATTCTCTATATCAAGCTTTTTTAAAAAAAATAAACTCCGATGTCAGCTTGAAATCTAGATTATCAAACTTATTTTATCCCTCCCTGTATATGCATGTATCCCATATTAAATGCAGTAGAAGCTAGATTGTCAAAAAGAGGTCAATTATGGTTATGCTAGGCTGGATGTAGCTTAATGCAGGTCAACAAGTATGCAGAAAGCTCCTATAGGAGATTTCTGCATTACTTTTGCCCTGCATCAAACAATCACCTGCTTTAAAAGATGCATGTGCCTAATCAATAGCATGTCGCTTAATCCGTTCCTCCATAAATACGCTTTTCTAGACATTTGCAAACATAGTAGACCCGGATCAGACGGCTCCTATAGGAGCCGTCTGATCAAGGTCTGCTCTCTTTGCTTATGGTATAATGTAGATATGATTCTACAGTTTCTGACATGGCCAAAATATGCTGTGTTTATATGCCATTATAAAAATGAATTTAATAAATATTCATGTTATCATTATTTTTAAAAAGAATATTCATGGAGTAAAGGGTTAAGAAAGGTTCTACAGTATTCGAAGAAATACTAGATCTATAATTAGTCTTTTCATATGTCTTGCAAAGCGTAATAATGTACTTTTAGATAAGGAATAGTCTGTTTTTATCCAATCTGTTTGACACACTGATTACAGATTTTGAACATAAAGAGGGTGAAAATGTGTGTAACAATAATGTGTTGAGCAGTTTAACGGTTTATCAAACGAAAAAAAGAATAAGGTGTATTATAAGTAACTGACATCTGTAAAGAATAAGGTGTGTTATAAGTACATGTACCTGACGTCAGTAAAGTTCTACTAATGTTATAGTTGTTAGTTGTTTTGCATTAATCTTTTATCTGACACAGACGTCACTGCAAACGGAGAAACCCCAGATTTGACGACACCCGTAGGAGCCGTCTGATCTGGGTCTACTCAGTTTGTATATAGAATAATGTAGATCTGAATGTACCGTCTCTGTATTGACTATTTGTATGTGACTATTGATATAACTATTTACATGGCTGTGCTTACATACCATTGTAAGACCACATTTACAGTAGAACCTGTCTTCTTTGCGGTCATTCATTTATTGCACATAGGAGTCGTAAGAAGCATGTGGTTCCTTAACCCTTTCCCTCATATAAACGTGTTTTCACGCATTTGCAAACAGAGTAGACCCAGATCAGACGGCTCCTAGAGGAACCGTCTGATCAGGGTCTACTCTGTTTGCTAATAGAATTTCAAAGATCTGTGTCTTTACTTTCTAAAATGGCTACAATTTTCCATCTTCCATATTTCGTTATAATCATTTTATTTATGAATATTCAGTAGGTATTGAAATTTGGAATGAACACAGAACAGGGAAAGGGTTAATGCAGGGCAAAAGCAATGCAGAAATGCATATAGGAGATTTATGCATTACCTTTGCCTTGCATTAAGCTATCACTGCCTAGCTTACCTATAATTAGACCTCTTTATGAGTATCGCTTAAAACAGGTGCTACTGTAATTAGTACATTATTTCTTAGATGCATTTTCATCAAGTAGAGGGTGAACTTACTAAGAAAGCGTGTCAAGGACAACTCGAAATATGTGATTTGCATTTGCTTTGTCTTCCCCCCCCCCCCCCCCCCCCCTTGTCCTTACATTACAGAGCATTGGGAGAGAAAGTTAATCGTATTATGTTGATAAGTATGATATTATTACGTGCATATTGCTGAGGTAACGGTATCATCAGCTCAGTCATAGCCATTAACTCGGTTAATCAGCTGCTTTAGAAGATACATAATGTATTAGAATAAAGGCCAAGAGTTGCCGCTGGGAGACAGCTGTAGTTGACACAGGCTGGTATTGACTGACCATAGTTACTCACCACTCTATGGGAGTACTCAAGTCAACGCAACCGCGACAAATTGGCGTCTTTTGACGCCTCTTTAAAAGTCACTTTTTGAAAGGATCCTGCCTAACTGAGCATTTCATCTATACATTTGCTGCATAGAGTAAATGTTCTATTTAGCACATTGGTTTTATTTCAAGACTACACAGTTACAAACTTTCCTGTTTTCTAGTAAATGCTCCTTTTCTACGCCTGAACAAATAGATTAGGCCCAGATCAGACGGGTCCTTTTCTTCATGTATCTAGATTGAGTGACCACTGATGTGAGGCGGTGCCTTCCATCGGGATCCGAGCCGTTTGACACTCGGTAAATGGTTTCTTCAAATTTTGACCGATTCGGAAGACGTTTTAATTTCACCAGCTCCAAATACTTTTCAATGTGGGACAGAGGCTAAAAGAAGATACAAATCATGAATTATGTTTCATATTTACTATTGTCATTTGTATACACATGAATTATGTAATATTTGTATACACATGTTTTATGTATAATTTGTATACACATGTATTGTGTATTATTTGTATACACATGTTTTTTACATATGAATTGTATACACATGTATTATGTATGATTTGTAACAGCTCCTTGTTGATTTATATGTAAAAAATAGTGAAAAATAATAAACGAGGCCTTCGAGCTTCTCAAAGACACAACATGATTTAGATCTATTATGGCTTAATTTACCTATTACAATGCATGAATTAAAGTAAAGACCCTCTTAACGGGATTTCTAATACAGACAAATTTAAATACATTTAGACAGGTGGCCGCTAAATGCAGGACGAACGTCATGCAGAAAGCTCCTAAAGGAGTTTTCTTCATGACGTCCACCCTGCATTAAGCTGCCACCTGTCTCCGAGGCCGATATTTATACTAAATTGAGCGTCCAGTTTAGAGGAGTTTTACTGTATCATCAACTCACGAATCACATTAACCTTTATCTGTTAATGGGCATATGGTTCTATTTTCAAATAATTTGGATGCTGCACGTGTCCCGACGTTATAAAACCTTTTGCTTGAGTCTGAGATCATTCTCAAGCATCTGACTGACCAGATTCTGAGCTTGCTCAGAATCAGACAAATCAGATTCTTGAGAATGAACTCAGGCTTAGACTCGAAAGTTTTATAATTTTTGGCCGTGGTTATCGCGGCTTTACTCGGTGTCTCTTCTGGATCCAAACTGTTTATAAATACCAGCCAAGAGACGCTCGTCAAGAGAACCGTTTTCCTTTCTTTCAATACGTTTCGAAACGTGTGGCACAAATGAGTATCTTATTTCCATACTAAGTTTACTTAACAATAACAGTTGAACTTCGATTTCTCTAACTCCAGGGGGGCGTACACATTATTTCGAGATAAGAGCGATTCGAATCATCCGCTTTCTAATTTGAAAAATGTCTCAGGTTCACAGCTTAAAGAAATGCCGATGGCTCATATGGGAGCATTTCTTTAGACCTGCATTAAGCTGTCACGTGTGTTTCTAGATACATTTTAAAACATTTCTGTATTGTACACTTGGAAGAACTGTACTTTTACATCGAGTTATCCGAAATTCAGTTGTAGTTGTTATCAGTTTGTTGGTAAAAGAATAAGAATGATTACCTTTTTTGAAATATTACGAAACGGATACACCGAACGCTCTGTTGATTAGATCTACATTTTTAATAAACAGGTCTACAAAACAGTAGCTATCCAATACAGATTATTTAATACATTTAACCCTTTTTGCGCAAACTTTCTAATTGTCGTCTGCAATCAAAGTTTGTTAAATCATTCAGTAAAATAAGGAAATGAGATAAATAAATGCAAATTTCAAAGGAATAAGGCACATATATAGAAATAGAGATTGAGACAAATAGTAAAGTCCCTGATCAGACGCCGCCTTGAAAAGGCGGCGTCTGATCTGGGACTGCACTATTTGTCGTGGTGCATTTATGCGACTGCGACGGTGAAAGGGTTAAATTAAATAACTTGCTACATATTCAGTATACAGTAGAGTCTGTCTTAAGCGACCATTGTGGATCTGTAAGGCAGATTGTAACTCAATACAGGTAAAAGGTAATGCAGAAAGCTCCTACAGGAGTTCCTATATTACATTATCTGCATTACGTTTGCCCTGCGTTAAGCAACTACCTGCATTTTAAGACTCCTATCATCCTATGTTCAATAAATGAATGGCTGCTTAGGACAATTTCAACTGTATAATCTACGAGCACAGTGTTCGTTTTTGTAGAGACCTTGTGCGATGAAATGCACAACTCACCATTTGAAAAGCACCTTTGTAAGCACAATGGAACAGTGATTTAACCTTTTCAAACAGGGACACACATACACTATTATTTGCAAACATTGTAGGCCCAGATCAGAGGGGTTCGCTGTGAGTCATCTGATAAGGGAATGTACTGTTTGATATGCAAAGTTCTCTAGCGAATTTAAGCCTTTTGTACTAAGTGGACCGTATGGGCAATAGCTCTATTTATCACAGTGGTTTCAAAAAGTAACTTTTAAAAAAGACGTCACTATCAGAAAATTGGTCAAATGACATACAGTTCTACATCTTAAACCAACTACTAAGTAAAATGGACATTTTAAAAGTGAGTATTTTAAGTGACCATAATGATCCTTTCAGCCCTGGGTCCATGCTTATAAAACTTTTCGTTGAGTCTGAGTACGTTCTCAAGCTTTTGATTGGTCAGATTTGAGCCTCTGGCTCAAATCTGACCAATCAAAAGCTTGAGAACTCAAATCTGACCAATCAAAAGCTTGAGAACGAAACTCAGACTCAGCTAAAAGCTTTATAAGCATGGACTATCAGAATGGAATAGCCCATCAGTGTTTAACTACACAGCCCATTCAGTATGAAATGCTTCAACTTGTTTACAGATATTGCAGGACAAACAAAGCAGACCTAGATCAGAGGGTTTCTCTAGGAGCAAACTGACCTGGGTCTACACTATTTGTATATGACAGTGTCGACTATGCGTGTCCCGAGTTGAAAGGTTTACAATCGTAAAGGGCTGACAGACGAAATGACAGACGGACGGACAGATGGAGAGGTGAATTGATATACACAATGTTGAGTTTAAGTGCCCATGCTTTTCAAGAGTGGGTGTTAATAGAAACAGATAGGACTATAAGAGGAAGTAGCAGCTTAATACTACAGTGAAGAAACATAACTTTTACTTTCGTCATGAGTTCAATTACCAACTATCTAAATACTGGATAATTATATAAATGATCTTTATTGTTTGCATAGTTCCAACAATTTCTACGATTTATGACGAATTTCTTTATATTCTTGCAACTTCGGTATCTCGAAGTAAAAGTTAGGTCCTGCCAAAATTTGCAATACAGAATTGTTCTAAAGTGTATCACTACATGTGTCTTTTAAGGTAACAATATCATACACTTCTATCCGCATGGTTTCCACCTTTTCCCGCACAATTCCGTTGCAAGAACACAGCAATTTTAAGAGTTCCATCTGACTTTCCCGGAACCACAGAACATATAAGAAAGGGTCAAGAAAGCAACTGACCATAGATACCAAATCTGTGGATAGTCTGGCTTGTGTCAGTGTAAGATGTCCCGGTGATTTCATGAAGATAATAATTATATATGCCACTGATGTCAACACAACAGCTGCTAAAAATAACACTGCGACAAAAGTAGATTTGTATCTCTTTATCTGTTTAGCAGTCGAGACGAATGACATCTCTTTATTCCCATGTTTTGTTTTTTCCCTAACTATACAGAAAATTTTGCAATAGCAGAAAAGTGAAATGACAATGCTAAAAAGCAAACAAGTAAAAAAGTAAATTGACCAAATCGGAGCATATATATCTACTTGCACGAACATCATTGACGAATGTTGCAGGTAGCATCCGCCAAAGCAAACGATAAGAAATAGGCATGTTGCTGTGAGCCAAAAAGCGACTGCTACGATCCGAACAATGTTCTCTGAACAGTGACTGATATAAATGAGTGGCCAGTTGAACACGACCAGCCGTTCCATGGCAATCAGAGCGACCGTAAGGTAGGCTAATTGTAAAAATATAAAACTGGACACTTGCAACAACGTGTTGTAATAAGGTTCTGCAACAAATTTCCTAAATGAGCCGGACACGGTGAAAAGAATATCAAATACTAGGAGTGATTTTGAAAAGAACTTGGTTGTGTATGGGATCCTCTTCGTCCGTGTCATGATAACGATGGCCACCGTGCTGGTAAGAATAGAGATAGCTCCACAAGATACAAACGCTATTTTGATCCATTGACTGTAGTTTTCAATGTACAGGTTTCCTTCACCAGTAAAGCTTCTTGGCTGTGAGGTTGAGCTTTCGATACTTTCATTGAACAAGAGAGGCATCTTTCTTAGGTAACGTTTTGCCACAGTCAGATATACTTCGGTGTTAAGTAGTTATTAGAATGAGTAACTTTATAAGAATATTGGTGTAAAGTTTGTAAACAGCGTGTTCTTTATAAGAATATCGGTCAGTTGTTTTCTTTTGCCATGACCCAATAGTGCGTCACTGCTAATAGCTATTACTTATATCCTCCCCGTGGTGTTCTATAATTAATCTGTACCAATATAACAAATCTGCAACTGTTGTCTGGGAAACGACATCGTCGATCTGAAACACAAATATAATGTACAAATAAATGGTATCCACTTAATCATAACATAACCCAGCATGCATATATATAAAATAAAAACAAGCAGCTTTTGGAAAATTGGATTTGATCATTCCCCTTGTCCAGAAGAACCTGTCTTGTGTAGCCATTCATTTATTGAAGATAAAAGTGATCCAGAAATTTACAGTAGGAGCTTTCTGTATCACTTTCGCCCTGCATTACGCTAGGTGTTATAAATAAACTATATAGTTTATATTCGACCCAATTCCAATGAAACAAATACATGTATACTAAATTGTTATGTATTTCAAAGAAGACCTTTAACAAACTTGACCATATGCTCACCCTTTACGATCTCGTGAAATAATTCGGAAATGACAATACATGTCAAGCATGGATTCGTTCATAGTAGCCGACCATACCCATATAGTTGTAGATGGCTATCAATTTGAAGGTAACTCGGTGTTTATTAAGAAATAAAATTAAAATGTGGTCCGATAATTCGACAAATTCAGCGACGTCAAAGTCCCAGAATGTGTTGGCCAGCCTCATGCAATAGAAAAGAATATACAGTGCTTATACGAACAATAAGTATATTGGCCATTGCTACTGTTTTCTTTCATTTGCTTAAGATAGAGTTGATATTGCGTTTGTAGGCATGCAAAGATTGGTATTTTCATTGCACTGGAAGAGGTGGGTGGTGGAGTTTGGACAACGATTAAGATCTCTGTTGAAAATATTTGATGTGCAGACTGAAGCTCGCTAGTTTAAGAAAAAACTACAGAAATCTACACAGTTAGCGTTTTTTGGAACCACTTGCATGATCATGCAGTTTGTATATCTACTTAGACCCTGGGTATGCAAACAAAAGACTGAATTTTCCGGTATTCCCTAAAGTATCTAAAAGGTAGCTAGCAAATGACGGATGCGAAATTGATTCTAAAAGTGGAAAAATACGGGATATATAAACCGTGATATGTAATATTTATTCTGCTTGCTTGGGTCTGGAAATAACCTATGGAGGAAAGGGTAAATACCACGTTACTGACGTATATTACAGCTAAATTATATGCTTGAATTAGTCTATAAATATTGTGGGTTTCAAATCAATCCAATAAGTTTTCATACGGTTCATGTATGCCAGAAAATGACGATTATTTGTGACAAGGTCACTTTCGAAATCAAATTTATGTCCATAAGTGCTTCTGAATTTTTTTTATTTTGTTCAGAGAATGATACTTGGTCCTTAATTGCCAACTGATATGCATATTTTTTGTGGTTGTCTCGTATGCTTCCTGATCAATTTGTGACATAAAGTCGCGTTTTAACTTTCCTCCATAAATACGCCTTTCTACGCCTCTGTAATAACCACTTCTTGAAACCATTGTTATAAATAGAGCATTTACTACTATAGGAGCAAATGTTCTATTTATCAAAATGGTTTCAAACTACACAATTCTAAAAGTTTCCTTTTTCTCTAGTAATGCTCCTTTTGGGTAAATTTATTCAAAGGGTTTGGGTCTAGAAATAACCTATGGAGGAAAGGGTAAGTATCACGTTACTGACGTACATTACAGCTAAATTCTATGCTTGAATTAGTCTATAAATAGTGTGGGTTTCAATCCAATAAGTTTTCATACGGTTCATGTATGCCAGAAAATGACGATACCAAATTTGGTATATACAAGCGTTGCAGGCGGGTAAGGCATACGTGGCTTTTATAAAATATTTCTTTGTGTAAGTCCAGTACCTGTTTGCTTTCATTATTAGTCTCCTACCGGTTCCTTTGGGGGGGGGGGGGGGGGCTATAGGTTTTGTATTTCTACCGTCCTTCCGTCGACCCGTCCTTCTGCAAAGAGTTTTGCCCGGAATTTTGTCGGAGTTTATCTTTTCAAACACTTTAGGTAGGGTTTAAAACAATTCTTTTGTGGGTGCATAATGGGAAGGTCTCTGTGACCTTGACTTTCATCCTAAATTCAGTGTTAGTAATTTTTTGTGTGGAAACTTGCCTGGATGATATATCCGTAACACCATTGGGCTAGGATTTCCAAATTTATTTTATGAATGCATCTTGACTAGAGCGTAAATAGTAGAACCTCTCTTAAGCGGTCATTTATCTATTGAAGATAACCATGAGTCTTAAAAAGTAGGTGGCAGCGTAACCCATTTGCTCCCAGTGGATTCTTCCATGTTTATATATTGGATTAGTCCATTTTCTTGGCCTAAATTTTGGCCTAAATTTTCAATTTCGTTTTGTTTTATATTGAAATTTCTATCAGCAAACATTGTAGACTCTGATCAGACGCCGCATTATGCGGCGTCTGATCAGAGTCTACACTGTTTGCCTACGTCCCATATATGGGATCGTGGGAGTAAATGGGTTAATGCAGAGCAAATGTGACCCTGGTTCATATAGAATCCGTCTGATTTGGGTCTACTCTGTTTACAAAGGCATGAAAAACGTTTATACGATGGAAAGGATTAACCCTTACAGTAAAGGAGCCCTCTCATCAGGGTCTGCACTGTTGATGTTACACTTTTCTTTAGAAAGCATCTAAACATTCACCATAAGCTTGACCTGTTTGAATTTTGGAATAGTCCATTTGAAAAGTCAGCGTTGTGAGGGTTAAGGTTAAGTAAATAACAAAGTGTACAAGTATAGCCAGGGTCTATAAGGTACACGTGTACTGTAAAATATGAATGCATCTATGAACTATCAAACAGTATAAAAATGTTGTTGGCTAGAGTTCTTACTTGAACAGTCGTGCAGTCTTGTTCTCTGGCTAAAACCTGATATTAGTTTCTTATTGTGCTGACTTCAAAACAGTTTTACTTTATGCTTTACAAATTACTTGTTTGGTGTGGTGGTATAGTGGTAACGCACTTGACTGCCGGTCCGGAGATCCGGGGTTCAAATCCCGGTCCCTCCCGGAAATTTCAGAGACGCTTTTCAGTGTCTCCCACCCGCACCTCTTCTCCACCGGGGATTTAAGTGGGTACCTGTGAGGGTCACTAGTCGGTACTGCGGCTGCATGATTGCGCCATGTGTTAACAGTGCTCAATACTGTAGGCGAATGACTCAATGACCAGGGGAGTACATGTACACTCGGCTGAGCGGTCTTTCCGACTGAAAGTAGACTATAACTAGGTACTTTGCCTCATGGTGTCATCGTTCATCAAAAAGTATTCCAGTCAGCATGTTTCTTTGTATCCTCCCCTTACACTAGCAGTTTTTCTGAATTCCCATTCCCTCATTCTCTCCATATGTTTTAGTTTTCTTGATACATATCTACATGAATACTTTCAGGCGTCATGTTGAAAAGTCTTTCAGATATTTGTTTGAAGATGCCTGGAATGCCTCGCATTGAATGAAATAAAGCATTCCTGACTTCTTTTACAATGTGTTTCTCATCTTGTGTTGGTGCATTTGTCATGTCTACCTCTTCTATTAAGTATTCAGATCATTTGACGTATACGTGTAGTATTTTGCTAAACAGCCATCAGCATTACCAATGCTGAACGACACTGGTGCTTCATGAGATCCCCAAGATCGATATTCACATATGACCCTTATGACTGATTTAGTAATTGCACTCAACTATGTCCGTGCTGCCAGTATACTAACACCGAAGCATTGTCTTCAAATCAGTCTTTAACAACTCGAGGAACCGTGCGTGGGTTTCCAGCCTGTTGTTTATAAAAGCTTCTTTAGCGACTTTATCTCTTACATCTGCCCTGAGAAAGTCATCTTCATTTTGAACAGATTCTCGGAGAAACAATACAAACGATATTGAGCGCGAGATTGACAACGATCATTGCCACCTTGGAGAAAGTTGGTTGCGTTGATGCTTTAGGCTAATTTGATACCCTAGGAAGAGGTGAGCGGATACAGAGAAAACCGGGTGCGATGCCCTACTGCTTTCTCTTGTTCCATAATGGATTGAGGATGAATTGTGGAAGCATTTTGGAGATGGCTCTTGAAGCAGCTGAAGAATATGAAGAAGTGGATGGGGGCTCTTTGAAGATTATTATTCGGTCTAAACGTGCATTACGATTAATACAGATGTGATGATAGTTGAATATATCACACAGAAAGGTCTACCGCTTAAACCCGTAGAAACATTCTTAACATTGAGGAGCAGAATCGAAATGAGGGATGGGTTTTCTGTTTCTTGTGTTATCATTAGCATTTATTGAATTTGACATGATAATGTTTCATGCATTGTTTGTTATGTATCCTATTTTAGTAATGTGAAATGTATTGTTTCTAAAATCTAGCTATGCACCTACAGCATGCACTGATAACGTTTTGTACATGTGCTTAAAACAACAATGATATAATGGTTTGTAAATACATGTATGCTTTTGTTTGTAAATACATGTATGTGTCAAAAGCATTAGCCTCAATAAGTATAATGCCACTTGTATGTTACAAAATACACCATTTAAAAAGCCTTGATTCATTTCTACTTAACAAATCATGTTATATTACTTTTAAATGTCCTCATCAATACTGGTACTTTACACGTCATTACAATGGCGTCTCCTCAAAACATGATACTTTTAAAAATGATTTTTAAATATCATAATCATTGCTGTGGTGTACTGATACGGATAACAACAACGAAAATACTCGTATATATACAACTATTCAAATGAGCCGAGACATCAGCCTACACATACTCCGTTTAGTTTACTTAATAAGTTTAAGTTCTTGAGTCATTATCTTAATCTTTGCTTAAGTCAGATACTAGGTAAATCATTTCACATTTTTTGTGATACCCTACTCATTTTTTATGAAATAATGAAATTAAGCAGATTTTAAAGTTTCATATCACACTTGGAAATTGAAACGCTATTTGTACCTTAACTGTTCATTTGTTTTCATACCAGAAATGTGTACAACCATGCCCGTATAAAGAAAATAACGGATACGGACACCATCGTTTGATATAAAACCATAATTAAATCATAATTAATTTGAAAGCGGTTGAATTATTTCGGTATACTTGAGCAAACCGGATGGTTTAAAATTCGTTCTACTGTTTTTAAATAATGTCCCTTTTTTGTTTCATTTAAGCATTAATATTCATGAATATGCTGATGAACTGATTATCAACATCATATTCTAAATCAAAGACCATTGTTTTTCTTATAATTATATTTGGTGACATGTTGATAATGTTAGCTCCCAGCTGCCCAAGGCCCTGTGATATATAACGTTTTTACCTTCTCTATGCGTTGACGCTGTCCGGACGTACATTTGCTATGGAAACTCTAAAAATCAATAAAATGCAGATGACCCATAGAGACACGTTTTTACATAGTATCTGCTAGATTACGCTCAATGACGTGGTTTTATGTTTAAGAACACATCTTTATGCATTTGGAGTATTACAGGTGATTACAGATCTAGTTTTCACCATTTCCCTGTCTTTTTCTCTAATTTTAGGAGGGGGGGTGTTTCTCATTAATATTCATGAATACGCTAATGAACTTATTAACAACAATACATTCTAAATCAAAGACCAGTGTATTTATTATATGTTTGGTAACAAGTTGGTACTGTTAGCTACCAGCTCTCGAATGCCTTGAGATATAATGCTATCTCCTATATGCGCTGACGCTGTCCGGGCGTACCTCTGCTATGGATACTCAAAAACGCAATAAAAGTGTAAATAAGCCATAGTGACACGATTTTGTTTTATATAATACTCTCCTTGATGATGTTGTATGTATAAGAACATATTTGGGTGCATTTGGAGCAACACAGGTGATTTCAGATCTAGTTTTCGCCATCTTCTAGTCGTTTTTTCTTCATTTTCGGTGTTCTCATTAATATTCATGATTATGCAAATGAGGTAATTAACAATAACATATTCTTAATTAAAGACCAATGTCTTACCTTTAGTTTGACACCAGTTTCAAACTCTTAGTGCCCCGAATAGCATAGATATACTACATTATAGCCTTTATCCACCGCCATTGTCGAGACCACTGGTTGCCATGGAAACGGTAGAAAACCCCATAGCAGGAATGAGTTTTTTCATGGGTACAATTTTGATTTCCATTCAGCAGACCCTACCAAATACATGTACCCTAGTACCCATGAAAAAAAGTCAGACGGGGGTACACGGTAACCCTTTCTGCCCCACGGGGTATAGGGGCATCATAAAGCATTTCAATACAGTCGGGCCTGTATTAAGCTGTCATCAAAATGAAGTCTTACGCAGGTCAAACGTAATGCAGAAAGTTCCTAATGGAGCTTTTTTGCATTACTTTTGTCATGCATTAAGAAACCGGCTGTTTTAAAGACTCGTCTGTTCAATAAATGAATGGCCGCAGTTAGACCCGTGGTGTTGTTTTCCAGACCGTAATGACCAAGATTGAACGACCAGTGTAGCCCCTGATCACTACATAGAATTTGATCGATCATGAGACAGTAGCGATAATTATATACCAATAGTTATGCAGAAAGTAAAATGCCATTTGTACGAAACAGTTATAATATGAGTCTTACTTCTAGTCAGATAATCTGGATCCAGTAATTTTTCGAATAACATCAGACAGAACTAAAGTTAACTGACACAGACAGATACTTAGGAGTCACCATCACCCCAGATCTTTCATGGAAACATCATATCGAAAACATCACTAAGAATGCAAATTTAACTACGCGTTTCTTCGTAAAAATATTAGCTCCAATCCTCAAAATACAAAATCAACGGCCTATATAAAACCTATGTTCGACCAATAGTAGTATGTTTTCGCCGTTAATCAAGTCCTTCATATACATGTACACGAGTTTTCACGCATTTGCAAACCGAGCATATCCAAATAAGACGGTTGACCAGGGTCTGCTTTGTTTGCTTGTGACAAAAATCTTTATATCTTTAATATTTAACATTAGGAACATTCAACTAATTGATATTCACGACGTCATCATTTCTTGCATGAATACTGAAAAGGGAAATGTTAATATTAGCTCGGCTTATAGCAGTTCTACTGTATTTAATCGGATATGTGTGACACCTTCTTCTGTTCTTTCTGTCTGAAGAGCAGATATTGCAGAGTCTCTTGGTGTCTCGTGTATTGTGTTATTAATGTGTGTATTATAGAATTAACACATAGCTGTCGGGATGATAGAGGATATTGTCAGCCCGAGAATTGGTATATTTACCCCGAGGCGCAGCCGAGGGTAAATATGCCAGTTCAATGGCTGACAATATCCTCTATCATCCCGACAGTTTTGTGTTAATTATTCTATTATACCAAAAAACTTTAGAAGTACAATATTAGTTAATTCTAAAGTTAAAAGAAATAATCAATGAAGATAATATTCCAAAGAGGGAATTAAGATAATATAGAAATACTGAAATAGCTCTTATCTAATATTTCGACCACTACGAGAGCCTTTATCAAAGATAATCATGTCAAAATACACGTCACATTTTTGGTAAATGTAGAACCTATGCATTCAGCCATAAAATCAAAGAGAATAATGTTGATCCAGCATCATGTAGCATTGAGTTATTTCAAAAGTAATGACGTCATCAGATGACGTCATCAGCGCAACGACGTCGTGCATGCATTAGCGTGCATGCATTCTCCCGAATGTAGTAGATTCCATATGCAATAAAATGCAATAAATGCGATATAATTATGTTTATTATAACGCAAAGTAAAATCCTCGATTTTGATTGGTCAGTTAGCCATGTATAAAAGCCGTGTATCCCTCTAAATTCTGATGTATATACGGAGTCATGAGCAACAATGGAATTTCCCCCGCCGAGTGCCTCGCTTCCTTGATATAACAAAATAAAAATGGCCGACCAGCTTCACTTCGTCGATTCGATTCAAACAACCGCTCTCAAACGAAATAACAAGAGTTTTGGGCGGAAAAAAGTTATCCATTTAGAAACATTTTTGTTATAGTTGTTGTATAACAATGTAAATGAACCCTATATGTGGCGAAGGTCTTTTATTCTGCTTTGATGCTGCAAATGTTGTCAAAGTGCTTGTGCACGTACCGATTAGCCCCCAAACCCCGCTTTTAAAAAGATAATCCACACCCAATTCGATTCAGATTTTATTTATGTACATGCACAGTACACGTACCTGTAAATTGCAGTATAGCCGCTCCTTCCAATGCCCATTGTTTGAATATTATAAAACCGTCATTTTGACGTCATTGAAATGACGTCGGAATGGCGCCAAAATTCCCTCAATTAAGTTAAATAGTGTCTGCTTAACCGCTGATCTGCTGAAAGTTTTACTAACGTCTGATTCTTTCAATCCTTTGATAAACTAATGCACTTGGAAGATCCCTTTCTATCCATTAATATAATGAACTGGTTATTATACACGATGAACTAGGGTTGCAGAGTGATATATAAGCCCTTACCTTACAGTAAGAGGTCCCTGAGGGGAAGCAAAACGACGCCTACATTAACAACGCTAATTAACTGCTACAAATATTAAACTTTGCAGTATAATAAAATCGTTATACAGATCATTGGCGGGATATCTGACTTTTTATTTCCTGCTGAGGAAAATACATGTAGCCCTCGCCTAACGGCTCGGGCAACATGATTTTTCTCAGCAGGAAACAAAAAGTCAGATACCCCGCCAATGATCTGTATAACTAATAATGTTGGTGAGACTGAGAAATTCGGGAGAGAATGAAAGAATATTTGAGTGTTGTAAGAGATGAGAGAAAGAATCCAATAAAAAGACATTTTGGAGTCGGTGGTCATAGCAGTGATGATGTTAGATTTGGGATTTTGAAACGGATATATTCACCTGGAAGCTCATTCCGAGGGTGATATATCCTGATATATTCACCTGGAAGCTCATTCCGAGAGTGATATATCATAAGATCACATTTTAGGTCTATGGCCTATGGGAGTTTTGCATTGAAGGATATATTGAGGTATAATGAATTATAATAATTCATGGTAAATTGTTATTTGCTTGAACTGTTGAAAACAATAATGAATTGATGAAAATGAAAACTTCACAACATATATATCATTTATTTATTTAAGTCTCATCCATGCACATACGTAAACAGCTACATACTTAGAGTGTTAATCAACATAACTTGTACATAGTCATTCTTTAAAGGATTATAAGAGACTGTATATTAATATATCATAATTCATTGCACAAAGTAACACCTAATTACAGAGAGTAAAACCATGTGATTGCAGCTATCTCATGTGAATGTAGCTATCTCATGTGATTCTTGCTATATCATGTGATTCTAGCTGCATCATGTGAGTCTAGCTGTCTCGTGTGATTCTCGATATCTCATGTGATTCTAGCTATATCATGTGATTCTAGCTGTCTCATGCATGTGAGTCTAGCTATCTCGTGTGATTCTAGCTATCTCATGTGATTCTAGATATATCATGTGATTCTAGCTGTCTCATGTGAGTGTAGCTATCTCATGTGAATGTAGATACTTCATGTGATTCTAGCTATCTCATGTGATTGTAGCTATCTCATATGATTCTAGCTATCTCATGTGATTCTATCTGTCTTATGTGATTCTAGCTATCTCATGTTAAGATCCGCAATATGACCGTTTTGTTAAAAAAAAGACTAATCTGGAAAAGTACACAAAACGTGTTTCTTTAAAAATATGCCTTAAAATAACCGTTGTTACCTTTGATCAGATCAAAGATAAACCGATTTGCTAAACACAACTGGAATAATAAATGCCTCCCTTCTGACTATTATATCCAGTTATATATGTTATTAGAACCTATGCTTTATCAATAAAAAGTATCAGCGTACATGTGTTTAGTTAACCATTTCCTTCATATAAACATATTTTCACGTGTCTGAATACAGAATAGACCCAGATAAGACAGCTTCTGTAGGAGCCATCTGATCACGGTCTGCACCGTTTTCTTATGGTATATGATATATCTGTTCCTTTAGTTTCTAAATTGATTAGAATGTTCCAATTTTCATATGTTATTATAAATAGTTCGTCTATGAATATTAAGACAGTAATGAAATTTGGAATAAATAAATATAGAACAGGGAAGTGTTGAATATACAGTAAATCCCCACTAATGCGACCACCTAAAAGAGGTATAATCCTGGATGCTAGATGCAGATGGTAGCTTAATGCAGAGGAACTTTCTGCATTACTTGTTTGCTGCATTAAGCAACCATCTGCTTATAAAGACAACCATGTCTATTCATTAGGTGGTCACATTAGAGGGGTCTGCTGTATATATCTAATCTAACGGCATTAGTACATGTATTCAATCTAGGAATGCCGTAGCGTTACACAGATTCTCTGACATTAAGTAGACTCCTGTTATAAACTATTTGATGGAGGCCGTATCGTGGTAGAAGTATAACTTGTTTCGTACATAGGACTTTTTTACTTCCTACAAAACTATTGGAATATAATTATTACCCCCTGTCTAATGTTCTATCAAAATCTATGTAGTGATCAGGGACTACACTGATCGTTCAATGTTGGTCATCACTGTCTGGAAAACAATACCACTGCCGACTGGACAATTCAATCTTGTCTGTGGAATTATTCATTTCCTACAACGTGCCGCACCGGGGATCGGTATACTTGCCAAGCATGGTAATTTTATTTTCAACTGTGGTAACCGACACTTTATATTTAATAATATAGCTATTTGAATATTTACAATGAATTACTGGATCCAGATCATCTGACAAGAAGTAACACTCATGTTGTAACTGTTTCGTACCTATGGCATTTTACTTTCTGCATATCTATATATTGGTATATAATTATCATCCCCTGTCTAATATTTTCGGTTAAATTCTATGTTGTGATCAGGGACTATGCTGATTGTTCAATCGTAGTCATCACCACAGGACAATTTTATCTTGTTACAAACATACTTTATACTTCCGTCATGTTAGCCGTACCTGTACCATAAGTACGAAATACACAAGCACTGTATAATAAGTATTGCTTTCTAGGCGAAATTGGCTGTTTATATATACATTGTATATCTAATTCTAGTCAAGCTGAGTTGACTTGACTATATCCTATGCTAATATCAAATTGTAGGCGAAATCCATCATTACTAGGCAAATCTCCGTAAACTGACACAAACTATACTTTTTCGCGCACATTAGTATACGTAAACCAAGTATGTCATATGTAATAAACCAAGCATAATATAAAATAAGTATGAAATAAACCAAGTGTTACATTTGATCATGATGAGACGCCAATTTACTCAGCGTTTCGTCTGGATCTATACTAATTGCAGTGGTCGCTGAGCAGCCCCCTGGGAAGTAAGCATATATTTTTGTCACGTCATTGATTTTATATTTGTCAAGCAATACGAATAGATACAGAACAATTATTTTATACTTGAAAGACATACCATTGATGTAGTTCTGTTATTTTAAAGCTTAGCCATTCCTCGAAATAGTATTTAAACATAATTTAGAACAAATTGAAGAATGAAGTAAGACAGTGTACTGAAAGCATTGACTGAAACTTACGGTCCAAACAAGGGGCTGGAAAATAAATGCAAATAAGGTAATTAATAACTTACCTTTGTGTGAGAGTGTCATATTCCAAATAGAATGGAGCCCTAATAGCCGGGTGCACACTCTATCGGCTTCATGTTTAACCTGAATCGATGCCCGATTGGTTACATAAATTACTTATTCTACAGCTATAACTTATATAAGGGATCAATGAAATACTTGACAAGTTTGTGACAAACAATGCAATGCAGCGAATAGAAACAGATGGCAATAATCTACAGTAACATAGACATGCAGACAGACATATTAATCTACCTTGGTCTGTGATAATAGAACTGTTTCGTCATTGTATGTCATATCTGTCAGTCTGTCTGTCTGTCTGTCTCTGTCTCTCTCTCTCTCTGTCTCTCTCTCTCTGTCTCTATGTCTCTGTCTCTCTGTCTGTGTCTCTCTCTGTGTCTCTCACTCTGTCTCTCTCTCTGTCTCTCTATGTCTCTCTGTCTCTCTGTCTCTGTCTCTCTGTCTCTCTGTCTCTCTGTCTCTCGCTCTGTCTCTCTCTCTCTCTCTCTCTCTCTCTCAATGTGCTGCCATCAGTTTATATAAAAATACATATATTTAAGATGTTTTTGGGCATCAGATTTAACCCACAGTAGTATTTTTGACACCTATCATTGTTAGGGGGGAAAATGCATAATCATGTTTTCTTAAGAATTACCATGACTTATATCAGTTAGGCGATTGCATAATCATGTTTTCACAGTTTTCTTAAGCATTACCATGACTTACATCAGTTGGGTTTGGACCCAGATCAGAAGTCTAGATGATGATAATTTTCCTTGATTGGCTGAAGTGGTTTCTTGTTTTTGTTTTTTTTAAATTGCATTTTTGCTTGCATAAAATTTCAAAGTTAATCTTAAAAACTCCTACAGAAAACTGTTTTGGGTTTTGAGCCAGATCATTAGTTTTTGGTCAAGATAAACAAAAAAAAACATAAATTGATACTAAAAAGTCCTGAAATGCATGAATTATGCCTGATGTGAAGATGGTATAATATTGATCAAAGAAATAAAAAATATAAGCAGTAGACATGGAAAATATAAACAGTAGACGAAATGGGAAAAGGGTGTAAAATTAGGAGTAGACGAAATGGGAACCAATGCCAAAATAGTAGACGAAATGGGAAGTAGACGAAATGGGAAGTTACCAGTTTTACTTCCGGGTTGTTCGAGCGTTACATAAGCTATTCCCCGGGTATCGAACAATTTCGAACTTATCCTGAAGAAACCCACAGGTGTTCCCCCAGCGTTTATATGAGGGAATAGGTTAAGTAAGAGTTTACTCTTCTGAAGAATTGCCGTTCATTTACACTTATCTCATCCCGAATGCATATCCATGTCTTGTTTCGATGGAGGGGCGTTCATGTTCTACATGGTTGTCCATTTAGCCAAAAGTTAAAGGGAGATTATCACCACAAACGAGAAATCAACATGGCAATGGCATCGCCCTTTATTATATACTACCAGTAAAAGCCGCATGTTTTTGATAACATAGTAACACAGGGCAAACTTAATTAATGCAGAAAACTCCTATAGCCTGCATTAAGCTACCAACTGTTTTAAAACTCCAGTAATATACTTCGTTTGAGTGGTCCTATAAGCGAGACTCTACTGTAGCACTGTTTTTGTAGTGTCACACTTTTTCGCAGTTTGCAGTCAGATCCGACCCATAGTTTTTAACCGGGGTTTCCATGGAAACTCCGGTTGTTGAAATGGTGATGTACGGCGGGCGGGCGATTCGGCGGGCAGGCGGGCCGCTGCCAATCTTGTAAGCACGACTCATCTGAATCAGATGTTAAACATATCTTCATAAAACCTTGCATGTAGCAAGGACACAATGTGTGTATATGCATATTGTCGGGGAAGTTTCCTTCTGCATTTTTTCTGGGAGTTATGCCCCTTTGAACTTAGAAATCACTAGGTCTTTTGACCCTATCCTTGGGATTTTTTTCCAGAAATTATGTATGGTTGAACTCGTAAGCGCAACTCCTCGTACATGGGTAGT
Source organism: Azorinus chamasolen (assembly GCA_963576725.1). Classification (NCBI taxonomy): domain Eukaryota; kingdom Metazoa; phylum Mollusca; class Bivalvia; order Cardiida; family Solecurtidae; genus Azorinus; species Azorinus chamasolen. Next base: position 8,062,707 of record OY755248.1, on the reverse strand, counting down.
CGGATTTCAATAAACTTTAACAGACGATGATACGTCATATCGAAATGTGCATGAAGGATAAGCTTTATGATCTGACATAATTATTTCAGGGGATATATTTTGACTTTAGGATTTATTCCAGATATATTGTATTTTTTAAACTTGTAAGAGCAACTCCTACATGGGTAGTCGGATTTCAGCGAAACTTGAATAGAAGGTAGTACATCAGAAGAATATATGCATGAAGGAAATGTTTATAGGCCAACAAAATTCAGGGGAGATAATCAGACTTAAGAATTTATTCCAGATATTATTAAGTATTGTTGAACTCGTAAGCGCAACTCCTCGTACATGGGTAGTCGGATTTCAATGAATCTTAAATAGAGGGTAATACGTCATATGAAGATGTGCATGAATGAAGATCTATATGATCCGACATATTACAGTGGAGACAATTTGACTGGGATTTATTCCAGATATTTTGTATTTTTGAATTTGTAAGTCCAACTCCTACATGGGTAGTACAACTTTGACAGTAATGTAATTGTTCCTTATGCAATGCTTCGCGATGTTCTATAGCAAAACATGGACTTAGCCATAATAATACAATCATGGAGTTTGGGGACCCATGAGTGCAACTCCTCCTCAATAGTTCACGAATTGCATGCATCTTTGACACAAGGTTCCGCATATTTAGATTAATAACAATACATTTTTGTATTGTTCTTCACCGAAATCGGCCCAAACATATAGTCACCTAAGCTATTTAATTGGTCAGAAATACAATGTTTTATTGTCAATGAATAGTATCACACTATTGTGTTTATAGTATTATCAAATTTATAGAAGGACTGAGATATTTATTTATTTATTATACCACATTTATATAGCGCTCTTTTCATACAGGATATGTGCGTTCAAAAGCGCTGACTGATTTAAATCCAAATCGGAAATAATTACAGTAAAAACTCGAAAAACTCGAAAAAATTAAAAATGAAGAATGGTGCCTTTTATGGCAGGAGGTTGATTAATGTAGGGTGAACATCACACAGAAAGCTCCTAGAGGAGCTTAATGCATGCTGTCACATGTGTTAAGACATATATATATATATATATATGTGTGTGTATATTTATTTATTTATTTATTTCAGTGTTCGTCCTATCGTGCGTTTACTGTACTATATATTATGAAATTAGACAGTCAATGGTAATTCCATTTTATATGTGGTCTTCTGTTTTCATATTTACCCATTCCCTCATATTGATGCCTTTTGACGCTTCTGCAATAGTAACCTGTTGAAACCATTGTGATAAATAGAGCATTTGCTCCTATAGGAGCAAATGCTCTATTTATCACAATGGTTTCAAACTACGGAATTCTAAAAAAAATCATTTTCTCTAGTTTATGCTCCTTTTCGGTAGATTTATTCAAAGAGGTTGGATCTAAAAATAGCCTATGAGGTAATGGGTTAAGTGTACACGTACTCATTTGATCCTCATTAGGTGAAAGAAAATATTTACTGAATTAATTCTAGTTTGATGTGAATAGTTTTATCTTCTATGGATTCTTTTTAAATGAATTATTGCTTTATTTCAAGGCTTTTTATGTACGAAATAATGTTATAATGAATACTACATGTAATTAGATGATGTTTTATAACGGACTCCAACACGGGACATTTTGCTATGAGATAAATTGTAAAATGATATCTCTATACTTCTATAAGCAGACAGAGCATATCCTGATCAAACGTAGGAGGTCATGAATGTAAAAATATTGAGCTAATACATTGTAAATTTATAAGGAAAATATTAGGTGTCAAAAAATGTACTACATGTAATTTGAGTGGTCTATACGGAGAACTTGGCAGATATCCGATGCATATTAGTCGAAAAATAATTATGTTTAAATATTGGCTAAAATTATTACAATTAAACGAAAACTCACTTTTAAAATCAATTTATAACATGTTAAAAGAAGATGCTGATAACAATATCACATACAAAGGACTTAACTGGGCATGTAAAATAAAAACTTATCTATGTGAAATGGGACTGCAATATATATGGACACAGCAATATGGTATAGAAATAAACTACAACACAATAACAAATAGGATATTAGATATTTTTAAACGAAATTGGTATACAAATATAAATAACTCAAACAGAGTATCGTTCTATAATATTTATAAACATGAATTTGAATATGAAAGTTATCTAGACCATATAAGTGATAACAAACTTAGAATTTCACTAACCAGATTTAGACTGTCATCACACAATCTTAAAATTGAAACGGCAGATATGACAACACCCCTTGGGAAGATCGATTATGCGAAAATTGTTATATGAATACGATAGAATCAGAATATCATTTCCTTCTAGTGTGTCCCACATATTTATCACTAAGAAAACAATACTTAAAACCATACTTTTGTCGATGGCCACCCATCCAGAAATTTGAACAAATAATGAGCAGCAGACATAAGAACCAACAGATTAAATTAGCCAAATATCTATACTATGCCTTTAAAATAAGACAAATAGATCCATAACAGCTTACTGATTATCTGGTTTGCTTGTTGGTCTGGTGCAGAACTGAGCTGGCCCCATATACCCAAAGATGGGTTTAGTATAGTTTTGCACTGTGTCATCTGACCCATATAATTGTTCTTATCCTCGTGGTTTGGTACAGAACTGAACTAATCCCAAAGACAGGGTTGATTTAGTTCTGTACGGAAACATACAATACGGATATATTGAAATCGGTAAACATCATATACATGTACTTTTACTTTAGAGAAGATCCTTCATATATATTAATGAACATTTTCATATGACTGTTAACAAAATTTAGCTTCTCAGCAAACATGATTTGAAATTTCAAATATTATAATTATGCCATGCACTTTGTGTACAAATATGACCATATTGGCTATACTATGCGTATGCAAATTTATGCCAAATAAAAGATATGTTATGTTATGTTATGTTATGTATTTGCGGCTGATTGGATAGCTTGGCCGAGGAGAAAGTATTAGTTTTGTTGATATGTTTATGCTTTGTAATATGTAGGACCTGAAACTTGGTGGGGGTAAATTCCATGCTTGGTTGCTTTTCCTATATCAGGAGTTAATAATTGTGTTTGGCAGGTTTTTAAAATCGAAGATCGGACAGCCAACTAAATTGCGGGAATATCAGCAAAACGTTTAAAGGTATATGCACGAGTCATGCAGGAAACACCATATACAAAACACACAGCTGCCCGAACAGCACCGACTTGGATACTATGAAGGAAGACCTCGGATGTTTTCGTTGCACGAATCAAAATTGTATTGTTCTATCCACAGAAGAACGATCGACCTACAATAGGCCAGCTGGAGAGGTATCAATTTAGGTACATCGGCGTGCAATGTAAAGCCAGTATGACTCTTCTTCTTCTTAATTAACAATACTCCGTCAAAATTGAATTTTGCGTTTCGGCGCATTGTGGTAAAGAAAAGGTATAGAAATGATAGAAATGTAGAAACAGGCAGATCAAAGGCAGAAAGTAGGACAGTGTGCTGACCGCTTTCCGTCCCCCAAGTGAGACTAATCCGGCTGCCGTAGCGACCCCTGGGAATCCACCCAACCGGCACAGCTTCAACTGTCTTTGGTACCTTTATTAACGGTCAGAATCTAATATTTCCAAACTGTAACTGTCCTAGGAAAGAAGGTATGTGACGCCGCATAGGCGTGTCGTCGCATAGACGTGTTTCGTTTATGCGGTGATTTGCAATGCATTTACAGGGCCCCGTTCATGTGGCGAAAATGTCTACTTGCGCCGCATAAACGATACCAAATACAGTAAAAAAAACCCGCTAATGCGACCAGTTAATGAACAAACATGACTGTCTTCATAAGCAGGTGGTTGTTTACTTTCGTCCTGCATTAAGCTACCACCTGCCTTTGCCACTATGAATTATGCCCCTTTTTGGTGGTCGCATTAGAGGGGGTTACTGTACATACAATCTAGCGAGTCTGTGTTACTATACCACCGTACAAGTTAAGGGGGAGGAGAATATCGCAATCGGACTGTCGTTCAGTTCATCTATCTAGCTATTGCATACAGCCCTGATTCGGCGCTGGCAAACGTTCAAAGAGACGTTTTAGTCGGTAAGCGGGCGGTTGCGAGGTCGTATCCGATCTGTCAAAATTACCGTGTTTCTCGATATTCTCCGCTGTGGCTTCTGAGAACCGTTTCAACTAGGAGCTTTTCGCTTTTCAGTTACATAGATTATACATTAGACTACTTATTGGCAAAAAGCTTTACCCGATATACCGTTTGACTGAATGTCAACAGAGGCATGACTTGGGAGAGAGGTAAAATTCGTAAATAGGAAGTTCGACCCCTTGTCTATATATCTAGTGTTCATACATTTTTTTCTGTCGATGTTCATAATTCATTGTGACGGTGCCCTGTGGGTTCCATACACTGGTGCAGTACTCTAGGTTTGATCTCACAAGGACAAGAAGACTGAGGCCTTGGTCTTGCTGTTGTTGATGATGAGATTTCTTTGTAAGAACCCAAGCATATTTTACCCTTCTTGGCGACTCTGTGCGATTTCCATGACAGTCTGTGGTAACAGTGTTTCTGGATCTTGTCACGCTCGGAATGTTACATTTGCTTGGATGAAATCCATTCCCCATTTCCCGATTCAGGAGCTCTGTTTCACACCCACGTCTGGCACTTAAACCATGTTGACAGTCGGTCAGGATGGAGTGCTGGTCAAGATGTCTCATGCTGTTGCTTGTCAAAATGTGTTCTTGGAGTTTGCAGCAGAGGCTTGTGGGCGAAACTGGTCTGTATATAGTTGCTGGGGGTGATGGTCGTTACGTCGACCTTCCCGTTCATCGACCTTAATTTATATAGTAAACCCAAAGTCGTTTCGTCGACCTTATTATTATATAGGGATTAAGTTTTCACACCTATACCGCGGCTGCGTATTTGATGTTAGCGTTTCAAATAGGCGCATGTCTGCAATTATGGGAAACTGCCAAATTATAATTCAGACCCAGATCAAGATCACGTTATATTTGGTAAAAGTGGTAGATTCAAAGTGTTTAGATATTTATTAATAATTGTTTTATCGATGTAACATAAGCATTTGATATTAGCTTTTTTTTTTCAAATAGACGCGTGCTGGCAATTATGCAAACTACTGATTTCATAGTTTAGACCAAGATCTAAATCACGTTATATTGATAAAAAGATGTCTGTTTGAACTGTTAAAATTATGTTTGGAATTTTTACATAGTGTATTTGTTAATTGGCGACGAGGAAAACATGTATTGACAATTATCACAAACTTCAGATTTTATATTTTTTTACACAGATCACATTATTTTTCATAAAAATCAAATGTGCACTTCATACATTTAAATTTGTATTCAACATAACGTTTAATAAATAAAGTGTGCTATTTATTTAAAATATTTATTCAATGGTATCAGTGTTGTACCAATAATTGAAAGTTATTGTTTTTACTTGTTTATTCACTGTGTAGACCCTGATCGAACTGTCATTATTTTATTTGTAATTCCTGTATCATTTCTTTTGGCAGAGTATATACCTTCTACCAAGCATATGTGTTCAGTGATCACATGCAAAACTTCTGCTCTAACAAATAGTGCCGACATACATGTATACCCCGGCTATGTATTTGACGTTACGCGTTCAAATAGACCCGTGTCAGCATTTATCGGAAAGTGACATATTTCTGACCCAGATCAAGATCAAATTTAATTTGATAATAAATTCTACGTAATGAAATAATGATTGACTTGTGCATGATGGAAATAATGGCACATTGCCGACTTCATAGTTTATAACTTTATACCCAGGTCTAATCATGTTATATTTGATAAAAAGCATAGTTTCTATCCATATCAAGTGTGTTCTTGAAGAGGAGATTTAGGATCGGTGCCATATCGCCAGCATGCTGCTAAGGTATTTTGGTTGGTTGGGACCATGTCTGGTCCGCAGGATACCTTCTGCAGTGCTCAACTTCAGAATACAATCTGTATGGCAACGATATATATATCCACGAATCCTATGATTTAAGAGTCAGATCGGAAATTGAATATGAACAAGAGGCATAATACAAACAATATTAATTTATGTGCAGCCAGGTCAGCACCGTGCTGAATGTTATTTTAGACACATGCAACAAATAAAAACTTATTTAAAGATAAAAACTTGTTTTCTGTGAGGAAAAAGACTGTCCAAGTTCGAGCGATATGATCAGCCTCTTACAATCGGACTACTCGGATGTTATACATGTACGTGGCACACACTGCGATCATGGATCGAGCAGTGAAACTCTGCATCAACATTTTGATTCTGGTAAGTTATGGCAGCGATAATAACCGTTGTGTAGTGATTGTATGGCAACATGATAGAAAATGTAACTGATGCAAAATTATACAAGCGGTGTAGCAAATGAACTAAATACTACGATACCGGTCAGAACCTTACATGCCCAGTGGGTGGGTGGGGTGTAATGTGTAGGTGGGTGATAATTCTGTCCTGATAAAATGCAAAGAAGTTAACAGTAACTTCAATAACAATGTTAAATTTATTACATGTTAACGATCTCTTACTCAGTTTTTCATTCCATTCACTTTAACTCTATTTCATTTATTGGTTCTTTTTCTAAATTCTACTGTATCACAATTAAGCACTCGATCTATGCACATATGATATTTCTTCACATTTAACCCTTTCCCTGTTCTAAATTCATTCCAAATGTCAATACCTACTGAATATTCATGGACAGAATAGTTGTAATGAAATATGGAAGGTGAAACAGTGTAGTCATTTTAGAAACTAAAGAAAAAGTTCTATTAAATCCCATTAGCAAACAGAGCAGACCCTGATCAGATGACCCCTATAGGAGCTGTCTAATCTGAGTCTACTCTGTTTGCAAATGTGTGGAAACAGGTTTATATGAGGGGAAACAGTTCATTTCACCAGCCTCATTCTCAACATGCAGGGACATTCCCAACTTCTGAAATTGGCAAATTGGAATTAGTGATGGGAATCAGTCAAGAAAATTTACTATTGATTATCAGTACCTAACCAGCAGCCAGCAAAAGTAGCAGATACCCCGGACTTGGTATCTTTCAAGCGAGGCTGGGGTCGGTCTCTTTCTAGCCTTTATTCAGGGCCCAAGCTGTCACCAGTGATTCTCAAGGCTGTATTGGCAGCGGCCACCGTAACCGGGAAGGCTTGAGATGAGGAGGCGAAAATGCAGCTGTCACATCCCCTACTATTTTTGCCTATCCTTGATCTGATTTCTGTAGACTAAACTGATATACTGTCTAATAATTAGTTTTAACAGTGATATTTTACATGAATATTGTATAACTATGTTCCATAAATGCATGAAATACTGGATAGCTAATAATACTCTGCTAATTAACCCTTTCCTCCATAGGCTATATTTTTAGATCCAACCTCTTTGGATGCATCTACCCAAAAAGAGCATTAACTAGAGAAAAGGAATTTTTAAAAAAAAATTTTTTATCTCGAAACCATTGTGATAAATAGAGCATTTGCTCCTATAGGAACAAATGCTCTATTTATCACAATGGTTTCAACAGGTGACTTTTACAGAGAACTTTCTACGTCTCTGTAAAAGTCACCTGTTGACCCAATCTTGATCAGTTTTCTTAGATGGTGTACATATATATGTAGTCCTATATGCACCAGTGGCTGATATGTCTACTTATAAATGTGGAATTAGAAAAACGTTTCACTTGGTATTCCAGTTACTGTTTAGGTGACTCTTAATTAGTTCACTGAATTTGTACTCTATGTTGTGGATGACAAAGAGTTTCAATTGTTTGTACATGTAACATGCTAGCAGAATCCATTCTGACCTAGCCTATCAGAAGAATGGACTAGCTTTCTCCAATTTGTAAGGGTGGCCACTTATTGATAAATTGTCACTCCGCTTCAGATTTTGTACAATATTAACTTCCTCATACTTATGAATAATTTTAAACACTTGAATGGCATCCGCACAGTCTCTTCTGTAGAACAGGCTTGGCAGACCTAGTGGTTTAAGTCTTTCCCTGTTCTATATTTATTCCAAATTTTGATACCTACTGAATATTCATTAACAAAATAGTTATAATGAAATATGGAATGTGGAACATTTTAGACATTTTAGAAAGTAAAGAAACAGATCTATCAAATTCTATTAGCAAACAGAGCAGACCCTGATCAAACGGCTCCTCCAGGAGCCGTCTGCTCTGGGTCTACTCTGTTTGCAAATGCGTGAAAACACGTTTATATGAGGGAAAGGGTTAAGTCTTTCCTTTCAATCTTGACACCACTCTAGTGGCTTGATGTTGCGCTTACTCAATTGCAATAAATGTCCTTTTCATAAGTGGGCGACTATATGACAATCTCATACTTTAAAGTTTTATGCAGCGGCTTGAGTAACTGTACAGTTGTCTAGTATGGTCATGTGATGTCATCATCGCTTTATCCTGTCCAGTGTATTGTTTGTCAGATTGTCAGTCTGGTTTCATGAGTATTCATGTAAGAAATACTGACTTCATGAATATGAATTGGATTATATTTATTAGCTCGTCTGTTTTCGAAGAAAAAGTCCAGCTATTGTCATCACTGGGTCTTAGGCCTTGGCGTTGTCTTTGTCGTCATACAAAAACTTTAGTGTAGTTGATAACTCAAAAAGTATAAGAGGTATCAACATTAAACTGAATAGTTGGATAGATCTCTTTGAGGAGAAGACCCCTACATAAGAACCATAACTCTTGATTTCAAAGTTTTGGAGTTATGGGCCTTTTTTTTTCAGTGGACAAGCACCAAATCAGACGACCGTTGGCGTCGCACGCTGCTCTTGTTTTTTATTTATCACTTGAACAAATGAATTGTTGGCCATGGTAGAAAATGTAGAATAATATCTACATGTATATTATTTCATCAGCAAATAGAGTAGACCCTGATCAGACAGGAGCCTTCAATCTTGCTCTGCTATGTTTGCAAAGGCATATTTATGGAGTAAAGGGTTCATGGTACCCAGAGTTTGGTTGGCCCTTTTGACGAATCACGGAAAAGTGCCCTTCCGGAGAAGTGCCCCGCTTTTCTTATTTGGGAAAGAAGTTCCCCTCCATTGAAATTTAAGGGACGGAGAAGTGCCCCTCTGTCAAAATTGAGGACTGGAGAAGTGCCCCTCAATGTCATAAGAAAATGCTCCTCATGCCCTAACAAAATGTATCACAATACAGATACACTCTTTTCATTTACAGTAAAACCCCTCTAAACCGGAATTCTTATTCTAGAAGAGAAGAATTTAGCTACTTTTAGGCAGGTGGCTGCTTAATGCAGGGTAAAAGTCATGCAGAAAGCTCCCAGAGGAGCTTTCTGCATGACTAAATTTACCCTGCATTAAGCTGCCACCTGTCTCCAAGACCGGTATTTATACCAAAATTAACGTCCGGTTTAGAGGGGTTTCACTGTATATGCTGGCTGATTTTTTTCATTACAACAAAATTGATTCTGTTAACTCACAGTTATTGTGTTTGAATAACACACAACTTATTACCACTGAATTTTGCAGAAAATGGCGCTCACTTTGTATAAGGGAGGCAATTATGTTGATGTAACAGTATCAATATCTTTATTAAATTGAATGATTTATTAACATTACTGCAATCATTCTCCTGTGCTTTTCTGCTTTATTTTTTGCATATTTTTTAAGCTGCTTCATATTTTCTTATTTTCCTTCAATTTTATCACGGTTTAATTAGTTTTAATGTAAAACTCGGAAAGTTTGACGAACTGTGAATCTTCGTGAAAAAGTGTTTATATCATGGAAAGGGTTAATCCTTTCCCTGTTCTATGTTTATTCAAAATTTCAATACCTACTTGATATTCATGGACAAAGTAGTTATAAAGAAATATGGAAGATGGAACATTGTAGCCATTTTAGAAAGTATAGAAACAGATCTATTCAATTCCATAAGCAAACAGAGCAGACCCTGATCAGACGGCTCCTGTAGGAGCCGTCTGATCTGGGTCTACTGTTTGCAAATGGGTGAAAACACGTTTATATGAGGGAAAGGGTTAAAACATACATAGCTTAACAGTACTGGACTGTCTCTGGTGGACTAATACTTCTGATAATTATGAGGGCCTGACAAGGATCAAGTAACACTGGTTCATTGGTTCCAGGGCATACTAACAACAGTTTTTGCTTTTGTAAAAGTACACATGAAAACTCTTACACCAAGTCATTGACACAAAGTCATTTCCATATCTATAGGTACCCAAATCAGAGGTTCTGCCATATTTTATAAGTAAGCTTAACTCTTTTCTCCATATAAATACGTTTGTCTGTGCCTATGCAAACAGAGTAGAGCCAGATCAGATGGCTCCTATACTAGGAGCCATCTCATTTGAGTCTCCTCTGTTTGCTAATGAAATAATATAGACATATGATTCTACAGTTTTTGCTATGGACAAAACTCTCTGTGTACCGGTACATGTGTCATAATAAAAACAAATTAATATTCATGACGTCATATTTTTTACATGAATATTTATGCAGTAAAGCTGTAGAAGCTGTCTGATGTTGGCCAACTCTGTTTGCAAGGTGTAGAAAGACAGTACTGCCATTCTAACTTGTCAACTAGTGTACACATTTACCAGATGCCACTTGTCTGCTTTTGTTCTTTTGGCATACTGTACTGTCAGCAAGGGACACTAAGGGTATGTTTTTTTCAATGTATGATTAAAATTTCAGAGCTTCATCTTGTGTCCATCGGGGGCGAAGAAAGGGAAGAGTCTGATCTTGGAAGTGGATGACCTGAAAGAATTCAAGAAACTGCTTCGTACAAAGACCAACCTTCTGGTGGTATTCGCTAAGTCAGGTATGTGAATACTCCATGATAGTATTACAGTAAAACCTCTATAACGGCGACTAAATTGTGTTAATTAGTTGGTAATTAGGGCAGGTGGATGCTTAAAGCAAGGTGAAAGTAAAACAGAACGCTCCTATAGGAGCATTCTGTTTTACTTTCACCATGCTTTAAGCAGCCACCTGCCTTTAACACAAATTACTTGATGTAATTTAGTGGTCATTATAGAGAAGTTTTACTGTATTAACATTTTCCGGCTAAAAGACACCTTTTAATGCCATTCCAAACAGAGTAGATCCAAATCACACATCTCCTGTTGGATTTGGGTCTACTCTGTAGATGGCATTAAAAGGCAAAGGTCAGGTAAAGGGTTAAAAGATTTTCAAATCTCTCATCTGTTGTGCTGTGTTCATGGACGGCTTACACAAAGTGTGGCCGCATGATAAGAAATCCCCATATAGTAACATCCTTACAATTTAGCCGGCTGAGCATACAGATCCCTTGTACTGGTTCCTGCAGTAGAGATAACAGGATTGAGCTTAGTTGGTTATTAAATCTTTCAACCTGAATGTCCATCAGTGTTTAAATATAGGGTCCATTTAGTATGAAAGGCTGAAACTTGCTAGAGGATTTCAAATGATAAACCGAGCAGACACTGATTTGGATCTTCATTGTTTTCAAAAGACAGTACTTGTGTGTCCCAGATTGAAAGGGTTAAGCCTTTACTATATAAGCCTTTCAAACAGTAGACTCAGATCACATGGCTCCTGTTAAATCCGTCTGATCAGGATCTGCTCTGTTTGCTTATTGAATGATATAGATTTGATTCTACGCTTTTTGCCATGGCAAAAATTTCCTGTGTTAATATTCCATTTCATTAATTTTAACTTGAATATTCATGGAGTTATGGGTTAACCCTTTCCTTCATATAAACATCTTTTCATGCATCTGCGAACAGAATAGACCCAGATGAGATGGCTCCTGTAGGAACCATCTGATGGGGTCTGCTCTGGTTGCTTATGGAATCTGATATATCTGTTTCTTTAGTTTCTAAAATGGCTACAATGTTCCACCTTCTATATTTCAACTACTGGTATTTGTTCATGAATATTCAGTTGGTATTGAAATCTAGAATAACTAAAGAACAGGGAAAGGCTTAAGTAGTAGTGATCAGAACACAATACTCAGTTCAATAGAAGGTAAACCTTTCAACACAATGTGTGAAATTGTTTGAACTTTTGCAAATACTGTGTAGGTTTGATCCAAATAAGATGTGAAAAGATTAAGGCAATATTGCATCAGGATTCTCAATGCTTTACCCTTTCCCTTCAGAATGCTGGTGTGAGAAATATTGACATCATGATTATTAATTGACTAAATATTATAAACATGTACCATGAACAAGGGTTTCTTTTACCATGGCAGAAGCTGTGGAATCAGATCTGTATTATTTCATAAGCAAACAGAACAGACCTTGATCAGATGGCTCCTATAGGAGCCGTCTGATCTGGATAAACTCTGTTTGCAAAGACTTGAAAACACTTTAATTATTGTTTTTTATACGCCCAAAGGTAACTTTGGTCATATTATGGTATGCTGCTTGTCCGTCCTTCTGTCCGTCCATTAGCCACATCTTTGTCTGCTCAATAACTTGACAACTATTAGGTGCACAGTCCTCATACATAATAATAGGGAGGTAGGACATGGCCAGTGGATAGACACCTATCTTCCATATATTTCATTATAACCTTTTTGCCCATGAATATTCAGTAGGTATTAAACTTTGGACTAAATATAGAACAGGGAAATGGTTAAAAAGTATGCAAGCTTAATAACTAGGGCATCTTTTCACAGATCTGTAGAGGTATAGTTAAGAAAATTAGGTAAAATATATTTTGTGTATTTTCTCCACCAAGCCCTAATGAATTGCCTTGCTGAAGCAATTTAAATCGGTGACAACAAGAGTTCTGTTGAAGTACTGGTAAGAGATTTACATAGATCTGTATTTCTTTTATCTATAGCTCTGCTTGACAATATGTATATTTTTGTCCATTTTTAGACAATGCTGCATCAAAGTCCATGTCTTTACTGGATGATGTGGCTGAGGAGGTGAGAGGGAAAGCCACACTGGGTTATGTGGATTGCAGGTGAGTAAATATGGTTTTACACCAATATGACACCAGAGTCCAAGATAACAAGAGTATTTCTGAAATCTTGGTTAAATATTTTTACCTCACTGAAGCTCACTCATTACAATCACCTCTCTGGTGTATTTTTAACCCTTTCCCTCATATAAACGAATATCACGCATCTGCAAACAGAGTAGACCCAGATTAGACGGCTACTTTAGGATCTGGGTCTGCTATATTTGCTAATGGAATTTGATAGATCTGTTTCTATACTGTCTAAAATGGCTACAATGTTCCACCTTCCATATTTCATTATAATTATTTTGTCCATGAATATTCAGTAGGTATTGAAATTTGTAATGAACATAGAACAAGGAAAAAGTAAATGAGAGTGAACAAGAGAGGGTTGGACTGATAAAGATAGAAGAAACAGTATTTATCTTTATACCTGCAGTTCTATGACACCTACTAAAGCACAAAATATAAACAAGATAGTGATGATAATAAATTATTGATGGAGTTAGCTTATCCTATGAATTCCAATTGCTGTGAATCACTACTGCATGCATTTGCACAAAGCCATTTTTTTTCACGTAATGTTTTTGTTACCATTGATATTTTGTGTGACTCGCTGTAGCATGATGACACATAGGGGACAATTTAATGCCATCTGTCTGTCTGTATTGTTTTTTGAAAAAGAAAAGGTCCAGGTATTACCAAAGCCTTAGTGTTGTTGTTGTCGTCATTGTGCAAAAACTTTGCCATTTTGTCATAGTTTCAACATAAGAACAACTATCCCTATCAAACTTTACACATTTGTTCACCATTACAAGGACTACAATTTGATATGGATTATTACTCTGCCATGAATATTTATAGAAGTATGACCCTATTAAAGACTGATTGTTGCTGACCGACAGATATTTGCAGCAGATTCATCCAGGAGAAGCCTTTTGATCAGTTTCAGTTGAGTTTGCTTATATGTTAAATATTCATGGACAGAATAGTATGGGAGGTGGAACATTGGGGCTATTTCAGAAAGAATAGAAACAGATCTATCAAATACCATTAACAAACAGAGTAGACCCTGATCAGACGGCTCCTATAGGGGCATTCTGATCTGGGTCTACTCTGTTTGCAGATGCGTGAAAGCACGTTTATATGAGGGAAAGGGTTCCGAAGCAAGTTCCTATCTTTTGGGCATGTATTGTCAAACTTAGCTTGATAACCCTTCACTTCTAAGAGACAGCTTCTGACACCTTTGCAAGCAGAGTAGACCCAGATCAGACGGCTCAGGACTGTAAGAACCGACTAATCAGAATCTGCTCTGTTTGTTTCTGCTCTGTTTATTTATAAAATGATAAAAATCCGATTCTTGTTTCTGCAAAGGCTAAAAATTCCTACGTACATATGCCAGACTAAAAGTTTTTTTAATTAATCATTATGATGTCATGAATTCTTGTATAAATATTCATGAGATAAAGTGGTAACAACCATGCCATTATTATTTCAGTGATGCTAAGAAGCTGTGCAAGAACCTGAAAGTGTCCCCCTCACCCCTGGAGCTGAGACATTACAAGTAAGTTCTGCCTTGAAATAAACAATACCAGAGCGGTAGATTTGTTCAAAAGGAGCAAATGCTCTATTTATCACAATGGTTTCAAAAAGTGTCTTTTACAGAGGCGTCAAAAGGTGGCAGTATAATGAGGGAATGGATTAATGCTGAACTTCTTTAATACTAGAATGTTGGACAAATTGTATAAGAATAAAGTATGTATTAACCTTAAAAAATAAAATATGCTTTTGCTCTAATAGTAGCAAATAAATTCCTTAAAAAAAGTTGAGAGTATAAAAACTCAGCTAATAGATATTAATGATGTCATTATTTCGTACATGAATATTGGACAGTGTTAACTGAATATTGTTGCTACCCGTGTATTAAAACACTTTAAACTCTAATTAGATTTGGCATTTTAGCACAGATCTTGGTCTACTCTGTTTCTGTATGTCTTTCTTGTAAAGCTTGCTATTTCTTGCGTCTGTTCACATGTGATCTATGGTTTTTGTATTTTGTTTTTTCAGAGATGGAGATTTTAACAAAAACTATGATAGGAAAATGGTTTTAAAGGTGAGTTTGAAACTGATATTGCTTAACCCTTTACTCCATAAATACACCTTTCTATGCCTTTGCAAACAGAGTAGACCCATATCAGACAGCTCCTATAGGAGCCGTCTGGTCAGGGTCTACTCTGTTTGCTAAAGGAAAAATATAGATATGAATCTACAGTTTCTGCCATGGTCAAAAATTGTGTGTCAAAGTGCTATTATAACAAATTAATCTAATTAATATTCATGACATTATTATTTCTTACATGAATATTCATGGAGGAAAGGGATAACCCTTACCCTGCTGTGAAGATATAAACATATAATCTGCTCAAATTTGGATCTGGTGCGATCTTGACAATTTTCAAATACATTAAGCTTTTAAGAAAGTATTGACCAAGTGCCAAACAGCCTGGATCCTGATCAGACACTGAGTTACTCAGCGTCTCATCTGGATCGGAGCTGTTTACAAATGTTAGGTCTGGTAGCGGATAGTGGGATAAGGGCTGACCATGCTAAATCATTGTAATAGTATATTCCATTTAGTATGAAACAGTACAATTTGCTGAAAAGAGCTTTTAATGGCAAGCAATGCAGACCCTGATTAGAGAACTCCTTTAGGAGCCCTGTTATGTGGGCCAACTTTTTGTCAATGCCTGTTAAGTTGTTCCCACATTCAAATAGATGCATATTGATGAATGGATGGGTATTAGTTGTTGATGAGGCCTGCTGCAAGTAGGTCTTCGATAATACATTGAGGAGAACACCCTAAGTGATGGATTGAAGTAAGCATACAATTTCCTTAATAGCAATATATATGAGCCATTGAAAAAGTCACTGTATAATTTTGCAAATAACGTAGACCCAGACCTGCTGCCTTGTCATAGACACAGTGTCTGACTAAACTCTACACTTTTAACCCTTTACCCTTTACTTTATAAATATGCATTTTAATGTCATTGCAAACAGAGTAGACCCAGATCAGACAGCTCCTATAGGAGCTGACTGATCAGGGTCTGCTCTGTTTGCTTGTGATATAATATAGATTCTACAGTTCCTGCCAAGGCCAAAAAACCATGTGTCTATGTGCTATTATAACAATCTAATTAATATTCATGTCATTATTTCTTACATAAATATTCATGGAGTAAAGGGTTAACTCTTGACCTGATGAATATTCATGTAAAAAATAATGAATATTAAGTAGCTGAACTGTTATAATGGCATTACCAACAAGGGAATTTTCGGCCATGACAGAAAATGTAGAATCCAATCTATATAACAAACAGTCCTTCTGACGACACTATAAACCGATGTATCGGTGCTTTACACTGGGCATCTAAAAAAACAGAGAAACTCAGTTGATAATAAGTGTAGGGCATCATGCCCGGGTTTCTCTGTATCCTCTCCCCTCTCCCTGGGGCGTCCAATTAGCCAGTAGTGAGCAGAAATGGACGTTAATCAACACAAATATAATGAACAGCATATAGCAAAGAGGGTATATCTAGATCAGAGGGCTCATACAGGAGCTGTCTTAGTTAGGTCTGCTCTGTTTGCAAAGGCATCTTCTATCAGGTAATGGATGAATGATCTAAATATGTAACAATAACTGTGATGATGCCTGAATTTAAGACAGAAAAAAGTAAATATAAACACACACACCATATTTCAGATATGCAGTACCATACTATATAAATGATTATACCTTGAATATTGTAGCAAACAACATTTTCTGTATAATTATGATCATTCCTTAGTATGTTCAAGGATGGATCTTTGAGGGGTCACTATATAGTGTTTAGTATGTTAATGCATGAGGATAGATAAAATGTGTAAATTAATACATTTTTATGAATTTTTATAGCTCCTTTCTTCTTGTCCCTGTTTTATGTTTATTCCAAATTTCAATACCTACTGAATATTCATGATCAAAATACTTATAATGAAATATGGAAGCTGGAACATTATAGCCATTTTGGAAGGTAAAGAAACAGATGTATGATATTCCAATGGCAAACAGAGCAGACCCTGATCTGATATGGGTCTACTCTGTTTGCAAATACGTGAAAAAACATTTATATGAAAGGTTATTTCTCCACCAAACCCTATGTTTTAACCCAGTCCCTCATATTGACGACATTGACGACTCTGTAAAAGTCACTTTGTGAAACCATTGTGATAAATAGAGCATTTGCTCCTATAGGAGCAAATGCTTTATTTATCACAATGGTTTCAAACTACAAAATTCTAAAAAAAAAAATCATTTTCTGTAATTAATGCTCCTTTTCGATAGATTTATTCAAAGAGGCTGTATCTAAAAAAAGCCTATGAGGTAATGGGTTAATCACTATTTAGAATTGTCTCTCTCTCACCTTTATCTATACCTCTGTTGCAATTTCTGTTATGATTTCAGTCCATGGTAAACTTTTTAATGGACCCTACTGGGGACATACCCTGGGAGGAGGAAGCTGATGCTAAAGACGTTGTGCATGTCGACTCGGAGCAGGTTAGTCTATTGCAAGGCTTGAATTGAACATACTGTAGAATTTCCATCTTGATCTTTGACTGACCATACAAATTACTTCCAGATAATGAGAGTTCGAGTCAGCCTACCTCTACCTTGGAAACTTTTTTGGTGTGACAGCTTAATGAAGTAGGAGCTTTCATCATTACTTGCAACATGCATCAAGCTGTCACATATCTTTTTAGATATGTGCAGTGGTGAATTTTAAAACAGTTTTGTATTACTAATGTTGGAAGGGACAGAAATTTTAGCTTGAGTTGTATCGAAGTTCGATTATACGAGTTTGAAGTATTGAAGTTCCACTATGTTATCTAATGAAACTTGGGAATATTATAAAACATGTTTGCTTTTGAATAATTGTAACCTATTTTTCAACAATCTAATATTCAGTGAGTAAAAACAATCTTCATAAAATTTACAGTGTAGTTGAATAAAAATCCTTTTATAAATACAGTAAAACCTCTCTATAACGACCACTAAATTGCATCAAGTATTTTGTGTTAAAGGCAGGTGGTTGCTTAAAGCAAGGTGAAAGTAAAACAGAACGCTCCTATAGGAGCATTCTGTTTTACTTTCACATTGCTTTAAGCAACCACCTGCCCAAACTACCAACTAATTAACATGATTTAGTGGTCGTTATAGAGAGGTTTTACTGTACAAAAGTATGCCAACATTTGGCCTGCAGCTGTCTTCATTGATATCTGTAAAGACATGGTGAACATTTTGTTCAGTGTAGAAGCCATTTTCAATCAAAAAAGAATGTTTATCTTTGGTCTATTAAACCTTTATTAATATATTTCAGAGTTTCAACAAATTGATACGGAAAGAAAAACGACCAATTCTTGTGATGTTTTATGCCCCATGTAAGTATATACAGATATTTTTTTCCATGTGCCTTTAATACTGAATTTGTGAACATGTACAAGAGACAGGCTCAATCAAAAATCTGTCAAATATATTAATAAACCCGTTCCTTTCTTCTAACACATTTTAACACCTCTGTGAAAGTCATTTTTATAACCATTGTTTCAAACAATGGTTTCAAAATGTCACAATTCTAGAAACTCCTTTTCTCTAGTAAATGCTCCTTTTCTGTAGATTTATTCAAAGAGGTTCGATCTAACAACAGTCTAGGAGGGAGTGGGTTAACCTGTAAAGAAACAGTTGATATTTGAGCAGTAAGTTAAAGAAATTTAGCTGTATCAAGCATATAGCAAATAGATTAGAAGCAGTTGTATACATTCGTTTGTTTCCCTAAAAATATTTGCAATGTAGTGTATTTGCTCAAAATATTTGGACATTTATCAGAGTTCCAGATAAGATGCATACATTAAAAAGTTTTCAATAATAACTTCTTTATTACGCCCCCGCCTTTAGGCGATGGGGCATTAAGTTTTACCCTTGTCCGTCCGTACGTACATCCGTACGTCCGAAATTTTTGTCAAGGATTTCTTGTCTTAGGTAAGATGGAATTATTTGATATTTGTCTGAAGCATTATCATAGTGAGTTGTAAGGTGTCTCCCCTTTTCAGGTCTGTCTTCCATCTACTTCCTGTTTGTCGACGGGGGCATCCGTGTCCCATGGACACATTTTCTTTTATTTCACCAAACCCTATGTTGTGACCACTCTTTAGAAACGTCTTGAAGAGACAATTCTCAAGAGTGGTCACAGCATAGGATTTGGTGGAGAAATAACAATTTTAGTATTTCAATATGCACCTTTATCTGTAGCTCTTGACTTATTCTCCCCACTTCACTGTTTTAAAGAGCTAAATAAGTCCATTTGGCTCTATTTTAATAATTAGACTGACATAATAGCACTGGTGCACAAGATCCAAACAGTTTGCATTGGTAAGCTGAGGTTCACTATTAACGGTGAAATAGTTAACCTATTACCTCATAGGCTATTTTTAGATCCAACCACTTTGAATAGATCTACCAAAAAGGAGCATTAACTAGAGAAAAGGAAAATTTTAGAATTTTGTAGTTTGAAACCATTGTGATAAATAGAGCATTTGCTCCTATTTATCACAATGGTTTCAACAGGTGACTTTTACAGAGGCGTTATAAGGCGTCGATCTGAGGGAATGGATTAAATGACAGTTCTAGTTATATACTGTGTAATACTTCTGTTGTGCAATGACAGAGTAGAAAATTAGAATTATCACATGTTGCTGTTTTCATAAACCTATTGGCAGAAAAAACACCTATGATTGATTTTTCTTCTTTACAGGGTGTGGATTCTGTAAAAGATTGAAACCTGATTTTGCTGCAGCTGCGACCGAGATCAAAGGTCATGCAGTGAGTAGATCTTTGAACTTTTCTAACTGACCCTTTACCAGATGAATATTGATACAAGACTATGAAAAGTTATTGAGTTATTGCGTTGGAATTAATTGATTAATTGCCAATCAATTGAAAATCGTATCTGTGAAATATAAGCTGATGGAGCAGATACTAGTAGTTCTTGAAGGAGCTGTTTGGATTGGGTGTACACTGCTTGCAAAGGTATAAATGATAACCCCACCTCTGATAATTATTTGCTGAAATCCATGTTTATGATTGGTTGCATTCTGTCACGTGATCGGAGGGTAAAACCTATACACAGCCATTAGAAAATCAATACACGGTCAGTAGAAATTCAATATACTGTCAGTAACTACAGTATATTGGCAATATTTCGAGCACCATCGGGAATCATTAAAAACCTTGGATTATCGCAATGCTCGTAAGAACTGAGAGCATTTTATGTCATTTCCTAAGAGCATTGTTTGACGACGAGAGGAAGCATATTTCTTCACAGTAAACTTTTTTTAACATTATCATAAACTTCACTGCATATATAATTCATTGATTCTTTCCTTATATAAGTGATAACAGAAAACACCATTCACATCGGCGACCGAATTTTCACTATAATTTGTATGGGTCCGTTCAACAGACCCTTTACAATAAACTTGTTTCAAACCATTTAGACAAATCCCTAGAACAGTCGTAGCGTATAGCGTTATGTCTTTTATTTTGCATATTTTTCCATTTGTCGACATTAATTTAGTTGTTGGTGCTGAGTTGGGTGCACAAACAAACATTTTTGCTTCGTTCCAGTACTGTTTCGTAGTAAGGAAAATCAGAGTGAGTGACCAAATTATTTAATAATCGGAACACTCGGCTTTTTTCCTCTGACATAGTAATTCTCGTTCATCTCTCGTAGCAAGAGTCTGCATGAACGAAACTGTCTAAAAGTAACAAAAATATTGAGAATTTCAAAGCACTACACGAAAAGCACTGCACTATTTCAAAATTTAAAGCAGAAAGACGTTATACAGCACACTTTCAGCGGTATCGAAAAACCACTACACATTTGCGAACGTATGCAAATTATGATTGTGACTCTTTGTTTATTAAGACTTCAGTCTATTAAATTCTCATCATTATTTACACCAAAGTAAATTCTGCATTCAATAAATGTGTTATTCACACATTTGGAAGGTCTAATGTCCCATAGACGGATCTTTCAAAAGGTCAGGACAACGTATCGAGAACGTGTGAATAATTACCTTGGAGGTGGGAAAACACCGTGCTCGGATTAAACAATCAATAAAGGGAACCAGAATGATCCGCGGGACCAGCACGCATGCTCGAATTTTCGGATTATCGCTATTCAGATTAATGCAGGTATTTTCAATGAGATTTGATAGAATTTGAACCGGGACCTCAATATTCCCTCGGAATAAGCGGGTATCTCGGAAAAACGAGAGTCGAAATAACGCCGTCATACTCTAGGTTACTTCCCCTGCGAGCTTAGAGCTCAAGCTTCATGTAATGGCTGCATGATGTTTTTGTCATATAAATATATATATAGTTCCATATTAGGTAACCTGAACACTGTGTAAAGTATTTATCCTACCGACTACTTTTAATTTTTTACCAAATAGATTTAAGGCGACCGCTGTCATTTTAGATGATAGCATGATGTCATCATTATCTGAACATCAGTGTGTGACATCGTGTATACCGCCAACACCATTGACATTTTTTATCGTCATATTTGGACTATATACAATTACTATTTTTATCAACTTTAGGAACCTTGGCACTTTCTAATTGTTGTGAAAGCAAAGAATATATGGGCAGATCACGCATTTTCGTATGATTTTTTGTTTTTTCAAAAAATTACACAATGAGTTCTAGAATCTCTTAACAGTTTTGGTATTTTGACTTATCATTGAATTTATATATATCCTTTATTGTCATTAGCTAGTTGCTTCAGTTAAAGCTCTAGTTTTGTTTTTCTGACAGACTTTAGTTGGAGTAGATGTAGACAAGCCAGAACAGATGGCCCTGAGAACTGCCTACAACATCACAGGTTTCCCCACACTCTACTATTTTGAGTAAGTGTCCTGGTTTCTACTCTTACCACATATGACTTTACGGGTTATCATTTTCCTGTTCATTATTCATGTAAGAACATTTATTAGCTGAATTGTTATGCCCCCGGGGAGCATATTATTTTTGCTGTCTGTCTGTCAGTTGTCTGTTGGTTGGTTTGTCCCCAACTTTAATGTTGGCGATAATTCTGTAGCCATTGCACATACATACTTCAAATTTGGCATGCATGTGCAACTTATAGAGGCAACATTTTTAGGGAAGACTTATAAAGATCTGATTCTACATTTTTGACAGCGTGAAATAAGAAATTCTCTGTTCATATGCCACTTTAAAATTTGAATTCAGTAATATCCATAAAATCACAGTTTCTCACATGATTCTTGTATTACAATGTAAAATAAGGAAATCCATTGCTGTGGCAAACAATAGAAAATCAAATATTTAACCCTTTCCCTGTTTACTATTCATGTAAGAAAAAATGACATAAATATTTATTAGCTGAAACTTTTATATTGTAAATATTTCAAGGGCATTTTTTGCTTTGACAAAAACTGTAGAATCAGATCTATATTGTGTCATATGCAAACAGAGATGACCTTGATCAGACGGCTCCTATAGGAGCCGTCTGATCCGGGTCTACTCTGTTTGCAAATGTGCGAAAAGGTGTTTATCTGAGGGAAAGGGTTAGTATATAAGCAAACAGATCAGACCCAGGTCAGACAATACTTGTAAGAGCTGTCTTATGTGGGTTTCTCTATTTGCAAAGGTATAAAAAGATTATCATGTAAAGGGGTAACGAAGTTGATTGTGTTCCTAGCCCATTCCCTCATATTGACGCCTTTGGACACCTCTGTAAAAGTCACTTTTTGAAACCATTGTGATAAATAGAACATTTGTTTCAAAACTACACAATTCTAAAAAAAATCCTTTTTTCTAGTAAATACTCCTTTTGAGTAGATGTATTCAAATATTTTGGGTCTGAAAATGGCCCATGAGGGTAAAGGCTTAATGTTTTATTATAGTATATGTTTTCCTTTACCTTTCAGAAATGGGAAAGTAAAGTATAAGTATGGTGGAGAAAACAACAAAGATGGCATCGTCAGCTGGATGAAAAAGTAAGTTTTTACATCAGCATGCTGTTTCACTAACTTACCCAAATTGTTTTCAAAGTCTGATTTTCATATTTAACCCATTCACTCACAGTCTGTTTTTAGACCCAACCTCTTTGAGTAAATCTACCGAAAAGGAGCATTTACTAGAGAAAAGGAAAAAAAAATAGAATTGTGTAGCTTTGAAACCATTGTTGTAAAAAGAGCATTTACTTCTATGGAGCAAATGCTGTATTTATCACAGTGGTTTAAAAGTGACTTTTACAGAGGAGTCAAGAGGCATCAATATGAGGTTATGGGTAAAAGTATTTATGTCACTCGGAAAGTGGATATTTTTTTTTATCCAGTCACCAGGCTTCTCTAGTGACATAATAAAGGGGGTGCAAATAAACTTAGGTTTATTAGGTTACTTCCGGTAGTGGAAGGTTTATTAGGTTAGTAGATAGGCGTAATGATTCTATAACCATGGAACTATTTTAGTTTTCTGTAAATATTCATAAACATGTTGATGGAATAGATCTAACAGATCTATTTGGTCACCAGAAGAATTATTCAAATGAGAAAAAATAAAAATAATTGGCTACAGCTGGATTCGAACCCGCGCCTGATCCTACAAAAACTAATTCTAATCTCTCTAGAGACGTCGCCCTTACCGATTACGCCACTGAGGCCACATACAAAATGACGTTGATTTATCACTTTTATTAATTTAATCCACCGCTGGCAAAATCCGTTTTTGATAAAATCAAACCTGGAAGCAAAGATTGACAGATAAATAGTACATGTTTTCTTTTCACTCTCATGATTATTTGATTGATAAACTCTTACAGTGGCGGTGATAGTCATTAACCTAAATATAGCCTGTTCAGTTCCATCGATTTCTGAGTGACGTTAGGTAGAATCTAAAAATAGAAACCGAGACTACGTAACTCGAATTTGACCGAAGAATATAGCTAGATCATGTCTGTTTGAAATAACTTATCGACCCTCGATTCAAATCATCTTATTTTTCAAATTCAACCACGTTTCCCTTCTAGTAATACAAGTATCGAAACTATATTCCTCTGCGGTAGCTCATTAGATCTATTTACGTCTAAATAGAAGTGAAAAGGGAGGGATCCGTTGATCGAAAAACTGCATTTTCAATGTAAATTATTTCAAGTGTTATGAGTCTATAAAAAAGGCATTTAACTATATTGACTGGATAAATCGAATAATAGGTTAGTGCCGTAGATGGGACGCCTTTATCCGACTCGGAGAGAAAACAGTTGAGGCTCGGCAAGCCTCGCCTCAACGTTTTCTCCCCTCGTCGGATAAAGCGTCCCATCTACGGCACTAACCTATTATTCTCTATATGTCTTTTTGATGTGCTTGAATGAAATATTAAAACAAGTAAAGAATAAGTTATGATATGTTTCTTCAGTCCGTCACCGCCAGAGGAGCCCAAGCCCGAGGTCACATGGGAGGAAGAAGCCCCCGAAATCTCTCATCTTCATGACAACACCTTTGACGAGTTTATCCAGACAGAGAATTCCGTCCTTGTTATGTTCTATGCGCCTTGTAAGTAAAAGATCTTATCTTGATTACACCAGCACATTTATATGTCATAATAACAAGAATATTTTCAAAAACGATTTTCCTTGTGTCTAGATTCTATCTAACTGCCATAATTCCACAAGGGTGATAGATCAGTAAAAATGTAAAATTTCTCCACCAGATCTCCTATCTTGCTGCCAAATCTAATGAGTAGCAGCCAAATAACATGTGGTAGAGAAACAAGAGAGGATAAATTAGTACACATCGTATCAACAGCCCTGCAATAATATCCATTGCACTGTTTATTCCAAAATTCAATACCTACTGAATATTCATGGACAAAATAGTTATAATGAAATATGGAAGATGGGACATTGTAGCCATTTTAGAAACTAAAGAAAGAGATCTATCAAATTCCAAAGTCTTATCTGGGTCTACTCTGCAGATGCTTGAACAAGCGTTTATATGAAGGAAAGGGTTAATAAAGTTTTCGTATTTTTAGCATGTCTGTCTTTAAAAAAAAAAAGTCATTGTATTGTCATAGCTTGGTGTCATCACCTCTTGCATTGTTGTCTTGGATGACCCATGGGCGTTGTAGTTGTCGAATTACTTTGACACAGTTCTTCATTATCCCAGGGGAGACAATCTTGTAAGGGGCCGTTACTCTATCTTGTATATTTAAAGAGATTTTACAGAGTTATTTACTATATTGATTTTATCATGAAAACAGAGGAGCATTGGCAACTGCAAGCAGTGCTCTTGATTTATTTTCACTTTAAATGATTTTGTTTTGTACTGTTCAGGGTGTGGTCATTGTAAAAAGATGAAACCAGAATATCAAGAAGCAGCCCAGGCTTTAAAAGATGAAGGGGTAAGTCTTGTTATGCTTAGAATTTTGCAGAAAAGATGTGTGAAGCTGTAATGAAGATACCATGCCATAACCCTTTACTCCATGAATATTCATGTATAAAGAAATAATGACATTATATATATTAATTAGATTAATTTTTATAATATCATTTTCAAAGAACATGGGATATTTTGGTCCTAATAGAAACTGTAGAATTGTATCTATTATTTCATAAGCAAACAGAGCAGACCCAGATCCGATGGCTCCTATAGAAGTCGTCTGATCTGGGTCTATTGTTTGCAAAGGTGTAGAAAGGTGTATTTATGGAGTATAGGGTTAAATACTATCCCTCATAAAGATGACTCACTAATTCATGAAACTATTATTAATTGTTCAGCATATTAATATTCATAGAGTCATCATTTAACTATAAATTTGCTTAACCCTTACAACGCTGAATTTTCAAATGGACTTTTCCAAAATTTAAACAGGTCAAGCTTATGATGAATATTTGCGGATATTTCTAAAGAAAAGTGTAACATGGCAAACAGTGCAGACCCAGATGAGAGGGCTCCTCCAGGAGCCCTCTACACTGTTTGCAAAGACTCATGTCCCAGACAGTAAGGGTTAAGGATTTTGAATGACAAACAGTGCAGACCCGTATCAGAGGGCCGCTCTAGGAGCTCTGTCTACAGTGTCTGCAATTGCCAGAACAACTGTTTCCTGCATTTGAAGGGTTAAACAAGACAATAAAGCTGTGAAGGAGATACCATAGTCATGATGGAGATACCATAGTTGTGAAGGAGATACCATAGTTGCGTTACAGTAGTGACCACATAATGACTAATCACGGTGCATTTTAAACCCTTTACTCCATGTGCATTCCCCAACCCTATACTCCATTAATATGCATTTTAATGCCTTTGCAAACCGAGTAGACCCGGAACAAAGCTCCATTTGTTTTAAAATGCCAGAATTGATGTAAAGAGAGATTTCTTCAATCTTTAATGGTATTACAAAGTACCTTGTAAAAGTTTATAACTGAGATTCAAAACTTATAGATTGAATTTTCTGCAATAACTGTTTGCATTATGAAAGTGGTATTGATCTGCTGTTTACAGTTATGTGAGAATTTAGCCTTTTCATCTTTATAATGTGAGAATTTAGCCTCTTCGTCTTTATTACGTGAAGATTTATCCTCTTCATCTTCATTTATTATATACATGTACATGTAGCTGTATAGTTCTGTTGTTTGTTTGCAGGTAGATGGTGTTATAGCTGCAGTTGATGCAACAATAGATAAAAAATTAGCAGACACATACAAAATTCAGGGTTTTCCAACAGGTATGCTTTGGTTCCAGGAATTATTAATGAAGAAGTAACCCTTTATGCATTTGTATATAGTTCTTTGAACTAATTCTGATACTTTTGATTAAGTGTTTGTGTCACCGTGACCTGCTATAAGCTAAATGACACCCCATTGTTCACCCATCTGTCTGTCTCTCAAATTGGTCTCTCTCACTCTGTTGTCATGGTTTCACTTCAGCAAGTGGCGCATGTGTTTCTTTGAACAATCTTTGTATAATTATACAAATTTTAAATAAATTAATCATTCAAGGAAATGTCAGGAATATATAAAAGAATGAAATTTATTTTTGACATAAAATTTACATTACCAGTATATAATAGGTACATGTATTTGGATACCCATATTCCTCTCTCCATGGGTTCATTCTTAAAACTGAATAAGTCTGTTTGGCATTATGGCAAATTCTCAATTACCTTTGCTAATGGTTTAGAGCCTGAGTAAGTTGGTATCTCGTTAACATCAGCGTCTGCTCAGTTTGCTTATGCAATTATAATATATAGATCTGATTCTACGATTTCTGTATTGGCCGAAAATCGCTTATACAGTAGAACCTCTCTAAACTGGAGTTTTATGACAGAACAACTTCGGTCTTTTTAGGCATGTGGCTGCATTAAGCTGTCAGCTGTTTGAAAGACTGGTTTTCATACTAATTTTGATGTTGGCTTTAGAGGTGTTTTATTGTATAGTTATAACAAATCACATTATAAATAATCATGATGTCATCATTTATTACATGTATATTTATCAGGTAGTAGGTTAAGGCATATAACATTTAGAAATTTTATCTGTGTTTTTTTTCTGTTTTCAGTGAAATACTTCAGGTAAGTCAAATTTTGTCGCACATCATTCAAACTCTTGAGACATGTATCCAGATGATTCTAAATGAGACATCAAGGACCCTTTAAGAAACAAGAGCTTACTGCATTGCAAACTGTGTAGATGTAGACCAGATGTCACTTAAGTGAAGAGTAATCTATTGTAGGCTGGATTTAATAATAAATCATTTGTTGCATTTAAAGTTCAGTCAACATGAGGATTTATCTACCTCGCCAAAGTGATGTTGACTCTGGGTTTAGCCCGTGGTCAGTTCACCTTTTCCAGGTCGAATAATCATTATAAATAAATTAATGATTTCAACTTTATGTGCCATTGAATATTTATGCTCTGGTTTATTTATTGATCGCTATTTGCTTGATGCTTTTGCTCATCTTCTTTGCTGTTGAATGCAAATTTATTTATTATGTTGAATATGCTAATTAATTTATGGTAAGAATTGTCTGTGATATACTCTTAAACAATCCAATTTGTATTTTAACACAACATGATTTTAAGAGAGTACTTTCAATGCAGTCATGATATATGGAATGTTTAAATATTTAAGAGAAGTTGTTTACAGCTTCTTAGAGCTCTAAGCTCAATTTACAGACAGTTTTTCCCTTTAACATATGTATATGAATATGTTTAATTGCTTTTATGTTTTCAGAAATTTTCAGTTTATAAATTTTATTACTGTAATTGTTAAATTTGTATGTTTATGTCGGTCAATAGGTATACATAGCTAATGTTTACATGTTGTAATTATCAAACCGACTCTAAATAAAAATTCGAATCTTGAATCTTGAATAATAAACTCATTAAAAGACAATAATTGTATACTATGTAACTATGTGAATATTTTCTATTTTACTTTGTTTCAGAGATGGGGCATTTGCTTTTGATTTTAATGAGAGAACAGCTGATAAAATAGTAGAGTTCATGAAAGAGTAAGTATTTCATTTTCCTCAGGAAATACAGTAGAAACCCTCTAAACTGGACATTGAATTTAGTATAAGTATCAGACTTTGGAGAGAAGTGGCAGCTTAATGCAGGGTGAAAGTCATGTATTAAGCAGCCACCTGCCTAAAAATATCTTAATTTTTCCCGATTATAATCCGGTTCATGGGGGTTTTACTGTACTAAATCTGGCCTATATTAAAGGGAAATAAATATGTATGTAATGCATTTTGACAGAGTTAAGCTCTTTAAAAGTTGCATATATTTCCAAATAAAAAAATAGTTAAAGGCATAGCCCACTATATGAAAGTCAACTGTCAGATATGATGAGCCGTCGTGTTGAGAGTAACAGTTACTACATGTTCTACACTGTTTGTTAAACCAGTCAGTAAAACAAGAAAAGGCTCTAATGTATGGCAAACACTTCAGAACCTGATTAGACAATGGGTTTTCAATGTGGTGCATGATCTGCATCTGCACTGTTTGCAAAGCCTAAAGATTGGTTTTGGTGAAGCGGGCTTATACGGGCTTTTGAAACTTATTGAATTGATACCTGCCATACATACTAAACACGAATAGTTCATGTGCAAGACACAATTTTCCTGTGTTTAGTGGCAGCCATTACAGAATTTTCTCCTCTTGAGCTTTGGGTATTTTTGTCATTTGGTCCTGTTACATGGGTAGTTTGTGTCACAAACTTGGATTTGCAATCAAGACTGCTGTGCGGGGGTATTCATCACCTTTAGTGATAGTTCTAGGTTTTTTTGTAGTGGCTTATAAACAATGGAACTTTTAACCCTGGCAAAATCTATAGAATCAGACCTAAATAATCCAGATGCAAACACAGCAAAGCCTGATCAGACACATTCTTACAGCAGCTGTCTGATCAGGGTCATATAAAGGCATATAAATGTGTATACTATTACATGTATAGGAAGTGAAAGGTTGATGAATAAGTGGTGATGTTTTTGGAAGCAGGTGGCTGTATGATGAAAGTAATGACAAAAAATCTCCTATAGATGTGAGCTTTCTGCATAACGTTTATTCTTAAATGACCTTTTCCTTCATATAAAGCTTTTTCTGCATTACTTTTGATCTGCATTAAGCTACCACCTGCCTTACAACCCCATAATTAGACCTTTTTGGTGCTTAACCTTTTTACTACATAAATATTCCTTTCTACACTATGCAAACAGAGTAGACCCAGATCAGACAGCTTGTGTAGGAGCTGTCTGATCAAGGTATGCTCTGTTTGCTGATAAAAGTATATATATCTGATTTTACAGTTTCTGTCATGATATAAAATGCCCTTGCTTGTAGTGCAATTATAAAAATTCAGCTGATTCATATTCATATTTCTTGCCTGAATATTCATTGAGTAAAGGGTTAAGACAAGTTGTACTTTAGAGATATTTTACTGTATCTCTTGTTGCAGTCCAAAGGAGCCACCGCCGCCCCCAGAGCCTGAACCAGCTTGGGAAGAGATCCCCAGTGAGGTGGAGCATTTAACTGATGAAAACTTCAAATCATTCCTCAAGAAGAAAAAGAATGCCTTAGTTATGTTTTACGCCCCTTGTAAGTAGTGTGGCAAATAGGATGGTTATTTAACCCTTTCCTTCATATAAACACATGTTCACGCATTTGTAAACAGAGTAGACCCAGATCACACAGCTCCTAGAGGAGCCGTCTGATCTGGGTCTGCTCTGTTTGCTTTTGACATGATTTAGATATGACTCTACAGTTTTTGTCAAAGTGAAAATTTCCTTACGCGGTTTAAATTATATAAATTCAGCTAATAAATATTTATGATGCCATTATTTCTTTACCGAATACTGAACAGGGAAACGGTTAATATTTACATGCAAAGTAATTATCAGTTACTTGGCACTCATAGTGACAAACAGATGTGTCAAGTTACTTGGCACTCATAGTGACAAACAGGTGTGTCAAGTTACTTGGCACTCATAGTGACAAACAGATGTGTCAAGTTACTTGGCACTCATAGTGACAAACAGGTGTGTCAAGTTACTTGGCACTCATAGTGACAAACAGATGTGTCAAGTTACTTGGCACCCATAGTGTCAGACAGATGTGTCAAGTTACTTGGCACTCATAGTGTCAGACAGATGTGTCAAGTTACTTGGCACTCATAAGTGTCAGACAGATGTGTCAAGTTACTTGGCACTCATAGTGACAAACAGATGTGTCAAGTTACTTGGCACTCACAGTGACAAACAGATGTTGGCACTCATAGTGACAAACAGATGTGTCAAGTTACTTGGCACTCATAGTGACAAACAGATGTGTCAAGTTACTTGGCACTCATAGTGACAAACAGATGTGTCAAGTTACTTGGCACTCATAGTGACAAACAGATGTGTCAAGTTACTTGGCACTCATAGTGTCAGACAGTTTTGATACTGATGAAGTTAATTGAATTTTGGCGTTTCATTTGGATCCAAGGCTTTAGTCTAGTTAATAACCCAATTGCTGTGGAATTGTATTGTTGTTTGACTTAATCCTTTCAACACTAAGAAACTTCACAAAAATTAGAATTGAGTTTATATCTTTTCAAATGCCTATTTACAGGGTGTGGTCATTGTAAGAAGGCAAAACCAGAGTATATGTCAGCAGCTGCTCAATTTAAAGACGATGCTAAGGTAAGGCAACAGATCAAGTGATAACTTACAGTATATTATCCCCAGTAAACCTCAACAGTTTTTAACCCTTTCCATCACACAAAAGCCTTTTCATACTTTTGCAAACACAGTAAACCCAGATCAGTTGGCTCCAATAGGAGCCATCTGATCAGGGTCTGCTCTGTTTGCTTTTGACATAATATAGATCTGATTCTTCAGTCTTTGTTAAAGCAAAACAAATCCTTGAAAAGGCGGTGTCTGATCTGGGACTGCACTATTTGTCGTGGTGCATTTTTGTGACATTGGTGGTGAAAGGGGTAATGCAAGGTGAAAGTCATACAAAAAGCTCCTGTAGGAGCTTTCTACATGACTTTCACCCTGCATTAAGCAGCCACCTGCCTAAAAGTATCTGAAGTATTCTCTGCTAGAATTCTGGTATCAAGGCTATTTACTTTATTCTGTTCATTCATTTCTGGAATTGAAGTTTACAGTTGTGTGGAATCTTTGCTCAGATTTTTCTAAATTGAAATATTGGCTATGGACAGTGATATTAAAACTGGACTTTCTTTCAGGTGGTGTTTGCAGCGATGGACTGTACAGTGCACAAAGATACATGTGGCACACATGATGTCAATGGTTACCCTACATTTAAATACTTCAACTATGGGAAAAACTCACAGAAATACATGGGTGGTAGAGAGGTAAGGCTGGTACAGACATGAGGAGTTTCATTGCAATAAGTTTACTTGAAACAAGTTTCCATAACCATTCATATAGTATCAAATGCATGAGTGATACCAAATTGCTGACATTTCAAATAAAATGAGTAAAATAGTATATGTGTAATGAACAGGGCTGCTGTGTGTCAGGAAAATTGAAAATGTTTGGTCAGGGAATTGTTAGGGAATTTTTAGAACTGTCGGGGAAATTTGAAAATACAGTCAAATCACCAAAAATTGAAATGAATTATTTCGAAATGACGGGATAATTTGTATAGAAGCTATGATCCACATGTATTTCCTTCTTATTTCAACTTATGTGAAATGCAGTTTCTCGAAATTTCATAAACTCAGAAAACATGGAAATTTGAAGGTGTTAATTGGTCCTGCTGTTCAATAATTTCATTGTTTTGACATGTCGCTGTGGCATGGTAATCAAACAGTAAGTTTCACACCTTGCACTCTGTGCTTACTTATTTGTTATAGTTCAACTCAATCTACCGTCACCTTGATTACTTTGTGGTCATTAATCGGATTAAAGATCAGATTTGAAATGTATTACCTATAGTAAACATACTGAGCAAACTGAAATTTAAACTGGAAATTGACAATCAGTCAGAAACATCATAAATCCTCGTCTGATATCACATTGCGGTACATATAGCTTTTAATGGCCATTGCCAAGGGTTCTGATTGATTGACAGAATACTGAGGCTGAGTTCCCTGCGAGTCCATGATATGACTAGAGTTAAACAAGTTAGCATTGTAAAGCTATTAAACATAAGCGCTGTAGAATTAAACTGAAACTTATAACTGGGTCACATCTTTCCTTCTTCTCGGCACTAGAGTAACATGATAATATATATATAATTGTGCATCTTTAATTTTATTTTCCAGGAAGCAGATTTTGTGAAATTCATGAAAGATCCATTAAATACTGACCCAGAGCCACCAAAGCCAGCGACGCCCACACAAGAAGAAAACTGGGCAGATGTAGATGGAAAAGAGAATTTAGCCTTACTCGGGGGAAATAACTTTGACAGTTTTATAAAGGAACATAACTCAGTCTTGGTTATGTTTTATGCACCATGTAAGAGCTGTATAAATTTGAAAGAATGTTGTAATTTTGCTGTATGTTGCCTATCATTTTTTCCGGGATATTTGTCCGATTGTGCCTCGCAGTTTGTATGTATTTAATTTAAGTTGAATTTTACAGAATGATTGAACACCATTGGAATTATCATGCATATAGCTTAATGGTTAAAATGTAATGTTATTGTAATGCATCTGAGGGAGACAAGCACTAGGTAGTCTTTTTCTTCAAGCACTCTTTTTTTTTAGCCTTTTTATGCCCCCGTTGACGATAGTCAGGGGGCATTATGTTTTGCACATGTACGTCCGTCCGTCTGTCGGTCGGTCTGTCCGTGTGTCACGCTTTTAGGGGCAGTTGGTTGTCACAGTTTTTCAAGTGTTATAAGTCAGTAATTTCTACACTTATACTCATGAAACTTCACATACACATCAATTACCATCTGTGCTATCATTTGGCACCCTACCCATGCTGCCCGCAAGCCCAAGGTCGAGGTCAAATGACTTGGAAATTTTACGTGCAGTTGGTTGTCACATTTACGTGCAGTTTTTTGCCACAGTTTTTTCATTGTCTTATATCTCCCTAACCACTGTAGCTATTGCCATGGAATTGCATATACACATTAAACACCATCCATACTTTCATTGCACACCCAGCCCATGCTGCCCGCAAGCCCAAGGTCAAGGTCAAATGACTTAGGAATTTTACGTGCAGCTAGGCAAGCACCCACACGGGGGCATCACTGTGTCTTACAGACACAATTTTCTAGTTAACAATACATATGTATATAAGTTTTGTCTGCAAAATACATAAATACTTGAATTGCTCTGATCTAATATTTCGACCACTAAGGGCCTTTTTCAAAGATTATCATGTCAAAATACACGTCACATTTTGTTACATGCATTCAGCCATAAAATCAAAGAGAATAATTATTCTCTTTGATTTTATGGCTGAATGCATGTAACAAAACTGTGGCGTGTATTTTGACATGTTAATCTTTGAAAAAGGCCCTTAGTGGTCGAAATATTAGATCAGAGCAATTCAAGTATTTTTTATATTAATTCCCTATTTTGGAATATTTTCTTCATTGCAAAATACAGTATTGTCAAAATAATTATTTCTTTAATTTCTAAAAAAAACACAAAAAAACCCTACTGTTAAACAGGTTGAATCTTGATGAGATATTATGTAGCATCTCATGTTGATCTGAACTGTTTACCAAGACTACCAAAGTTTTGTTTGTGTACTTTCCTTAAGTCACTGTATGCTAGTTGCCTAGTTTCAAGGACCCAAGTGGGTTTTAACTTTGACAAAATGAACCCTACCACAGGAGGAATTGTCTTTGAGTCGATACATTTTTACAAAGGATGTAGACCCAGGCTAGCAGATGACAAGTCTTGGTCTGTGCTGAGTAGCAGAGTCATGGAGATACTAAAACTTTCTTGCCGTTAATCATATTTATACAAAATATTTTACAAAATTATAATAAACCTGACTACACAGTTTCTACCAATACCAAAACATTGTGTACATATTGTACATTTATATTTTTGTGTTTCAGGGTGTGGTCACTGCAAGGCCATGAAGCCTGCATATGGTGAGGCTGCCTCATTGCTGAAACAACAAGGGGTAAGAACAGTCTGAGTTAGTGATAGGGTTCCTTCCAACAGACACAATTGAGCTCTGTCCTGTAACCCTTTACTCCATAGATTTAAGCCTTTTAGCAGTAGGAGCCATCTGGTCATGGTCTGCTCTGTTTGCTTATGGAATTAAATAGATTAGATTCTACATTTTCTGCCATGGTAAACATTTCTGATGTTCATATGCCATTGTAAAATTTCATCTAATTAATATTCATGACATCAATATTTCTCAAGTAAATATTCATGGAGTAAAGGCATGAATCAGTATAAACATGTGTAACTGTTGTCAAATGGTTTTATCTGCTTATGATTGCTTTAGTTAGGACTGGCTTTAGCCCTTTCTATGTTCTTCGTTTGTTTCAAATTTCAATACCAACTGAATACTCATAGAAAAAATTGTTTCAATGAAATATGGAAGGTGAAACATTGTAGCCAGTTTAGAAAGTAAAGAAACAGATCTCCATCAATTTTTGATAACCAGCCATATTCCTGTATTCACTCCATAGTTAGGTCACCAAACTTACAGATACTTTACTATATTACCTGTTCAGTTCAGTTGCTAAAAACCGTAACCCATTTCCTCATATTAATGTCTTTTGACGCCTCTGTAAAAGTCACTTTCTGAAACCAGTGTGATAAATACAGCATCTGCTCCATAGAAGAAATTGCTCTATATATCACATTGGTTTCAAAACTACACAATTCTAACATTTTCCTTTTTTCTATTAAATGGTCCTTTTCAGTAGATTTATTCAAAGAGGTTAGGTCTAAAATAGCCTATGAGGCAATGGGTCTAAAAATAGCCTATGAGGTAATGTGTTAACATTACTTGTCCATCCATGTTAAATGTTTAGTTTGATATTGACTGATGGTTGATATGTATTTTTGCCCAGGATTCCGGTGTTTTAGCAGCAGTGGATGCCACGATAGACCAAGCCCTGGCCAGTCAATATGAAGTCAGGGGATACCCCACATGTAAGCTACTCTATAGTAGAAAGAAACTATTTGATTCACTTCCCTTTCATGTAACATAGACAACAGCTGACATAGGATACCTGGAATGTTAACCCTTTCCTTCATATAAACACTTTTTAACACCTTTGCAAACAGAGTAGACCCAGATCAGACGGCTCCTGTAGGAGCTGTCTGATCAAGGTCTGCTCTATTTGCTTATGAAATTATAATAGACCTGACACTATAGTTTCTACAAATTCATGTGTACATATTCAGCAAATAATATTCATGATTTTATAATTGCTTATATGAATATTCAGCAGGGGAAGGGTTAACCCTTTACTCCATGAATATTCATACAAGAAGTTTATCACGTCATGACTATTAATTACTTAAAGTTTTGTATTGGTTTGTGAACACAAGAAGTTTTGATCCTGGAAGAAACTGAAGTCAGATCTATGATATTCCATAAGCTAACAGAAACTATAACCAGATCTATTATATTCCATTTATAAGCAAATTGAAACTGAAAGCTGATCTATATTATATCATAAGCAATTAGAGCAGACCCTGAAAAAAGGGCTGCTGCATGAGCCATTTGATCTGGGTCTACTCTGTTTTGCAAAGGCATTAAAAGATGTATATAATAATATATGGACTAAAGGGTTTATCTTAGCAAGTAAAAAAGCACATATGAATTGATCATATTTGCATTAACCCTCTCCCAGATGGAGGCACATTTTTAAGTCTTTCAAACAGAGTAGACATAGATCAGACGGTTCCTGTAGGGTCTGCTCTGCTTTTCTTAATCAGCAGTTTCTGCCATGTCCAATTTTTTCATATGTTCATAGTTCATATGCCATTGTAAAACTTTGTCTAATTTGTATTCATGATGACATTAGTATAGTAATATACCCCAGCAAACGAAGTTTGAGTAGGGAGTATACTTGAATCACCCTGTTTATCTGTTGGTCTGTCCGTCCATCCTCATTGGAAATTGGTGTGGTGAACTCCTTCAATTTGAAAATTATTCAATTTGGATTGGTAAACATGATAACCACAAATAGTAGATATGTAAGTCACACTTTAATGTGTTTAGCGCTGGGCATTGCAGAATTATTTCCTTGAAATTAGAATATTTTTTGTCATTTGGGCTTGTAACATGGGTAGTTGGTGTCAAGAAATCCTCCTTTAGGTTAATGAATTTGTATTTGGCATGCATAATAAGAATAGAAGATGTGCAAGACACAATTTTCTTGTGTTTAGCAGTCTTCACTTGATCTTTGAGTATTTTCTGTCTAGTCCTATAACATAGGTATTTTGTGTCACAAACTCCTCCTTCAATTTTATTCAACAGACTTCAATGAAAATTCATATAAATTTATAGTCTCACTCAAGTGTATTTGTGCATTAAATCATTTTTGTTTGCCTGTATCCAGGTTATATAGAGTTTCCAATCCTGCCCTTGATCTTAGATGTAATGGTTTACTGTTGTATAGGGGTAACTGTGGTCCTGGACCTGTGGTACAAACTACTTCTACAGTTTTCATCAGATTTTTATGAAAGTTTGTCCACCTGGCCATGTCCACATGGCCTCTTTGAAGTGTAGATGTGTACAAAATAGTTTAAGTTCAGTATCTTACAATTCATTGAAGAGTTATCTACCCCTAGGCTTGTACCATATGTGTTGCTAGCCAATAAATTTTGTGGAGTGCAGTTTTCAACATAATTCATTGAAAGTTCATATACATGATCTCTGTGAAGTGTAGATGTGCATCACATAAACTTGGTCATTATCTAACATACAGGTGTCAGAGCTACAGATAACGATGCGTACACAAATACTAAAATCACCATTTCTCCACCAAACCCTTTACTGTGACCACTCTTTAGAATTGTCTCTTTGAGACGATTCTAAAGAGTGGTCACAGTATAGGGTTTGGTGGAGAAATAAAGGAGCTATGCTTGAAAATGTTTAAATGTACACATTTGATCTGGAGCTCTGGGTGTTATCAGCCCTTAGGTTTACGATCAAGGGTGATATGCTGGGGTATTCATCTCATTTAGGGATAGTTCTAGTTTTAACATGAATATTCATGAGGTAAGGAGTTAACACAGATAACAACTATTTCCAAGTAAAAATACCTCTTGTCAGAGGTCCAGATAAGATGCGTAAATTAAAATATTTTCAAGAACAAGTTCTTTATATCTCCACCAAACCCTGTGTTGTAACCACTCTTTAGAATTGTCTCGAAGAGACAATATTCTAAAGAGTGGAGACAACATAATGTTTGGTAGAGAAATAATGATTTTAGTATTTTTGTACGCAACTTTATCTGTAGCTCTGTCCTACCTCCCAAATAATATTAATATACGTAACAAATATATATACATGTATGAGGATTTCCAAGTAGAAATATCTTGTATTTTACCTCCCAGTTGAATTTCAGAGATTCTTCAGATAAATTTAATATTGGTTAGGCAATGTTTAGTTGTGGCATCATAAAATAAGCAGATATTTAATTCTTTTATCTCCACTCTTTGATTTTTGTCAAGACTTTGCAAACAGATTCTGTTAAAGCTATTAAAGAACAATCCTGTTTTCAATACCATTATGAAAAGTCAGCTAATAAATATCCGTTATGGTAGTATTTCTCTTATGAATATTCATGAGTACATGTAGATAAAATGAACTTATTGTCTAGAAAAATAAAACTGAAATTGAAGAGAGCCTTTCAATTGTCCGTTTTCTTCGAATTATACTTATGTTGTGATCTTTTTCTTGCTTTCAGTGAAATATTTCAAGTAAGTAGATCTGTGTTTTTTGTGACTAAATAGTTTGTATGATTTCTCATATAATCTGAAATGTGATTGGAGCCATGTTGTAGTAATGAAAATGTATAAAATGCAAACAGGAAAATCATCAGATCAGTCGTCTTGTCAGAATCTGCACTTTTTGCAGAAGCAGTTGACCAGATAACTTTGATTCTGATAATCACAAGAATTGTAAGCCCATTAACTCAATTTATACATTTGTACTGTTATTTGAAAAGGGTCTAATTTGTTTGCAGTGTCCATGACCTTTTTATATATAATGCTGAAAAGGATGTATTATGTTGTTGCATGTGTCTAATAGGAAGTTTGTTTCTGTTACATAAGTATCTATCACAAGTTTGTTTCTGTTACATAACTGTCTATCACAAGTTTGTTTCTGTTACATAAGTATCTATCACAAGTTTGTTTCTGTTACATAACTGTCTAATACAAGTTTGTTTCTGTTACATAACTGTTTATCATAACTAAATATTTGCCATGAGCTATAGCCCTGTATGAATATCGGTGAAGGTCAGAACAGAAGATTTAAATCAATACTAATGAAATTTTGTATCCACTCCATAGCTATACCATGCTCTGTTTGATTTTCAAAGAATTTCACACAAATATTTACTGTAAAGTGAATGACAGTAACACTCGAGAGAGGAGTTGACATTAAAAAGAATATAGATAGATAGATAGGTGTATCATATTTATGACTTAGTTAATATCTTCAAAGTCAAGTTGTTTGAAGTGGTTGATATCAGTTTAAATGCAATTTATTCATAGTTTGAATGCATGGAACATCCGTTTCAAAACTACAAACCTCACATCATCACTGCTGTGACCACCGACTTCAAAATATCTATTTATTGGCTTCTCTCTCCCATGCCTCACATCACTCAAATGTTCTTTCATTCTCTCCCTAATTTTTCTCCCAGTCTCGCATTCGGGAGAGAATGAAAGAACATTTGAGTGATGATGATGTGAGATTGTAGTTTTGAAACAGATGTTCCATGCATGTAGAATTGAAAGACAAATCCATGAAACTGAGAACTTGCAGACCATTTGACTGTAACATGAAGGAGGATAATGCGCTAATGCATGCATGACGTCGTTGCACCCATGACGTCATTTTGATGACGTCATGACATTTTAAATAACCCAATGTCACCATGACGCTGGATCAACATTATTCTCTTTGATTTTATGGCTGAATAAGGTAACAAAAATGTGACGTGTATTTTGGCATGATAATCTTTGAAAAAGGCCCTTAGTGGTCGAAATATTAGATCAGAGCAATTC
Source organism: Azorinus chamasolen (assembly GCA_963576725.1). Classification (NCBI taxonomy): domain Eukaryota; kingdom Metazoa; phylum Mollusca; class Bivalvia; order Cardiida; family Solecurtidae; genus Azorinus; species Azorinus chamasolen. The sequence continues at coordinate 8,022,841 of OY755248.1, read as the reverse complement.
AAGTATTTATGTAGAATGTTTTTATTCAGTGAATTTTTTTTTTCTTTCAGGAATGGAAAGTTTGCATTTGACTATCAAAGTGGCCGACAGATGAAAGATTTAGTAGCATTTATGGAAAAGTGAGTATTTATCTAATGTAACTAAATTTTGATATAAAGAAAAAAAACTTCACCTCCCTTGGGAGACTTCTACTTTAGCGGACCCCAGAAATAAACTATAATAAAGTGCATATTGGGGCTACCGCCCCCACACCCCGTAGGTCTTTAAAACCCCATGTTTGTATATCGAATCCCTAAAAATGCTCTTCTACCTCCTAAAATTGTTCTGAAAATGCGAATCCCTCAAAACTTTAAAACAAAAACTTCTGGGGTCCGCTAAAGTAGAATCAAGCCATTCCCTTGAATACTGGAATAATTAAAACCAAAGGCCTAGTGCTTAGCTCTTATAGAACTTAACTGTTTTACTCCAATAAATATGCTTTTTAACGCCTATGTAAATAGAGTAGGGGCCGTCTAATCAGGGTCTGCTCTGTTAGTTTATGCAAAATATAGATATACCTACCTGTAGAATACCTGTAGAATGGTCTTGGGCTTTTCGGTAAGGTTGTAATCCTTTTTAAGCCCCCCCCCCTCATATATCACAATTTCAGCACAGGATTTCTGCCGTTCTTCAACAACTTATTTCAGTGATGATAACGGATAGGTTTTGTTTAGATATGATTCTCCAATTTTTGTTGTGGCCAAAATAGTTCAGGATTCATATACCATTATACAAAAATATCTAATAAATATTCATGACATTATTTCTTACATGAATATTCATGAGTAAAGGGTTAATTTAACCATTTGAAAGCTCAGTATTCACATTGGAATGATCCATCAGTGTTTAACTATAGAGTTCATTCAGTATGAGAGGCTTAAATTTGCTAGACAATTTACAATGTCAAAAGGATCTGGATCCATGCTGTTTGAAACTTCCAGTACATTCTTTTCCCACATTCAAGAATTTAATTATGTTAGATATTACTAGTTGCTGTCTTTTAAAGTCAAATTTTCTTATAAATGTAAACTGGAGTTTCTGAATCTCTGATTCTCCAGCAGGTATTAAGTTCTGGATCCATATCCCATATTTTTATCTCGATGTAAATGAGATGTGAATCCGGCAAATTTTCTCCTGTCTTGGCGCCATATAACCTATAAAGTATTGCGGTGCCTTTAAACCCTATTCAATCAATCCATTTTATTTTTCAAATTAAATGCAAAGACAATTACATTCATGAAGGAATTCATGACATCATGCTTATTATGTATATGAATGTTTAAAATAGCTTACTAATACAGGGGATGTTTGCTATTGTGGAAACTGTAGAATTATACCTTTGGCGGTGGTCTAGTGGTAACGCGCTTGACTATCAGTCCGGAGGTCATGGGTTCAAATCCCGGTCCCTCCCGGAAATTTCAGAGACGCTTTTCCGTGTCTCCCACCCACACATCCTCCCCACCCAGGGGGTTAAAATGGGTACCTGTGAGGGTCACTCGCCGGTACTGCGGCTGCATGATTGCGCCATATGTTAGCAGTGCTCAATATTGTAGGCCAATGACTCAGTGACCAGGGGAGTAAATGTACAGTCGGCTGAGCGGTCATTCGGATTGAAAGTCGACTATAACTAGGTACTTTTTTTTTATTATCCCATATTATAAAGCAAAAATAGCGGACCCAGATCAAAAAGCTCCTATATAAGTCTATTCTGTTTGCAAAGACGATAAAAGGTGTATTTATGGAGTAAAGGGTTAAACCTTGTTTTTACATTTCCAGTCCAGTGGAGCCATATGTTCCACCTCCAGAACCTAGTTGGAGTGCAGTTAAGAGCAACGTGAAGCACCTTTCTGGTACAAACTTCACGTCATACATAGCCGATAAAGAAGCAGCTTTAGTCATGTTTTACGCTCCTTGGTGTGGCCATTGTAAGAAGACAAAGCCAAGTTTCCAGAGTGCTGCTGATAAACTGACAAGCACCAGCCGAATATTAGCTGCTGTAGACTGTACAGCCACTGACAGTAAAGGTAAGTAACATGTACAGTTATGTAAATCCCACTAAACCGGACATTAAATTTAGTATAAATATCGGTCTTGGAGACAGGTGGCAGCTTAATGCAGGGCGAAAGCAAACAGTGTCATAAGCAAACAGAGCAGACATCTCCTGCAGGAGCTGTCTGACCTGGGTCTACTGCGTTTGCAAATGCATGAAAAAGCATGTATTTGAAGGAAAGGGTTAATTGTTTTGGTTGACTTAAACCATTGTATATATCTGTTCGAAGTTTGGTAAAATCTTTTGTCAAAATTATCTGCTCTTTTAAATATTATAATGAATATTTATACATCTGTTTACAGCACTCTTGTTTTTTATTAATATTATATCTATTTACAGCACTCATGGTGAATTTATCTTTTAGCCTTTGACTTCATAAATATTCATATGAAATACAAGGACTATGAATATTAATTAGCTGAATTTTTATAATGAATTATGAACAAAGTAATTTTTGTCCAAGGCAGAAACTGAAGTATCAGATCAATATTATTTCCTTAGCTAGCAGAGCATACCCTGCTCAGACAACTTCTATTAGGGGTAATCTGAATTGGTTAAACTGTTTGCAAAGATATTAAATGGTGTATATACGAAGTAAAGAGTTAATACTGAGACTGTATTTTCTGATTTTATTTTCAGCTATTTGTGATAATGAAAAGGTGCAAGGCTATCCAACTATCAAGCTGTATATAAAAGGCCAATACCTCACAGAATATGAAGGTGGTCGAACAGAAGATGACTTCATCAGCTTTGTTAACAATGCCCCCATTCCCGGTGCAAAAGAAGAACTTTAACTCTCCTTGAAATTTAATACAGTACTATCACTATAGATTTCTCAATTCTTCATCAGAACTGTTTTGTTTCTGTTAAGTTTAATCATTTGCAGAGATTTATGCTGACAGGATATTTTCATAAAATTATACAGCTGCTTGTCTCTATAAAACTAGAAACTAGAACGAGGCTTAAACTTTTGTCCCAAACTTTGTTTTAACCCATTATTCCATAGAGACACTTTTTGGCACATTTGCAAACTGAGTAGACCCAGATTAGACCTCTGCTGTAGGAACTGTCTGATTAGTGTCTGCTCTGTTTGCTTATGACACAACGTAGATCTATTTCTACAGTTTCTGTCATGGTAAAAACTCCTTTGATCATGGTGCCATTATGAAAATGCTAGCTAATTAATAATCATGATGTCATTATTTTCTGACATGATTATTGATGGAGTTTAACCCTTTCCCTCATACAAACGTGTTTTCATGCATTTGCAAACAGAGTAGACCCAGATCAGATGGCTCCTAGAGGAGCCGTGTGATCAGGGTCTGCTCCGTTTGCTTATACAATTTGATAGATCTGTTTCTATACTTGCTAAAATGGCTACAATGTTTCACCCTCCATGTTTCATTATAACAAATTTGTCCATGAATATTCAGTATTGACATTTGAAATAAAAATAGAACAGGGAAAGGGTTAAGACATACTTTGTAAGGCCTCATTTTGAAAAGAGTATACAGTGTATAGTAAGTATTCAGACAGACATACTTAGGTGAATAGTGCAGACCCAGATCAAATTCTTACTACAGGAGCATGTGATAAGGGTCTTCATTGTTCTCTAATAGGTGTTAACCCATTACTCATAAGCTATATTTAGACCCAACCTCTTTGAATAAATCTACAGAAAAGGAGCATTTGCTAGAAAAACTTTTAGAATTGTGTAGTTTTGAAACCATTGTGATAAATAGAGGATGTGCTCCTATGGAACAAATACTCTATTTATCACAAAGGTTTCATAAAGTGGCTATACAGAAGTGTCAATATGAGGGTGTGGGTTAACCCTTTCCCTGTTCTATGTTTATTTCAAATTTTAATACCTATTGAATATTCATGGCAAAATAGTTATAATGAAATTTGGAAGGTAGAACATTGGAACCATTTTAGAAAGTAAAGAAACAGATCTATCAAAGTCTATAAGCAAACAGAGCAGACCCTGATCAGACGACTCCTCTAGGAGCCATCTGATCTGGGTCTACTCTGTTTGCAAATGCATGAAAACATGTTATATGAGGGTGTGGGTTAAAGTGACATAAAACCCGGATACAAACACACAGTCTAGTTTAAAGTGGTGCATCACAATGGTACAGAAATGACTTATTCAAGTTTACGTAGTGATGGAAATGGGAGATTGTGTGTGCCAATATTTAAGGTACTCTAGGTAAAGAGTGTATATTACATATTTGTTACAAGTATTTACCGTAAATATAAAGACACCAAATCTCTCCATCTCCACCAGTTTGTAAACCTGACACTGTGGAAAACTCAATAAATCAAACTAATTGAGTTGTTAATGATGTAGACCAAGTTCAAATTGTTCCTTCAGAAGCAGTTTGAACTGGGTCTACACTATTTGAAAATTATGGGTATGTTCTGTTTAGGATGTGTGTACATTCTGACTAGAATTTGAGCAACCATTGCAGCAAATTAAACCAACATTATCTATCAACCTATTCCCCCATACTGACGACTTTTGACGACTCTGTAAAAGTCACTTTGTGAAACCATTGTGATAAACAGAGCATTTGCTCCTATAGGAGCAAATGCTCTATTTATCACAATGGTTTCAAAGTACAGAATTCTAAAAAAAAATCCTTTTCTCTAGTTAATGCTCCTTTTCGGTAGATTTAATCAAAGAGGTTGTATCTAAAAATAGCCTATGAGGTAATGGGTTAACCATGACACGACTTGTGTGGGTATACACATAAGATCTAAGATAGAGGAGCTTGGTATCTCATCAGGATCCAATTATTCAACTCTCAGCCAATAGACAACCAGGATTTAATCATTTGAGTGTTTAATGATGATGCAGTCGAGGGTTTAACACTTTATAATACCTCAAACAAACCCTTTTCCGTGGCTTCTTCAAATAAAATAGACCCAGATGAGACTGCTCCTGGGAGCCATCTTACCAGGGTTTACTCTGTTTGCTTATGGAATTATATAGATATGATATTTTTACAGTTTCAGCCAAGGTAAAAATAAATCCAGTGTTAATATCGATGGCTTGGTGCAAAACTATTCTAACTCCTTCACAAAGTGAAGGAGTTAGAATAGTTTTGCACCAAGCCCATGATATACCATCATTAAAATTCAGCTAATTAATATTCATGATGTAATTATTTCGTACATGAATACTCATGAGGCAAAGGGTTAAATGAAAATTGAAATTCTAAATTCTTATTAGGAATAAAAGTTAAGTGCTAACTTAAGCTTCATCTTAAAAACTCTGTTGGGTTTGTATTCTCTGTGCCATACATGTAATTAATAACGAGAATATTATTCAGTAGCTTCCAAGATTTTTTATTTTTTTAGCTTTTTGGTGCATGATATTTCAGAGAAAATTTACAGTATTAAAAGTCATAAAGTGGGTTTTTTGTATTTTTTTAATATATAACCTAATACTTGACAGAGACACCTATCAATGCCTTTGCAAACAAAGTAGTCCCAGATCAGACAGCTCCTGTCGGACAGCTCTGATGCAGGAACTGTCTGATGTGATTGTGCTCTAAGTGTGTGCATGTTATAGATTCGCTACTATTTGCCATGACAATGAATTGCCTTATTTTATATTTTTAGTACAATAATTTAAATAATTAATATTCATTATGAGTGTAGTTGTGTGTGAAATATTCATCAGATCAAAGGTTAACCCTTTCCTTCATATAAACAGAGACATGTACATACATGTATGTATATGTCTCTGATATTAACGTGTTTTCACGCATTTGCAGAGTAGACCCAGATAAGACGGCTCCAATAGGAGCCATCTGATCTGGGTCTGCTCTGTTTGCTAATGGAATTTGATATGTTTATTTAGTTTCTATAATAGCTACAATGTTCCACTTTCCATACTTCATTAACTATTTTGTCTATGAATAGTCAGTAGGTATAGAAATTTGGCACAAACACAGAACAGGGAAAGGGTTAAATTATACAAGCTTTCTTCCTTTTTCAGACTGAAATCAGATAGAATCTCGATTTATATATTTTAAAAGAAAACTGTTATAACATTTGTTGGGTTTTTTCAAAGTGTCATATCTGTCCTAGTATTTTTTTATGAATTCTATTTTGATATGGAATAAAAATGGTTTTGTTAGGATTTATACAATATTTTATTTCAATTGCCACACAGGACTTTTGGATAAGTTTATATAATTTAAGAATGTCTTATCATGTATATGTGTATAAGCTTTTACCACATATAGACACATTTGCAAACAGAGTAGACCTAGATCACATGGCTCCTGTGTTTGCCATCAGATCAGAGTCTGCTCAGTTTACTTATTAAAGTATGTAGGTCTGATTCTACAGTTTCTGCCATGACAAAAAATTCCTGTTTTCATTCCAGTGTAAAAATTATTTCTTTCATAAATATTCATGGATTAAAGGGATACACCTGTGTCAGCGTTGAGGCTTGTGATATTTTTTAGAAGTTCGTCAAAATATTCTGCTTGAGACTAGAATATACTTAAAGATGTTTACTTGGCTCCCAGCTACAGCTGCTCTGGTAGAAGCTGGGAACCAGGTAAACATGTCATACAATATTCTTAACCCATTTCCTCAAATTGATGCCTTTATAAAAGTGACTTTTTGAACCATTGTAATAAGTAGAGCATTGGCACCATAGGAGCAGTTGCCCCATTTATCACGTTTTAAAAACTACACAATTCTTAAATTTTCCCTTTTTTCCCAGTAAACACTCCCTTTTCAGATGATTTATTCAAAGAGGTTGGGGTCTAAAACAGGCCTGTGAGGAAATGGGTCAAACAAGTTTGCTTGGCTTCCAGTCACTATCATTCAGGTAGAAGCTTGGGACCAGGTAAATTTATAGAATTTTCTTAAACATGTTTGCTTGTCTCCCAGTTGCTGCCATTCTAGTAGAAGCCAGGAACCAGGTATACATGTCTTACATTATTCTTGGGTTTTGAGCAAGAAGCTGTTCGTGCATTGCAGTCCACTCTTTGTTTGACAATCGGATGTCTGTAGTTAATACTCCATAAATACACCTTTTAACACCTTTTGCACACAGAGTAGACCCAGATCAGAAAGCTCCTGTAGGAATCGTCTGATCAGAGTCTGCTGTATTGGCTTATGGAACCATATAGACCTGTTTCTACAGTTTGTGCCATGGCCAACTTATGTTCATGTGCCATTACAAAAAATAATCTAATTGATATTCATGATGTCATTATTTCTTATATAAATATTCATGGAGTAGAGGGCTAACAATATATTATTGTGCCATTACTTAATACCCTTGATAATCAGCCAGACAAACTTTGGCAATTAGTGTAGACTCAAATCAAATTAAATTCTTCCTTAACCCTTTACTCCTTTTCTACACCTTTGCTAACAGAGTAGACCCAGATCAGACGGCTCCTAAAGGAGCAAAGGGTTAAAATTGCCTCACTGAGGCAATTTTAATAAGTACCAACAAGTAAGGCATGTTTTTTACCTAGATGTCCTAATTTTGCCTCTTATATGGAGCCCTGTTTAAGGTTTTGTGAAGTTATTTTTAGCTCATCTGTCATTTTAAAGAAAAAAATGCAAAGGAATTGCTATTGCTTTGGTTTCGTTCTGGTTGTTGTCATTGTACAAAAACATTTTGTTACAGTTTCAACATTACTACAACTTCTCCCTATCAACCTTCACACATTTGTTCACCATTACAAGGACTACAATCTTAGAAGGGTCATCGCTCTGTCATGCACATTTTAAAGAGTTATGAGCTATTTCGTTACAGACAAGTGTTAGCGTCTGGATGCGATGCACTTATTCTGACTGAAGTGAAGTGAAATAACGTATGACAATTTCCAAGTTTTACAATTTGTTGCTTATGTTTTGTTTTAGAGATATTTTAGATACAATTTAGACAGAAAATTTGTTTAACTGTATGATGAGTTTGTTAAATGTAAGTTGTTTTTTATGGTGACTGGGATTTTTGTTTTGTATTTCATTTCAATTGTTTAATGTCAGATTGATTCTGATCTAAATATGTCAGATTGATTCTGATCTAAATAGTATGTATAGAAATACAAATTTGAAAAGTATTAAATCATTCATGTTGAGAAATCCGTTGTATAATAGGTATCATTTGAGGAATGTTTCTTTATCAGATTAACCCCTTAAGTTACCTCGTACAAATGCCTTTGTAAACAGAGTTGACCCAGATCAGATGGCTCGTATAGTAGCTGTCTAATCTGGGTCTGCTCTGCTTGCTTACAAAATGACATTTTTTGCAACAGCAAAATCTTCTCTTCTTCATAACGGCATTGTAACAATTTTGCTAAATGATATTCATATTATTAGTACAGTAGAACCCCGCTAATGCGACCACTTAATGAATAAACATGGGTGTCTTTATAAGCAGTTGGTTGCTTAATGCAGGACAAAAGTAATGCAGAAAGCTCTAGGAGCTTTCTGCATTACTTTTGTCCTGCATTAAGCTACCACCTGCATCTAGCACCCAGAATTATACCTCTTTTAGGTGGTCGCATTAGCGGGGTTTTACTGTATTTCTTTAATACTAAATAGTCATGAGGGAAAGGGTTAACAAAGCTCAACAGCAATAAAATGTCCATATGGTCAACTTGTATTCTGATTTGTATACAAAGGTTAATGCTATGAAGTAGCTTGTCCCTTTACCTGATGAATATTCATGTAAGAAAAAAATAACTATGAATATTGATTAGCTGTAGAATTGGACCAATATTTTTATATAAGCAAACAGTGCAGACCCTAGATCCTGGTCCACCCTTTTTGCAAAGGCATCAAAAGGAGTCTCTTTAAAGTTGAGGCTTATGTAGAAATCTCCTACTGGAGCTTCCTGCATATCTTGCATACAGCATGAAACATTTCTGTACTTCTATTGACTATAGTAATCATGCGATTAGTGTCTACTATTCACAATTATGAGATTCTACCTGGATAAATGTTCTGATATACTAAAAATAAAAAAATTCCACCGACTTGTGTTAACTGTCACCTCAATAACCGTTTACCTGATAACAGTTGTTATGCATTGACTTACAGAATAGACCCAGACCAGGCAGCTGTAGGGGCTGTCTAATCATGGTCTGCTCTATTTGCTTAATGTAATGACAAAGATCTGATTCAATAATTTCTGATATTGCCAAAACATTCTTGTATTCATATGCCACTGTAAAAATTCAATGAATTAATTTTCAAGTTATTGTTACTTACATGAATAGTCATTGGGCCACAAGAAAATGGTGTAAACATGTGGACAAACTTACCAGGAAGAGGGTTGGCATGCTCTGGAATGGATTACAACCTTACAGTATTCGCACTAAATGTTTAGACACCAATCCTTCCTTCCATCAGTTTGTAGAGCTTGCTATTTAAAGTCAAATTGGCAACACAGAGCTACAGATAAAGGTGCATACCCAAATACTAAACCGTTATTTCTCCACCTAACCCTATACCGTAACACTCTAGAATATTCTCTTTGAGACGATTCTAACGAGTGGTTACAGTATAGGGTTTGGTGGAGAAATAAAGGAGCTATTCTTGAAAATGTTTAAATTTGCACATCTTACCTTGACCTCTGGCAATATTTTGATAAGTTTAGATTAAATTGAGAGTATAGCAAATAGTGTTGACTCTGACTGATCGGGTTTGATCTGGGTCTACACTCTTTGACCCATGTCATATATCAAAAGCAAATGGTTATCTGGGTCTACATTGCTTACAATGCCCAAGTTATTTCCCATGACATAGCTGATATACTTCTTCCATTATTAACTCTATCAGCATTCAGCACTATAGACCAATTTGTGATGACCTTTGCAGACAGTTTGGATCCAGATAAGAGACTCTGTTACTTTGTATCTCATCAGGATCTAAACTGTTTTACATTCTAACAATTGAAGATGATGACAATAATTTGCAGACAAAGGTTACTTAGTCCTGAAATGGGTTAACCCTTTAACCCATTCCATCATAGACTATTTTTAGACCTTACCCTAAATTTACTGAAAAAGGGGAAATCTTAGAATTGTGTATTGTTGAAACCATTGAGCAAGTGCTGTATTTATCACAATGGTTTCAAAAAGTGACTTTAATAGGCGTCAAAAGCTGTCAATATGAGGGAATGGGTTAACTTTTCATGTCTTTGCAGACAGAACAGACTAAGTTTAGATTGCTTGGGAGCTGTCTGATCAGGGTTTGCTCTGTTTGCTTTTGAAATAATGTAAATTTGATTCTACAGTTTCTGCCATGGTCAAAACTTCCTGTGCCCTTATGCCATTATATATTTTCATGCCATTATAAATACATAGTATTCACCTGACAAATATTCTTGATATCATTATTTCTTACAGGAATATTCATGAGGTAAACAGTTTACTCATTTGCTGGACCATAATGCCCTCTGCTTCATTTTCTTCCCGTTTCTTTAAAGAACAAAATCACAGTACCAGTATAGATCCGGATGAGAGTTTTTCAGGGTTTCGTTTAGAATACTATTTGCAAAAGTAATCATGGATCTGCCTATGGCAGCTTTATGTTTAACACTTTCCCTATTCTTTGTTTATTCCAAATTTCAATACCTACTGAATATTCATGAACAAAATAGCTAATATGAAAAGTGGAATACTGTAGCCATTTTGAGAGTAAAGAAATAGATCTATCTAATTCCATTAGCCAGCAGAGCAGACCCTGATCAGATGGCTCCTATCTGATCTGGGTGTACTCTGTGTGCAAAGGTATTTGTATGAAGTAAAGGGTTAAGGTAAAGTAATAATGTGTCCTCTGTGGCTGACTGACACAAGAATCTTCATATGCAATACATTTTAACATTTGTAAAGGGCGACTATTCAAGAATAGAATAAAATTTTAAAAAACAATTGAATGACTTTGTTTTGTTTTGAATGACTTGTTTTTTTAGCTCAATTGAGCAAAGCTCAGGGTGAGCTTTTGGGAGACTTGAATGTCCGGCATCCGTGGCCAACAATTTGCTTGTGAACACTCTAGTGGTCACAATTGTAGTCCAATCTTCATGAAACTTGGTCAGAATGAATGTCTTGATAAAATCTCGGACAAGTTTGCAGGTGGGTCAAGTTGGGTTAAAAACTAGGTCACTATGTCAAATAGTAGGAAAACATTGTGAACCCTCTAGAGGTCACATTTCAATTTGTAGCCCAATTTTCATGAAACTTGGTCAGAATGATTGTCTTGATAAAATATTGGAGGAGTTTGAAAACTGGATTACGTGGGGTAAAAAACTAGGTCACTAGGTCAAACAGTAAAAAAAACCTTGTGAACACTCTAGTGGTCACATTTTTTGTCCAATCTTCATGAAACTTGGTCAGAATGAATGTCATGATAAAATATCGTACTAGTTCGAAAGTGGTTCAAGTGGGGTTAAAAACTAGGTCACTAGGTCAAACAGTAGAAAAACCTTGTGAACACTCTAGTGGTCACATTTTTTGTCCAATCTTCATGAAACTCATAATGATTGTCTTGATAAAACCTGAAACAAGTTTGAAAGTGGGTTATGTGGGGTTAAAAACTAGGTCACTAGGTCAAATAGTAGGAAAACATTGTGAACACTCTAGAAGTCACATTTATAGCCAAATCTTTATGAAAATTGGTCAGAATGGTTGTCCTAATAAAATCATTGAGAAGTTTGAAAGTGGGTTATGTGAGGTCAAAACGTAGGTCACTGGTTCATATCTTAGAAATATCTAGTTTACACTCCATTGGCCACATTTTTAGCCCAGTCTTCCTCAAACTTGCTCACAGTGTTTACAGAGGAGAAAAATTTCAAAGTTTTCACTATAACCCTCTACAAAAAAATGGCCACCCCTGGGGTCCAATTTTCACCCTAGGGGCATAGTTTATAAAAACCTTTGTAAGGGCCTGAAACATGGTGCTATGTGCCAAATATGAATGCTGAGAACATCTCAATTTCAGAGAGGATTTTCAAAGCTTGGGGCGGGGCCAAATTTAACCCCGGGGTAGAAAATTGTATAACCTTTGTAGAGGGCCTACAGACGATGCTATGTGCCAAAGATGAAAGCTAGGAGCTCTGTAGATCCATAGGAAAACATTGTCAAAGGTTAAAAAATACTGACATTGGATGACACACGCCGATGGACATCAGGTGATCATAAAAGCTCACATTGAGCACTTTGTGCTCTGGTGAGCTTAAACATTACAGGCAAGAAAAACTAAGGCGAGCAAAACATTAGTTTTCCACCAGAATACTTTCCTAGCACTGGTTCAAGCTCATATCATGCATAGATTAAATCAAAAGGGTACAGAAAAGTCATGCTACAATTACACAAATAACAGGAAAGCAACTGCAAGCATTTAGAGTTTATCTAGCACAAATCTACCTGATCAAGCTCATATGTTATTACTTAAATATATATTGCAATGCAGACCACATTAGATGACTCTTGAATGGTCTGCACTGTCTATCAGGTGAATGGTCAGGCCAAAATAAGTAAATACATGTCAGTCAAATTTCTAAAACAAGTGTAGCTTTTGAACTATTAGGGATAGAGACTTCATACTTGGCAGGCATACACCTTTCATGCAGCAGCAACTTTTGAAAGGTACCATATCAAGGTCAAATTTCAAGTTTAAATATCAAACTTATAACTTGATACTGGTTTTATGTTTGGCATGCTTACTCATCTAATGAAGCCTTTTATCTTTGAGAGTTGCCATGTCAAGGTGTAGGTCATTCTTCTAGTTCAAAGGTCAGAATTATAGGCCAGCTTCAATTTGGGGGCATACATGTTTTACAAACATCTCTTGTTATCCCCTGCAAAAGGCGGGGGATATTGTTTTGGCATTGTCCGTCCATCTGTCCACTCACAAGAATTGATGGTCTGTGCATCCCAGAGCGATATCTCAGAAAGGGTTTGGAGTTTTTCACTGAAACTTTCTTTAAATGTTAATACCAGAACAGAATGTGGACCTCTAAGGATCACTCTTATTGACGATGGAACACCAGAGTTATGTAGACTTTTTGCGTGTCCAGAGCAATTTCTCAGAAATTCTATGCAGTTTGTCTATGAAATTGTGTGTAAATGGTCAGTAGCATAGAGACATGCAGCTCTGCAAGTATCAGTTATATTGACCTTGGAACACCAGAATTATGGCCCTTTGTTTGCGAAAAATGTTACCGTTTTGTCTGTCCGGAGCTATTTCACAGAAACTGATTGAATTTTTTCTATGAAACTTTGTGAAAATGTTTAGTAGTATAAGGAAATGTAGCTCTGAAAGTCTAATTTGTATTTGACCTTTGAATACTAGAGTTATGGCCCTTTGTTTGCAAAATGTAACATTTTTGTCTGTGCGGAATGATATCTTAGAAACTATTTGGATTTTTTTTATATGAAATTTTGTGACAATGTTTAGTAGTGTAAGGACATGTGGCTCTGCAAGTATCCTTTATTTAAATATTCATTTAAATATGAAGGAACGTGTTAAAATCTATATACGCAATAGTGATAGAAATTGACTAAGATTCATATAGGGCAATCATAGCCCTTTTACTTAAACAGACTATATCGGAACCAGCCAGAAAAGAGATCAATGAACGCTAACGACCTTTTTTGAAAAATGAAACTTGTTTCACAATCAGGTAAATATTACGTTACCGTTAAAATTTCAGCCACATAAAAACCGGAAGTTGTGATATTTTGGTCGAGCACGTGTGTTTGCAGAAATCATCTTTAATTTGATCTAAAACTCATAAAAAGGCAGTTGGCATGGGAAGACCAGGTAATATTTATTGAAATATGTGTTGATTAGTTCCTGAAAAGTAATTAGATGACTGATTAAACATGGAAACTATTTTCAACAGCAATTTTCTTGGGAACCACGCGCTCCCCTCCTTGGTTTTTAATTGCACATGGTCTCGTCTCATCGATAATGCAGTACACTATTTAATATATTCGACTTCTTTAGTCACAGATCAATGCTTATGCCAAATAAAGATAGTTTTACTGCTTTTGGTACACATATTGAAAATAATAGGGTTTTTTAATACTTTTTGCTTTAGACTTTTTATCGTGGATGGACCAGTTTCGGTGCACTTAGCAATCAAACTGATCGCGGTGATCACAAATCTTAAAAATGTATGAAAAAACTAATATTACCTTTGTAATAGGTTTTCTAAGTTAAATATGTATAAATTAATTCCCAAAATATTCCATATTTATCGCGGTTGAAACCGTTTTAATGACGTAGCCATTTTGTGTTATTTTGTGTTTATCTGCCCTATTTCGGTGCGGTTTATTTTTATCCAAATACAGTGTTCAACAAAAGTGTATGACTACATTTGTAAATTAAAAGTAGTAGGTCTGTAACTTATATTTTAATTTTGAACTGTTAAAACAAAAGGAAATGCATATCAAACAAATTATGCATGATGTAACGAGTTTAAAGTATTTTTATAACAAGAACCATTTATTGTCAATGTTCTTACCTTGTTTAAACTCATTTTTCCCTGGAATTTGTGCATTTTGACTAAAAACAACTTTAGTTAGACGGTTATTTTTCAGTAAACTTTTATTGGATTTAAATCTAGTAGGTATCTCTCCGGCATGAAAAAAATTAGGCCTCTATCCTGTATGACTAAACTAAAGTATATCTGCTCTGTAAGGTCTCTCTCCTATGTGAAAAATATAGTGAAGGACATACTTTTGGACATAGCCTGTACTTGAAAAACAATGAGCAGAGACATCGAAGTCATGTGACTTTGCTGCAGCATATGACAACAAATGTTTATCTCTACAAAATTGAGAGAAACGTTTTCAAGACAGTATTTTTTGGAACAAAAGTTATCTAAGTGAAAACAGACATAAGGAAAATGGCTGAAATTGCTATGCTTTATCAAATATAGTAAGTAACTTAACTGTTTGCAGCACATTTTAGATTTTTTTGACAGCGATGACAGGTATTTGTTTATTTTGTGGATTGCAAAAAGTGATGACGTAATTCAGCTCTTCTTAAAGAAGATATCGTTTCCCAAGTAAAGTGCACCGAAATAGGGCATGCACCGAAACAGGGCCATCGACGATACCTTATCCGAGGCCGTAATTTAAAATTAAGCTATCAGCTTGTAAAGGCCCATCTTTGCAACGTATGGTTGGCCCAGTACAGACTACAGTAAAAAGTTCTCAATACCCAATCATCGATAATTGCACATTTTTTTAAAAAAAATATTCTAATTACATGCGAGATCCACAAGCCAAAGTTCACTAGAGGGCAGACATTTTTTCTCAGAAATGAAACGAAATTTGTTTACATCAAAACTGCAGAAATGCGCAAAGATATGCTGCATGTTCAAGTTGATAGACATGAAATTAAGCCATCGTCCGATCTAACTATCTGTTTATTAATACTGCAGCACCCTCATACAAGTATTATGTGCAGCTGTGCGTCTATTCGGAAAGCATTTTTGGTCTAATTTTGCCCTTTTTTAGCATTTAATAAAATTTTATCTCCATTGGAATTTATTTTCAAAAATTGGGAAAAAGTACCCTTTTAATTTTGCCTTTGGGAATGGACCTTGGGCCGTGTAGACATCAGAAAAATGCCCGACAGACGGAAGAACAGTTGAACAGTTAAGCACTTTTATTATTGGTCTAGCTACATGATTAACCCTTTCCTCCATAAATTAATACGCCTTTCTACGCCTCGGTAAAAATCACCTGTTGAATCCATTGTAGATAAATACAGCAAATGCTCCTATAGGAGCAAATGCTCTATTTATCACAATGGTTTCCAACTACAAAATTCTACAATGGTCCTTTTCTCTAGTAAATGCTCCTTTTGGTAGATTTGTTCAAAGAGGTTGAGTCTAAAAATAGCCTATGGAGGATTGGGTTAATACACAAAGAAAGGGGATCAGAGTGGCATTAGACTTATAGAGCTGTATACTACACAGATGAACTTCAGGTACATGTTGACTCTTTAAATGATTGGATTCGATGAAGTGTTCACAGTAGGTAGAAAACAAGACAGATGTTGCTGTAAATGAAACATCTTACTTCTTTTTTTTTTTTAAAGAAAACTGGGTGCTTTACTCCTTAGGTGATTGATAATTGAAGAAAAGAGCATGCAATGTCCTTAGTATGCTTTGGGAAAAACAGCTACTTTCATTGTTCAATTTTTATTTTTCAACATTCTCTTTATCCCTTATAAATATCCCTGAATGCCATGCAGTAACAAGGAAGAAAATACCGAAAATGCATTTTTTACATGCTATTTTGATCAGCTGTTTCTTTGCAAATTGCTGCCCCCAGTGGAGCGTATCATTTTTCATCAGGGGTGAATTGCATACTGATGTGAAATAAATGATGTCAACTTTTAAGAGCTATAATTACCCTCAGTTAAAATCGAACATTCCACTCGACATCAATTGTCCGCCATTTGCAATTTGAAATGAACATGATTGTGTACAATGTCAATGGGAAAACATTGTTTTTATGCATGAAATCTTTTTTTAAAGATGGATTCAAGGGAAACTCAGGCACAGATTTCCTGAAAAAACGATGACACAAGTGGTTTAAATTTGATCTCAATCCAGTAAGAAATGAAAAAAAATCTCGATTCAAATTCATTGACAAAGTAAATTGAAATGGACAGTAAGTTAAAATGAGGCCAAAAATGCTTTCCAAAACATTGAGTTTTAAATGCGGAAAAAAGTCCCAATTATTAAAATACATTTTTCCCAAAATGGTCAGAAAAAGGCAACATAATAATTAGTGTGATAAACAATGTCACCTGAATTAAGGGAAATATCATTTTAAGTCACCCAACAATGGTACACTCACTGGTTTTATAGCCTTCAGCCCTTTACTACCTGAATATTCTTGTAAGAAATAATGAATTTTTACAATAGCATAATTATGAACATAGTAATTTTGGGCCATAGCAGAAACAATAGAATCAATCTATCAAGCTATATTATATATCTAAGAAGCAAACAGAGCAGGTCCTGACCTGATCAGATGGATCCTACAGGATCAGTCTGATCTGGGTATTGTCTGTTTGCAAAGGCATTTACCATGGGCATTTTAGAAAAGAAAAAAAAATCAGGATTTTTTCTGATTAGCCTCTACTTCTCTACTTACATTTTAGGGTTTTCTCCCCGTGGTGATCGAGGAGGATTTGGTGGCCGAGGTCGAGGTGGCGACAGGGGTGGCAGAGGAAGAGGCAGTTTTGGTGACAGAGGAGGTGGTAGAGGAGGCAGAGGAGGATTTGGGGATAGAGGAGGGAGAGGAGGATTTGGGGATAGAGGAGGTCGAGGTGGGAGGGGAGGATTTGGTGATAGAGGAAGAGGTGGTAGAGGAGGATTTGGGGATCGTGGAAGAGGCAGAGGCTTTGGAGGTTTGTTTAGATGATTTTGTAGTTACGTACCTTTATCAGCTGTTTGTAATCTTTGTAATGATACACCTGTGTTGTTGCAGCTACCGTACTATTTCTCTTCTGTGATATAAAATATAAGCAGAACAAAATGTAAAGTTGCATTTTCAAATACTAAAATAATTTTTAAGACAATTTTGAAGAGTGGTAATAATATGAGGATTGGTGGAGAAATAATTATTCTTCAAAATGTTTTAATTTTCGCATGCTCTCTGGACCTCTATAGTCTAATAGTCATTCAATATTTACATGATCAGAGCAGAATTTACGGTTATTCATTCTATTCACAAATTTGCCCATAGGGTCTAGTTACAAAGTTTTATCAAAATGTTTATTTTAGGCAGGGGAGGACGTGGTGCTGGTGGTGGTAGAGGAGGAAGAGGTAAGTTATGATACAGGTTTTCAAACTTTTACATATTACTTTATGAATATTCATTCAAGATTCTTGTTTTCTTTTTATACAGTAAAGCCTCTCTATAACGGCCACTAAATTGCATAAGGTATATTGTGTGAAAGGCAGGTTGCTGCTTAAAGCAAAGTGAAAGTAAAACAGACCGCTCCTATAGGAGCTTTAAGCAACCACCTGCCCTAAACACCAAATAATAACACAAATTAGCGGCCGTTAAAGAGAGGTTTTTACTGTAATGCACTTTTTTTTTACTTTTAAAAAGCTGAATACTTTTGATTAGGAGCAGTGTAACATACATGAGAACAAAAATGCTTTTTGACCTTTCTCAACCATAGCAAATCAGATCAGTTAATATCCTATATGCAAACAGAGCAGACCCTGATCAGACGGCTCCTACAGTAACAGAAGTTATCTGATCTGGGTCAAATTTGTTTACAAATGCAGTAAAAGGCATACTTGTTTAGTAAGGTGGGGTTGGTGATTTCTGAAACTTAGAGAAAAAAATAAAGCGTCTTCAAATGTCTTTAATTGACATACCGTACGTAATGAATTGGAGAATACAGAACACTATCATTATTGAAACAAGTCTATGAGTCTCCTTGTTGTGATTTAGAAGTTTTCTGTATCACTTTTGTCTTGCATTAAGCAACCACCTGCTATTCAAGACTTCTTAATGTGCAGTTAATGAATGGTTGCTTAAGACAGGTTTTTATTAAAATATAAGTTTTGCAGTACATGATCATTGTTCTGTAATATATATATATACTCAATTTATATTGCACTGAGATGTTGTAGTGACTTTATCTGATGAACTCTTTACTCCATAAATACGCCTTTCTATGCCTTTGAAAACAGAGTAGACCCAGATCAGATGGCTCCTATAGGAGCCATCTGATCAGGGTCGAGCTATGTTTGCTAATGATATTGATATATGATTTTACAGTTTCTACCATGGCCAAAATATCCTTTGTCCATTTCCAATCATTAAGTATAATCTAATGATATTCATGATGTAATTATTTTTTACATGAATATTCATGGAGTAAAGGGTTAAGAATATTAATGTTAGAAATAAATGATATCTTAGATATTTATTACCTGAATTCTTACAATAGAACATGTATATGAATGCATGATTATTTGGCCATGGCAGAAACTAGATTATCCCTAAGCAAATAGAGCAGACACTGATCAGACGGCTCCTGCAGGGGGTGTCTGATCTGGGTCTGCTCTGTTTGCAAATGTATAAAAAATGTCTCTATCTAGTAGGATTGGGTTATTGGTAATGTACATCTTTTCTGTATTCAGGTGGTTTCAGGGGAGGCAGGCAAGTTTCAGTAGAACCACATAGACATGAGGGTGAGTTGTCAAACAGAGTTGTATATTGTGTATCACTGCTGCCTTTTCTGTCTTGATTATGAATTAACTTTAATAAAATTAAAAATATGCTTATAAATCTGAACCAAAGTAGATTTATAAAAAAAAATCTGTTCTCCTGAAGATTTTTGTCTTAATTCCTTATTTCTCTGTGTAGTTTGCTTGTCTGGAAAGTGAAATCATGGGTTGAGCACATGACTTTAGTAACCACAATAAGTGGGCAAACTCACGATATCTGCGATGTGATGCGATCATTGTGATGACACAAGTTTGCAAACAGTTTTGATTCAAATGAGACGCTGAGTAAACATGTTTTCCCGCATTTGCAAACAGAGTAGACCCTGATCAGACAGCTCCTGTAGGAGCTGTCTGATCAGGGTCTGCTCTGTTTGCTAATGGAATTTGAAAGATGTTTCTTTTGTTTCTGAAATTGCTACCATGTTCCACCTTTCATATTACTATTTTGTCCATAGATATATCAGTAGATATTGAAATTTGGAATAAACAAAGAACAGGGAAAGGGTTGCGAAACCAATTGAATGTTTATAAAGGTTGAATTATATTTCCCTCAATCCTCGAAATGTAAGAAAGTGATATCGCTTTCCTGTGGACATAATTCAAGTTGACGTAATATTCTATACCTGTCTTGTTACAGGAGTTTTTGTGGCCAGAGGCAAGGAAGATGCGTTGGTGACATTAAACATGGTGCCTGGCGAGTCTGTGTATGGGGAGAAGAGGATCTCAGTTGAGGTAGGGAACCAGTGGAGTGAGCCAGAGATACATGTTCTCTGTTTTAGAGACCCACTTTTTAGCTCGTCTGTTTCGAAGAAAAGTCGAGCTATTGTGATCACTGGGTCGTAGTCGTTGTTGTCGTCATGCAAAAACTTTAATGTAGCTCATTACTCGAAAAGTATAAGAGGTATCAAGAGGTTAGTAGATCTCATTGAGGGGAAGGCCCCTACATAAGAACTATAACTCTTGATTTCAAACTTTTGAAGTTATGGCCCTTTATCGTTTTCAAAAACTGTTTAATTTAGCTGGACAAGTACTAAATCAGACTAGCGTTGGCGCCGCATGCGGCTTTTGTTAAGACTTCCATTCTACTGACAGGTTCTACTGTATTTCTGTTGTATGAAGTTGGTGGTGCATGCTGGAATGTGCGATATTATCCATTAGCAATTGTAATAAACTAAGATTTACAATAATTTTGGTTGTATGATGTCATAAGATGACCCCACAGGTGTACACTGTCAAAAATGTGTTTTTTTCTTAAAGGCTGGAGAACAGAAGACCGAGTACAGAGCATGGAACCCTTTCAGGTCTAAGCTTGCAGCAGCCATATTGGGAGGCGTGGACAACATACACATGGGACCAGGCAAGAAGGTCCTGTACCTGGGGGCAGCATCTGGAACCACAGTCAGTCATGTGTCGGACATTGTTGGAAATGTGAGTTATATCCAACTTTTAAATTTAACTAAAAAAATAATTATTTGTTTTGCTTTCTCTTGCCCATTCCTGCAATATTAATGGAGACTAATTTGTATAACCCTTTTCTTCTTCTATGTTTAGTCCAAATTTTAGTACTCATTGCATATTGGTGAACAAAACAGTTATAATCAAATATGGAAGGTAGTACATTGTAGCTATTTTAGAAAGTAAAGACACAGATTTATCAAATTCCATAAGCAAACAGAGCAGACCCTAATCAGACGGCTCCTATAGGAGCCGTCTGATCTGGGTCTCCTCTGTTTGCAGATGCGTGAAAACGCGTTTATATGAGGGAAAGGGTTAACCCTTTGCTCCATGAATATTTATGTAAGAAATGATGAAATCATGAGTATGGATTAGATTTAGTTTTAAAATGGTATATTAACACAAGAAATGTTTGCCGAAGTAAAAATTGTAGAATCAGATCTGTATTATCCCATAAGCAAACAGAGTAGACCCTGATCTGACAGATCTTATAGGAGCCATCTTATCTTGGTCAGGGTTGCCTACAGTCTTGAAAAGTCATTGAAAGATGATTATTTTTCAAGACCAGTGAATTGTTAGGGAGTTTTGAAAAATGATCAGTGGAAATAAAATTCAAGAAAAGTCCGGGAAAAACAAGTTCATAGGTCGAAGCAGACTTTGAAGTAAAAGACTATGGCAGTCTTCTAGTGTTAAAGACAACATATAAAAACAAGAAATAACAAAACCCACTAAACGGGGATCTGGTTTGTCCTGTCTGTATGTTTGTTGCTTTGTGGACAACTTTAACAATGGCGATAATTTTGTAGCCATTGCACATACATACTCCGAACTTGGCATGCATGTGCAACTTGTGGAGGCGAACATTTTTAGGGGTGACTTATTTAGGTCAAGGTCAAACATCAAGGTCAAAGATCCTATCGGGGGCATAGTGTTTCACAAACACATCTTGTTTTCTTTTAACTTGTAAACACAACCATTCATATAAATCTGTCCTAGCTTGAAGGCTGAAAGGGTTTACGTCAGTTGCCTCCAGAGCAAAACTCACAAATTTTTTCTGTCATTTTTTAAACAAAGGCCATGTATAGAATATTGTCTGGTATTTGACCGGGCTGTGTTGTGGGCCAATCTTCATACTATATGGAAGATGCTAGGCCATCACATATTGCCATTAATATTAGAAAGACATGTTTATGGAGTAAGGGTTATATGAACTTTGTTTTGTGTCCAGGATGGCTTGGTGTATGCTGTGGAGTTTTCACACAGAAGTGGTCGAGACTTGATAAATGTTGCCAAGAAAAGAACGAACATAATCCCAATCATAGAGGATGCCAGACACCCCCACAAATACAGAATGCTTGTTGGTAAGTAGAAGATGCCAGACAACGAACTCTCAAATATGTATCATCAGTCTGTAAGTTGCAGCTTAACCCTTTCCTCCATAGGCTATTTCTAGATCCAACCTCTTTGGATGCATCTACCGAAAAGGAGCATTAACTAGAGAAAAGGAATTTTTTAGAATTTTGTAATTTGAAACCATTGTGGTAAATAGGGCATTTGCTCCTATAGGAGCAAATGCTCTATCACAATGGTTTCAACAGGTGACTTTTACAGAGGCGTAGAAATGCGTATTTATGTCCGGAAAGGGTTACTGCAGAGTGCATTAACCCAAGGAGCATCTACTAGGTAAAAGGAAATGTTTCGACTTGTACTGTTTTGAAACCATTGTGATAAATAGTTTGCTCCCATAGAGCAAATGCTCTATTTATCATGATGGTTTCAAAAAGTGACTTACAGAGACGTCAATATGAGGGAATGTGTTAAGCAGTCATCTGCCTAAAAAGTTCTTAATTAATCTTTACTAAAGTTCAAATTAGCGCAGTTTTACTGTATGCATTGAGCTGTTTGTATTGTTCACCATAGTTATAGACAATATGCTTTCTATATGCTTGTTTAGCATTATTTTGTATAAATCACTCCACCCAATCCTTCCTTGTTCTCAATAGAACTGCCTTTCTTCATAATCTTATAGCTATGGTTTTCTTGCATTTTTCTGTAGGTATGGTGGATACGATCTTTGCCGATGTAGCTCAGCCAGACCAGGCCAGAATTGTTGCTATCAACGCTCATCACTTCCTCAAGAATGAAGGACATGTTGTAATCTCAATTAAGGTGGGCATATCACAGATGAACATTTTACTCAAAACCTTTTCAACACTGAGTGAAATTGTTCATCTTCGTTTATTGGTAGAATCCGTACAGTATGATAGGGTCAAATTTGCAAGAGGATTTTTTAAAATGCCGTCTGATCTTGGTCTACAGTGTTTGAGAATGACAATGCACCTGTTTCCTCCACTAACAGGTTTAACACCTTACCTGATAGAGACACGTTTTGAGACCTTTTCAAAGGGAGAAGATGCAGATCAGATGCTCCTGTTGGAGCTGTTTGATCAGGGTCTGCTCTGTTTGCTTATGGAATTGTATTGGTCTAATTCTACAGTTTCTGCCATAGTAAGAAAAACTTGTTCATAATGCCAATAGAAAAATCTGTCTTATTGTATGTGAATGAGTCTGTATGTAAATAATACTCATTATCTCATTTTTTTAATACATAAATATAAAAGGTTACTAGTCAAATGTAAATGACATTATACAGTATAACCTTGGTTATCCGACATACCTTCGGACCGCCTGAAACTGTCGGATGCATCGGTGTGTCGGTTGTTCAAAATCGGAAGAGAAATATACAACGATGATAAACATTGACTGTGATATTTATTTACATTCGGCATGAAACCCGTTAGAATCAAATGTTAACATTCTGCACGCTACGTAAATGTCGTAGGAAAAATGAGTGCAGCAATTCTGAAAGTTTATGAAAATAAATGCACACTGGAACTCTGTTATACCGAGGACCGTTTTACTGAGGTATCCGGTGGTCTGTGTCGTCGAAATATTTTTTTTTTGTAAATACCTTATAATATGATTGAATATCGGAATGAAACATACGCCATTTTTCACCCCAAACCCTATATTTCAACCCCATTAGACGGCCAGCAGACAGCCTGGCGGCCCAATTGAAAAGTGTGAAAACCCAATACACACTTTCAGATGACTCAGCTGTCAAAATGGAGGCTGTGCATCGTAACTTTCCGACATTACGGAAATCGTCGATCGAAATATCGTGACCGCTTCGGAAACTTCCGTTATGTTGGGAAAGTGCATAGATTGGCCGCGTCGGTGTATTTCGTTATGTCGGAAGTGAACGAAATAAACCAAGCGTTGACATTGGCCTAAGGGGAAGATTATAATCGATGGCCTGATAATCCTTTCAACTCTTTTACCTGTTAAATGTGCCAATATGGGGTGTTGAGAAGTTTGTGTGCACATTACTTTAATTGCATGGCGTTTATGAAAAACAAACATCATTAGAAATCTAAACCCTGACTCAGGGAGGTTGGAGGTTATATGCTAATAAAGAAAAGGGTGTGTACTCTTTGACCAATCAAATGAAATTTAAAACCCCAATAAATCACACGCGACATCACATGTGACCTTTCATTTTCTGAAAACGGTGACCTTTCATTTTCTGAAAACAGCGACAGGCATATTTATTGTTTTAACACAGCATTTTAATCGGATTAGGGGTTTGTGACAGGCCAAGAGGCAAGAGGGGGTTTATGTAAGTTTATGTAAGTACCCAGATAAATATCAGTGTGTCTAACAATTTGGATCCAGATGAGACGCTGAGCAATTCTGCATCTCATCTGTATGCAAATTGTTTGCAACAATTAGATCTGGCTGAACAAGTAAAGTACATTTAATTTCAGATCGAGTTTACACCTAACGTTATTCAAACAACTATTTTCTGTAACTATAAACTGTTTTCTATTACATGGATTAAGTGTGTGATCACAACGATAATAACCTGTAATTATAGATTTTGCCTGTACCCAAAATGTCGCGGAAGCGATAATTGCTCAGTTATAGGTGGTCCCAATTCAATACAACCGTCAACGTCGGATGCGCAGGTGTGAAAAATGCCGCAATTATCACATTGGAACCTCCAAACAGTGTCGGATAACGGTTACGTGAGGATCCGTAAAACCAAGGTTTTAATTACATAGAACAAAGAAGGAAATGTTCGGGACCAAACATTGCTGTCGGATAGATTAGTTTGTCGGATGCAATAGGTTTCGGATAACCAAGGTTATACTGTATTTGTATTAAAATAAACCAGTGAGATATTTGATTGCAATTGCCACATTCATCATGTCTTAAGAAAAAAAAATATTTTCTTTCAATTATAAGTGTAACACAAGGTACAGATTAAAATGCCATTCTAATTTAAAGGTTTTTCCCCTTTACTCCATATATACACAATTTGCAAACAGAATAGACCAAAACCAGGCATCTCCTGTGGGAGCTGTCTGATCATGATCTACACTTTTTGCTCATAGAATAATATAGATCCGATTCTTAAGTTTTTACCAGAGCCAAAAAATCAGTTAACATGCTACTATAAAATTTCATTTAGTTAACATTCATAAAGTCTGATATCTTACATGAATATTCATGATGTAAATGGTTAAGAGAAATACTATTGATTGCTTTGGTAAAGAAACAGTTACAATGTGCATTTGTTTTGTACAGGCAAACTGTGTAGATTCCACCGCAGCCCCAGAAGCTGTTTTTGCAGGGGAAGTCAGTAAACTGAAGGCAGAGAAGGTCAAGCCACAGGAACAGTTGACGTTAGAACCTTACGAACGAGACCATGCGGTCGTTGTCGGCTGTTACAGGTAAGCAAATGCATGCATACTTTATATCATTTGAATGCAAAAAAAACAAGTTGACTGTCATTTGAAAACAATGTAGATGAGATCAGATGGCGTCTAGTGAGCTCTTCTGATCAGGGTCTGCACTGTCTGTCAGTCAAAATCCTCTCACAAATTAGACTGAGTGGACACTACCTTTAACTCATTCGCTCATATTGACGCCTCTGCAAACGTCACTTTTTGAAACCATTGCGATAAATAGAGCATATGCTCCTATGGAACAAATGCTCTATTTATCACAATGGTTTCAAAACTACATAATGCTAAAAAATATCCTTTTCTCTAGTAAATGCCCCTTTTGGGTAGATTTATTCATCAAAGACATTGGGTCTAAAAAAAGCCTATGAGGGAATGGGTTAAACAATGATTGACTATTCCAATTTGAAAATTCAGCATTCAAAGGGTTAAGACCTCTGAATGTTAGCAACATTTTCATTACCAATGTAGTCAGTTTGGCTCCAGTGGAAACTCGTTATCTCGTCGGGGATACAAAATGTTGGACACCCTGGCCTCAGTGTTAACCCTTTCACTGTAAGGTATTCATGTAAGAAATTATGACATCATGAATATTTATTGGCTCAAGTTTTATAATGTAAACCTTGTAAGGAATTTGTTTTGCTTTGACAAAAACTATAGAATCAGATCTATTGTAAAATGCAAACAGAGCAGACCCTGATCAGACCGCTCATCTGGGTCTACTCTGTTTGCAATTACATAATAATGTGTTTGTATGAAGGTGAGGGTTAAAGAGATGTGAAAATCTGTTTATGAAGGAAGGGAGCTTTTTGCACTTCTTGTGTTATTGCATTAAGCATTCACCTGTTGGTACTAGTTTAAAGCGGGCCATATTGTTTCTTTCATATTTAAAATTGTTATGTCAACCTGATTATACCTAGCAAAATGTCTGGTAACAAAGAGTTCACTGTACAACTCTGACAGTTGTGTATTTAGCTGTGAGAAGTTCTTTTCAATGAAGAATTTACATTATATGTTTCAGAACACCAGCAAAGAACTGATAGATCCAGGTGACATGAAAACATTGAATGTAATTAGTGCATACAGGAATAGCTGGTGGGTCCAGTTATGTGAGGACAAGCGGAGACATTGCCGAGATCTCCATGTGTAGGAGGTGTTGTAGGGACATATTGAATGGACTTTACAAACACATGTGCAAACCCTTTCCTTCATATTAATGCCTTTTCACGTCTTTGCAAACAGAGTAGACCCAGATCACATGGCTCATGTAGGATGTCATATTATCAGGGTCCTCTCTGTTTGCTTATGAGGTTATAATAGATCAGACTGTACAATTTATACCAATGCAAAAAAATTCAGCCGATGGATATTTATAAACTCATTATTCGGACGTGAGTTTTCAACAAGCAAAGTGTTAAATCTTTCTGAACTCTCGGGCAAGTTTGTGATAAACCTGTGCCTGTAGTTTTTGTGTCCCCTGCTGTAAACAGGGCGACACATTAAATGGTTGTTAGGTATTGGCATGTTGAGATTTTATAACAATATTTTATGTTCTTGAGACTTCCATCTTGAGGACTTAAATCTTTACTTTATACAGATGACTTTTATTTTCTTTGCAGATATAGTAGACCCCAATCAGACGGCTCCTGTATGATCGTCTGATTAGGGTCTGCCTTTTGCATATGGAACTATATGATTTGATTCTACAGTTTCTGCCATGGCCAAAAATTTCTTGTGTTCATATGCCATTATGAAAAAGCTATTTAATATACATGTACTGTATACATTATTTCTTACGTGAATATTGATGCCATGGCATAGAGAGCAAAGACATACATTTTAATGCTTTTGTTTGATATATGACAAAATTGCTGTTAGAAAGATAGCAAATGGATAATTCTTGTTGGACTGGATATTTTCTTGTTTTGTTTTAGGATTACATCGTCTATTTGTATTAAACATGTGTTCATTCCTCAGAAGATAATTATATTCAGTGATGCGTAAATTTAAATATTTTCTACAATAGCTTTTTTATTTCTCTACCAAACCCTATAATGTGACCACACTTTAGAATCATTTCTTCTAAGATTCCAAAGAGTGGTTGTTAGAATATAGGGTTTGATTAAGAATTACAAATTTAGTATTTGGGTACACACCTTTATCTGTAGCTCTGTATATACATGTCCATTACTCTTTAATTAAACCTGTAAAATGATATTGGCAATTCACTATTAAATGTTTGCAAACAGGTTTGATCCAGATGGTTCCAAACTGTATTGCATGAATGCATTTGGGTGCATTAGGCAGGGAAAGAGAGTAGCTTCTTCTTTGACAGATAATAATGTTTCGCAGGTTACAGGTATCGTGAAAGGTGAACCTGCTAATTGTCAGAGCTCCAGATAAGATGCATAACTTTAAACATTTTCAAGAATAACTTCATTAATTCTCCACCAAAGCCTATACTGTGACCACTCTTTAGAATCATCTCAAAGAGACGATTCTAAAGAGTGTTCACATATAGGGTGTGGTGGAGAAATGATGATTTTAGTATTTGAGTATGCTGCATGCACCTTTATCTGTTGCTCTGTGTTTGTTTGCCTTTAACCCTTTACTCCATCAATATTTATTAAGAAATTATTTATGAACATGAAAAGTTTTGGCTCTGGTAAATACTGTAAAATCGGATCTATATAATTCAACAAGGAAACGGAGCAGACCCTGATCAGAAGGCTTCTACAGGAGCTGTCTGAACTGTGTTGACACTGTTTGAAAGGCTTGTTTATGGAGTAAATGGTTGAATGGTTTAAATTTAAATATACTTTTATGTTGTCGACAGTTGTTGATCGCTGAACAGGAATATTCCTCACCTCTTTTGCTGGCAAATGTTGTCGTCTGCTATTTTAATTTTTATTTTTTCCATTTTTTTTTAAAAAACCCAATCATAATAACAGAGTTTGGATCCTGATCAGGTGCCGAGTTACTTGGGGTCTCGTCCGAATCCAAACTGTTTGCGTAGGTAGTCACAGATTTGCCACTGGCAGCAAAAGAGTTACAGATCACAATTTTATCAGTTTTAGTGTGTAAATCATAAAATCATTCATTATACAGAGGACATTTAGCATTGTCATTGTTCCATACTCTGTATCACAAACTTTGTAAATAAATCGACAAGAATGAAAATTTTTGTTTTGCCTTGAAAAGTCCAAAAACAACATTTGTTTGTGAAACATTGTGCCCGCTACAAATAGACAACAGATAATACCTAGTAAATGAGTTGCATCTTTGATCTCCAGATATGACCATGACTGGCATATATGTCTTCAAATCCCAATATTAGGGGTATAACCATATTGATGTAACCTCATGCTATTTTTAGACCCAATCTCTCAATAAAAAAAGAGAAAAGTATTGTGTATTTTTGAAACCATTGTGATATATGGAGCAAATGCTGTTTATCACAATGGTTTCAAAACGTGTCTTTTACAGAGGCATCATTGGAAACGGAAACACCATACCCGCTCCATAATGGACATAGATAATATCTTTGATCTCCAGATATGACCATGACCGGTATATATGCCTCCAGATCCGAATTTTAGGAGTATAACAATATTGATGTAATTCGGCCCATCACTTCATACTATTTTTAGACCCAACCGCTGAATAAATCTACTGAAAAGGAGCATTTACTAGAAAAAAAAGAAAAATTAAGAATTGTGTATTTTTATGCCCCCCAGATCAAAACCTGGGGGGCATATTGTTTTTGCCCTGTCTGTTTGTCCATTTGTCTGTTTGTCAGCAACTTTAACATTGGTCATAAGTTTTGAGCCAGTACAGATAGAGACTTGATATTTGGCATGCATATGTATCTCATAAAGCCGCACATTTTGAGGGGTGACCTGTCAAGGTCATAGGTCAAATATATGGGTCAAATCGCCAACTTTAACATTGGCCATAACTTTTGGACCAGTAGAGATAGAAACTTGATATTTGGCATGCTTGTGTATATCATGAAGCTGCACATTTTGAGGGGTGACATGTCAAGGTCATCCTTCAGGGTCAAAGGTCAAATTGTCTGTTTTTTGGCTGTAACTTTAACATAACCTTAACATTGGTCATAACTTTTGAGCCAGTACAGATAGAGACTTGATATTTGGCATGCATATGTATCTCATAAAGCCGCACATTTTGAGGGGTGACATGTCAATGTCAAGGTCATCCTTTAAGGTCAGAGGTCAAATATATGGGTCAAATCACTGACTTTAACATTGGCCATAACTTTTGAACCAATAGAGATAGAATCTTGATATTTGGTATGCATGTGTATCTCATGAAGCTGTACATTTTGAGGGGTGACGTGTCAAGGTCAAAGTCATCCTTCAGGGTCAAAGGTCAAATTGTCTGTTTCTTTGTCTGTAACTTTAACATTGGTCATAACTTTTGAGCCAGTACAGCTAGTGACTTGATATTTGGCATGCATATGTATCTCATAAAGCCGCACATTTTGAGGGGTGACATATCAAGGTCAAGGTCATCCTTCAAGGTCAGAGGTCAAATATATAGGTCAAATCACTGACTTTAACATTGGCCATAACTTTTGGACCAGTAGAGATAGAGACTTGATATTTGGCATTCTTGTGTATCTCATGAAGCTGTACATTTTGAGGGGTGACATGTCAAGTTCATTCTTCAGGGTCAAAGGTCAAATTGTCTGTTTGTCTGTAACTTTAACATTGGTCATAACTTTTGAGTTAGTACAGATAGAGACTTAATATTTGGCATGCATATGTTTCTCATAAAGCTGCACATTTTGAGGTGTGACATGTCATGGTCAAAGTCACCCTTAAAGGTCAGAGGTCAAACATGGGTCAAATCACCGACTTTAACATTGGCCATAACGTTTGAACCAGTACAGATAGAGACTTGATATTTGGCATGCTTGTGTATC
The DNA here is from genome assembly GCA_963576725.1 of Azorinus chamasolen. NCBI lineage: Eukaryota > Metazoa > Mollusca > Bivalvia > Cardiida > Solecurtidae > Azorinus > Azorinus chamasolen. Next base: position 7,992,272 of record OY755248.1, on the reverse strand, counting down.
TCATGAAGCTGCACAGTTTGTGGGGTGACATGTCAAGGTCATCCTTCAGGGTCAAAGGTCACCAACTTCAAATTGGCCATAACTTTTGAACCAATAGAGATAGAGTCTTGATATTTGGTATGCATGTGTACCTCATGAAGCTGCACATTTTGAGGGGCAACATGTCATGGTAAAGGTCATCTTTTAGGGTCAAAGGTCACCAACTTTAACATTGGCCATAACTTTTGAACCTGTAAATACAGATTTGACATTTGGTATGCATGTGTATCTCGTGAAGCTGCACAGTTTGGGGGTGACATGTCAAGGTCAATGTCATCTTTCAGGGTCAAAGGTCACCGACTTTAACATTGGCCATAACTTTTGAACCAGTAGAGATACAGACTTGATAGTTGGTATACATGTGTTTCTCATTTGGCTGCACAGTTTGAGGGGTGACATGTCAAGGTCATCTTTGAAAGTCAAAGGTCATTAACATTGGCCATAACGTTTGAAATAGATATACAGCCTTGATACTGGTATGCATGTGTATCTCATGAAGCCGCACAGTTTGAGGGGCGACATGTCAAGGTTAAGGTCATCCTTCATGGTCAAAGGTCACCAACTTTTAACATTGGCCATAACTTTTGAACCATTAGAGATACAGACTTGATATTTGGTATGCATGTGTACCCCGTGAAGTTGCACAGTTTGAGGGTTGACATGTCAAGATCAAGGTCATCCTTCAGGGTCAACTATCATATCGAGGGGGCATAGTGTTTCACAAACACATCTTATTGAAACCATTGTGATAAATTTAGCATTTGCTCTTCAGGAGCAAATGCTCCGTTTATCACAATGGTTTCAAAAAGTGACTTTTACTGAGACATCAAAAGGTGTCTCTGAGAGAATTGGTTTACATGTATAAGTCTTTCAAAGGGTATGATTTTGAAACTTCCAATACGGTACAATGCGGTGAGACTGGACACAGATATGAATGATTTATGCCAACAAGAACCCTCATCTCTATTCACTGGTAGCCAGAAGTCCTCTTGTTTAGACTTTAGGAATGTGTTAATAAAGGTACGGTAACTGGTTATTAGCTTGCTCCAGATTTCCCATCGACTTTGCTAATAATCGGATCAAGTATGAAAATTTGGTCTTTAGATCTATCTACATGTATATGTTTTATCATTTCATTATGGACATACTTGGTAAGTGAAGCTGCTTATTGGAAGCCTAATCTGGAAATGAGATCATTTGAGCACCACAATACAAAATAATTTGGACATTGTAGTGTAGTACTAGATAGGCTGCCATGTTTCATGCCCCCATGGTGGTATATATATATTTGCCCATGTTTGCAGTTAGTCAGTAGACCAAATGGTTTCTGATCCATAACTAGAGAACACTTTGACCCAAGATCCAGAAACTTTGTCAAGAGGTTGGACATGATCAAAAGAATACCTCTATTGTTTTGGGGCATGGTGGGTCAAAGGTCAAGGTCACTCACTGACCTTGAACAGGAATTTCATTTCATTTCCTCTCAATAACATGAATTCAAAGGCATGGGATCTTTAACAAGAGGGCCAGAATGGTCCTGACATCGCTCACCAGACAATCAGAGGAGATTTTCAAAGTGTTTACTATATGTTTCTATTGAAAACTGACCACCCCAGGGACAGTGCCAATTTTGACCACAGGGGCATAATTTATATAATTTTTGTATTTGTTTTAGCAAACAGTTTGGATTCTGATATGACACATATGTAACTTTATATGTGGTTTGTACAAGAGAGTTAATTGTAAGATTGATATGTATTAGTGTGAACAAACTTAAACAAGCAGACAATAATTCTGAAGCAGACAACATAAGAGTACTGAAAGAATGGGTAGAGCATAGACCACTCGAACTTTTATTAAGCTGAACTTCACAACAGATACACTGATAGGCTCTATATTGATAGCTGGCATCTTAATGCAGGGCATAGGTATAAAAAAAAAAGCTTTAAGAGTTTTCTGTATTTTGAGAATTATCCACATAGTTTTCTCAATCTAAAATGAGTGTTATTTGTCTAAACACAATTTCTACTCTACTGATCAGGCTAAGGGTGATTACATCAGCACTCACGCTAGCTAGTCTCAGGCTGATATTAAAGAGAAACCTTTAAACTGCTGCTTCTGCTGTGAAGAAGTCTATACACACAGGGCATGGCCAATTTTAACCCCAGAACTAAGATACTTAAATAACTCATAAAGGTATGCTAAGTAAATTTTGACCTCAGGGGCATAATTTATAGAATTTTGTAGAGGACCTACAGGTGATGCTATGTACTAAAGATGAAAGCTGAGAAGCCTGTAGATTCAGAGGAGATTGTTAAAGGTTGAAATTGTTGACGCCCGACGACGCACGCCGACAGACGACGGACATCAGGCGATCACAAAAGCTCACTCTGAGCACAAAAGTGCTCTGGTGAGCTAAAAATTAGGTACTCTGCTTGCTCATGACTAGCAGATGACCGCAGTTGATTTTGAGGTAAGCAACTCAAATATCACAATGAATTTTGTATACAAAATGGTTTCTGAACAATTACTAGACAACACTTTGCCTAAGATCCTGAAACATGGTAGAGAAGTCGGACATGGCATGGTAGGTCAAAGGTCACTGACTTTTGAACAGCAATATCATTTTCACTCTACAGAGGTATGCAAAGGTGTATTATCTTCAAAATTAGTATGCTGCTTTGTCATGACTAGCAGATGACCCCAATTGATTTTGAGCTCAAAAGTCAAGGTCCCAAATAACTTTGTATACAAAATGATTTCTAGAATAACAGTTTGGTCTAAGTTCATTTTAGTTTTATATTTGGTTTGGAAGTTAAATAATATGAAGATGACCCATATAGATTTTGAGGTCAGCAGGAGAAAGGTAAAGATCAAACTTCAACCTCAAACTTGTTTTTATATGTCTTCATATTTAGTAGGTGGTTGGTCATAATGAGTAGAGATGCCCCTTATAGATTTTGAGGTCAGTAGGTAAAAGATCCGGGTCAAACAATGTCCAAGATCGAATTTCTAAAACTTTAATCTTGGCCATAACTTTTGAACTATTTGATATTGGGACATCGTATTTGACATGCTTACTTTTCTCATGAGGCTGCAACCACAGGTGCTAGGCGTGTGGCCATTTCACAAATACTGCTTATAAATACCTTCAAATACGTTTAGACATCATAACTTGACATTATAAAAAAAAGAAAAAAAATGAAAAAAAAAATTTTTTTTCGTATAATATATTACTATATAGTAATATATTATACGAAAAAAAATTTTTTTTTTCATTTTTTTTCTTTTTTTTATAATGTCAAGTTATGATGTCTAAACGTATTTGAAGGTATTTATAAGCAGTATTTGTGAAATGGCCACACGCCTAGCACCTGTGGCTGCAACGTTTACATAAGTGTGGTGTCATCAAGATCAATGTAACACTTTAAGGTCAAATGTCATAATTAAATGCTTATTCTGTGCTGCTGACTGGTGTGACAGTGTCAAACATGATCAGACACCACATCAGTATCCATGCTTATAAAGTCTGAGCTCGTTCTCAAGATTTTGATTGGTCAGATTTGAGCCTATGGCTCAAATCTGACCAATCAAAAGCTTGAGAACGAACTCGGACTCAGTTAAAAAGCTTTATAAGCATGGACCCTGATCTACACTTTTTGCAAAACCTTAAGGTTGGTTTTCGTATTGCAGCTGATCAGATTTTGCACCTGACATACACTGTTTGCAAAAAGTTATTTTTTGTATAGCCGGCTAAATGTATTTACTGGGATGAGGATAGTGAAATAATACAACAGCTTAATTGAGAATAACAATTGTTTTAATATTCATGAACACATTGAACAGTTTTTGGCAGTGGTTGCGTATCAATACAAACAATAAACTAATCAACTGAAGCTTTCAAAAGCACTAGCTTTGTTGTCTTGGTAACAAACATATTTAACACTTAACAGTGCAATAAAGGCAAATAGTGATTTTGCAATACGAAAAGATTCTGATGGAAAAAACAGCATGAGGTTTTGTCAGGATTCAGCTGACTAAAGTCCTGATAATCTGAACGAGAAAAGGCAAATAAATCCAACGTTAAACAATTTTTGCAGATGCCAGAGGTTGAAACATGATACAGGTACAAACTAGCCTTTTCGATACTGACTTTTCAAAGTCGAATAGTCTATCGCTGTTTAACCCTTTTCTCCATAAATACGCCTTTCTACGCCTCTGTAAAAGTCACTTTATGAAACCATTGTGATAAATAGAGCATTTGCTCCTATAGGAGCAAATGCTCTATTTATCACAATGGTTTCAAATGATAAAATTCTAAATTTTCCTTTCCTCTAGTTAATGCTCATTTTCGGTAGATTCATTCAAAAAGGTTGGGTCTAAAAATAGCCTATGGAGGAAAGGGTTAGTGGTAGAGTTAACCCTTTCCCTATTCTGTATTTATTTCAAATTTCATCTGGTCACCTTTGTCTGTTTTGCTTCTGAATGCAGGAAACGGGTGTTATGACGTTTGCAAATAGTACAAACACAAATCGGAGGGCTCCTTGCGTAATCCTTGGATCTGCACTTGTCATTAAAACCCTCTCGCAAATTTAATTCTGCCCTTTCATACTAAACTGATTATTCCACTTTGAGTATACAGCATTAACCCTTTCCCTGTTCAGTATTCATGTTCGAAATGATACCATGGATATTTATTCAATTGATTTTTATTCTTTTCAAGGTAACTTTTTGCTTTAACAAAAACTGCAGAATCAGATCAGTATGTCAAAAGCAAGTGGAGCAGACCCTGATCAGACCACTCCTATAGGATCCATCTGATCAGGGTCTACTCTGCTTGCAAATGCATGATTTTTAAATGAGGGAAATGGTTAAATGTGATCGAGAAAAACGACTGCTTACACGGACCTGGCTGTACATATGGAGAGTAAAAACCACATGATAAACCTTTTCCTTCATATAAACGTGTTTTCACGCATTTGCAAACAGAGTAGACCCACATCAGACGGCTCCTATTGGAGCCGTCTGATCGGGGTCTGCTCTGTTTGCTCATGGAATAAGAAAGATGTTTCTTTACTTTCTAAAATGGCAACAATTTTTCACCTTCCATATTTCGTTATAACTATCTTGTCCATGAATATTCAGTAGGTATCGAAATTTGAATAAACATAGAACAGGGAAAGAATTAAATGGCATCTGATAATTCTTTATGATTATATATAAAACATTTGTTTTAAAAAATAACTCATCAATGAAACAATGTCAACATATCTACAAAACCATAAGAATCGTGGACACAATAATTTCCTGCTGTACTGCAGGGAAAACTGAACTCCTATCATTAACATTTTGTAAATCTTGTCAACAAACCCTGAACTTTCTTAACCTGAATTAAATTTATATTTACAAATCAAGGGTTGAACAAAAACTGTTGTAACAATCTAATAGGTGACGCCCAGATAATGTTTTTAAAGGAAATGAATGAAAAATAAACTTTAAAAGCAACTATTTTAAATGAGAACTAATTAAATTCCAAAATAGAATTTGCTCTATTATAACTTTGATTACAGAAAACTTTTATCCATTCGCCCAAGGAAAAATGATACCTCAAGACTTTTGATAAATGGGGAGTTGCATACAGGAAGAACTCTAGAACAGTACTTTTAGACAATTATACACTTTCAATGTATGTTTGCCTGATTGTTTGCCTGTCTCTATCTGGAACACCAGAAAACAAGGAATATAAAGTAGCATGTTCCTTTCCTGGCCGTGTTGTAACACTTTAACCCTTTTTCTCATACAAACCTGTTTTCATACATTTGCAAACAGACTAGACCCAGATCAGACAGATCCTATAGGAACCCTCTGATCAGGGTCTGCTCTGTTTGCTTTTGACATGATATAGATATGATTCTACAGTTTTATTCAATGCAATGCAATTATTCCTTGAAATGTTTACATAAGAAATCAGCTTATGAATATTCATGATGTCATTATTTTTTACACGAATATTGAACAAGGAAAGGGTTAAGTTTCTAAGGCATCTCATCTGGATCTTGTCTGCTTTATTATTTGATAATACATTTGAAACATACAAGCTATAAACATAATTTAAAGTGTGCTGGGTTAAGGAGACAGTTCAGGCCAGCCATGAGGCATTACACAACCCGTTCTAGTGGCAAATTACTTTTAATGCTTCATCGTTCTAATCCCCTGCATTTTGCTAAAGTTTTGCCAATTAAAAAGTTTTTCGAGATAACGAGGTCAAATCTTAATCACACTCCATTGACCCTAAATCCTTTAACCTTTCATATTATAACGGCAACCTCGTTAAACCAGCAAAATGTCTGGAAACAAACACCTCTGTTGTAACAAGGGTTCACCTTCACTGTATCTAGTTTTTACTGTAGTCATTATTATTCAGTCATTATTTTAGTCATTATTATTCAAAGTCATTATTATTCAGTCATTATTTCATCAGGTAAAGGGTTAAATGATATACCAAACAAAAGTTACACTAAATTAGAGACAGGACAGAACATAATACACATGTACACACAGAATAAGTTACCAACTTTGTACAGAAAATACACTGGCATAAATAATTGAACACTTGAAACAAAAAAATACTGTCAGCAATATATCTTGATTCAACAAAAATCATGCTGCCTTGGAAGAAACTCCTCCGAAATGCCAGACACAGAACGTACCCAACATACAGTGTCCCCTATACCATCCATTGGTTTGATACAAACAACAAAATATGTACAGCATACATAACCTCATCTTCTGCTAAACAACTGTCCTTGAAACTTTAACATTTGCTATTACTTCTTTACTATTCATACACATCTTATGAAACTTCACGAACTTGTTCACTGTCACTAGGGCTACAATCGAACTTTTGAGTGTTGGTACCCATATACGATGCTCCCGTTTTACATAATGTTGTGTATTTTTGGTTTGTATATTGTTTTACATGCCCACATGTCATTTGACCCCATTTACCGCTTTCACATCCAAGGCTAATTTCATAATGATGTGAAGTTATATAGTTCTCATCCTACCTGTTACTACATTGGCAATAGTTTTCTGTGTTCATATTCATATTTTAGAAAAGTTATCTGATTAATATTTCCGTAGATAAATATTCATGCAGTAATGGGTTAAGTGGTCATATAATTGTAACTAGAACTAGTGTTTTCTTGGGTTTATTATACCCCCTCAACAAAGTTGTGGGTGGGGGGATACTGGAATCAAGTTGTCCATCTGTATGTCCAGGCAGACGAGAGGACCAGGGCTCAAGCAAGAGGGCGATTTGGGAGAAAAAGTCTCCCAAACTCTGCTGACTTCTCCCTGTTTTGAGCTGAGGGAGAAGTTTTATTATATAGAACATATAGGGAGATACAAAATCCGGACGGAACTTCTTCCTCAATATCACAAAATTCTCCCTAATGGAGAGCTCCAGCTTGAGCCCTGGAGGACACTTAATAGATATGGAGAACATCATTATGAAATTATATGATGCACAAAATTATATGAAACAGGATCATCGCATGTCGGTGCCAACGCTCGTCAGTTCGATTGTAGCCATTATGACAGTGAACAAGCGTGTGAAGTTTCATAAAATTTTCATGAATAGTAAAGAATTAATAGCCAACGTAAAGTTCCCAGATGACAACGAAGATGAAAATGTGCATGCCGGAGTTGCAACAATAGCTCTTTTTAAAAAAAAAAACACCAAAAAAACAAAACCACCAAAAAAACAAAACCACCAAAAAAAATCCAAAACGAAACAGACAAGCTGATAATGAAAATATCAAAGTTATACAAAACTCAAACAGAAAATTAAATTCAGCAGAGTCAAGCAAAAAATATGAACATTGGTGTGGTGTATGTCTGATCAAGTATTTCTTGAAATGAATTACCCTTCTTCACTCTGTCAAAGGGCACAATTTAATTTAACCCTTTACTTGATGAGTTTCATAACATTCTCTGCCAATTATGAACACTGATTTATTACATTCTGGTATAAAAAATTTAACGTTAGGAAATGTATTGCCCTGGCAAACTAATAGGAATATCTATAGCATAAAAGCAAGCACAGCAGACTCTGATCTGTCTGATCTCGGTCAACTATTTGTTTGAAAAGACATAAAAATGCAAGAGTCTCAAGTAAAATGATAAAACACTGCTTACTGTCTTGCATTCTCTCAGGAACAATATACCCAAATTTCCGAGTTACAAACCCAGGACCCATGGTTTCTTAAAAGCACTTTAACATGTAAGCATTACTGCTGTGTTACATAATTATTTACAAGTGATTCTTGCCAAATATTGTTGTACAAATACAAGCAGTGAGTCAACTGTATTCAAATAAAAATTTGAAAATTGCTTTTAACCCATTACCTCATCAGCTATCTTTAGATCCAGTCTCTTTGAATAAATCTACAAAAAAGGAGCATTCTAGCAAAAGAGGTAAATCTTCTATTTATCACAATGATGCCAAAGAGAGACTTTCACAAAGGCTTCAAAAGGCGTCAATATGAGGGAATGGGTCAACAAAGTATGAACATTAAGATTTTGGTTATTACCAGCATGCAAACTATGTAGTCTCATTACTAATTGTTTCATAATTCTTATGGATAAGATGTACAGTAGAACCTCACTAACGTGACAGCTTAACCCATTAACTCATAGGCTATTTTTAGTTCCAGCCTCTGAATAAATCTACCAAAAAGGAGCATTTACTAGAAAAAAGGATAATGTCAGAATTATGTAGTATTGAAGCCATTGTGATAAATAGAGTAGTTGCTCCTATGGAGCAAATGCTCTATTTATCACAATGGTTTCAATAAGTGACTATTACAGAGGTGTAGAAAAGAGTAGTTAAGGAGAAAAACGTTAATAAAATAGGTGATTTTAAAATCAAGTGGTTGCCATTAATGCAGGAAAAATTTAAACAGAAAACTTGCATAACTTCCATCCTGCATTAAATCACAACCTGTCATTAAGATCAGGATATAAACCACTTTTTGGTGGTTGTATTAGAGAGGTTCAACTGTAATGATTATATATTTGGAAATTTATACTGGACCCTGCTGACCCTCCAGTATGTCCAATCATGGAAAAATGTAAGGGAATTACATTTATTTGGGAAAAAATCATGTACAGAAGATTTTAAAGTACGAACACATAATGATGTCTGTTGTGATTAAAGTAACTGAATTTCAGCTTGTAGATCTTCAAAATAGGTGTACAAAAGCTGCAGAATCATATCTATATATTTCTGCTCTTACTCTAATAATAATAATAATAATAGACAAATTTCAGAACAATGTATTGAACTTTGATATCTTGGATAACTCAAACTAAAAGTTTGGTCCTTCCAAAATTTACAATAAAGAATACAGAAGTACTTTAGTCCTGCATTAAGCTGTGAACTTGAGAAATTGTTCAGATTAGAAGTTGGATAACTCAAATTTGGTTATCTTGAAGTAATTTGTATGACCCCTTGAAGTTTGAGATATCGAAGTTCAACTGTACAGCGGGGTGACATAAGTCAGTTAAGATCCGCCATGTTTATTTTTCCGAAAATCAATACCAGCAACTTCAGTCCTGAGGTACTTGTGTAACATAATGAAGTAAACATTTCCTTCGATAGTGTGATGATGTCATGTAGTCACATCATAATGTTGCATCTTATGATGTCATTTAGGTTTATTTAAGGGAAAATCAATACAGTAAATGAACATGGCAGCTGTAAAAAAGGAGTTGTCACTGGACACAAAAGACATTATTGTTCAGTTGTTTAATGAAGGGATGACAAGAAGTGAAATTGCCAGCTTCTTGGGGTTTAATTATATCATTGTGTACCAACTTTTGAAAAGGTTTTCAAGCTCAGGATCAGTAGAAAACAAGCAAATATCTGGAAGGCAAAAAAACAATTGGTGGACAGACAGTGCAGGACTTTGAACAGGATTGTAATGAGGGACTGATCATCAACCTTAGTGAATATAACCAATAGATTTAATGCTACCTCGACTGTGATAGTTTCCACGAGGATCATTCAACAGCATCAGCACAAATATGACTACAGGAAGAGATCTGTGAGGAAAACTCTTTGGGTCCGGGCCAACATATGTAGATTAAACTGGTGTCGCAGCAAATTAAGATAGACAGTAAATGAACAGTGGCATAAGATGATTTTCAGTGATGAAATGTCTGTGATTGTGAGTGGTGATGGTGAACTGAAAGTTTGGAGAAAAAAGGATGAAGGACATCTTCCTGCATGCATAGGTAACCTAAAACTTATGGACGGGGGATGTGTAACCTACTATGGTCAGGGAACTTTGACATTTGTAAATGGGAATGTAAAAAGTATATTGAAATACTTTTAAAATAATTATCTGTGCCCCTTTATTCTCAAACACTTTGCCCAGAGACCATACCTGTTTGAAGATGACAATGCACCCTGTCATGAATCCTGTAGAACTAAAGCCTGGGAGGAAACAAACGAAAGACCCTGCTTATCAAATTTCCCTGACAATTCCCTGACATAATTTCAAATTTCCCTGACACATTACATTGCAAAATTTGGTCTGTCATAATTTCTGTAATATTTTATGAATTTTTTAAAATATACGACCTTCATTCTTATGTTTTCCAAATTCCCTGACAATTCCCTGACATTTGCCTATATTTTCAAATTTCCCTGACAGTTCTCAAAATTCCGCGACCTTGAAATAAAATCATTTTCCCTGACAAGTGACGACCCTGTGGAAACATCGCCACCATTGATGACATGAAAGACGTGCTGCTCAGTGCCTGAGAAAACGTCCCATTAAATTACATTCATCCATACCAAGGCAAATTCAGAAAATGATGAAATCAAGAGGACACATCACAAAGTATTAGGTCTCCATGACAGGCATTTTAACAAGTAAGTGCAGTCTTGTTTGAGTTTTGTTAGTTTTCAGTTTTCAAAATGGCCACCAATCTTAAATGACTTTTGTCAACCGGCTGTACATGTATTGTTGAAAAGTCCATTTCATAATCATTCTTCACTGCCATACCAGGCTATATACATTTAAACTGTCTGCAAAATTCCAGGAGTAAACCATGTAGCATACAATGGTATAGAGAAAATATGGCCGATTTAGCAAAATTGAAATATGAGGATACTTTTTGAGTCAGCAAGGTCCAGTTTGTGTTTGTACATCAGAGCTAAAGATAATGGTGCGTATCCAAATATTAAAATTGTCATTTCTCCACCAATCCCTATATACATATTGTGACCATTCTTTAGAATCGTCTCTTTGAGACAATTCTAAAGAGTGGTCACAGTATAGGGTTTGATGTAGAAATAAAGGAGTTATACTTGAAAATGTTTTAACCCTTTCCTCCATATATATACGCCAATCTACGCCTCTGTAATAACCACTTCTTGAAACCACTGTGATAAATAGAGCATTTGCTCCTATAGGAGCAAATGCTCTATTAATCACAATGTTTCAAACTACAAAATTCTCAAATTTTCCTTTTCTCTAGTTAATGCTCCTTTTGGGTAGATTCATTCAAAGAGGTTGGGTCTAAAAATAGCCTATGGAGGAATGGGTTAAATGCTCAAATCTTATCAGGACCTCTGGTACATATACTAACATAACAAAGTCAGGCTACAAATGTCTACAGGATGTAGTTTTTCACAACCTTCTGTATTGGTCTCCTACACACAGGGCAAACCTTACCCCGCCGCTTCAATCTTTTGGCACAAGAAAAACAACAAACTTGGTGACCAGATGACCCATGGATTAGACTGGCAGACTTTGATTTAGTCAAACAAATCATACATGGATCATCCAGAGGAGAGTTTGTCGTTTTGACAGTCGGAAGTGATGCATTCTCCATCTGAACACTACTGAAGGAATACCGCTGCTCCGAGGAAGATTCAATGAGTGATTCCTGAGATTTGCTAAGGTGAGACATGACAGGCAGGTCCAGAGTTTTTTGTGGCGCTGATCCTGAGAGCACTGTCTCTTGACTGGAAGGCTGAGTACCAACACCCGAGTCCAATCCATCACTTGTTTTCAAAAAACTATCTTTAGCCTTAAACTTTATTTCTGGATTTTCCTCCAAAACTGGTTTTCTGTCATCAATACTGGAAACATTTTTTTCACTGGCTTGTTTGTTCACATCTAGTGAGATCTGTCTGTTTGGAAGCCAATCAGATCGCAGTTTCCAGCATCTGTCACAGTATCGCTGAAATGGCTGGTTAGACTGGTTACATTCTAAACAAACCCAGTTGTCCTGAAACCGAAAAGCGCAAATCTTTAGTGGTGATAAATAAATGCTAAAATGTGTGCCACACTCTCCCTTGTTGAAGTATCCAACAGAATTTGTCAGGGAAATAATAGATTTCAACAGAAAAATACCCTTCATATATATAGCAGTATCTCTTTACTCCACAGATAATATTGACATCACTGATATAATTTAGATTAATTTTCATGATGAATGCTATGAATTATGGTGAATACATGCATGTCTGGCTTTAGCAGCAACCGTAAAATCATATCTATATTATTTCATAAGCAAACAAGGCAGACCCTGATCAGACGGCTCCTACAGGAGCCATCTGATCTGGGTCTACTCTGTATGCACTAGGCATAGAAAGGAGTATTTATGAAATAACAGGTTAAACACATCTTCATATGTACTACAAATCTATTTTAAATAGCAAGCAAGAGTAATAGAAAATTAAAACTTATGATGGAAAAAGCTCAGATATCTCGGACAGTTGACTTTTATTCCATATGTATATGTAATTCCTAAAAGAATTGTCTGATCAGGTTCAACTCTGTTTGCATATAAAATAACATCTGTTTTTACGGTTTCTGTCATGATGAAAACTTTCCTTATTCATGATATCATCATTTCTTACATGAATATTCATGAAATAAAGGGTTAATGTAATGAAACTTGCATTTACATTTGCAAAATGCATACGAAACTTGCACAACATATATAGCAATCACTTAAAGCATATTGAATAGCTTTCATATAAAACAAACTTTCAAAGGCGTATCAAGTATGATCAGTCATGGAAAATTGTCCTCGAGTTGTCTCGAGTCTAGTTATAGATAGCCATAGTACTTATCTACATGTATTATTTCTCACCCAAACCCTATCTTGTTGGTACTTGTTAACCTTTTTACTCCATAAATATGCATTTCTACGCCTCTGTAAACAGAGTAGGCCCAGATCGGACAGCTCCTATAGGAGCTGTCTGGTCAGAGTCTGCTCTATTTGCTTATGACATATGATTCCCCCGTTTCTGCATTTTCAAAAAAATCCTATTCTCATGTGCCTTTATAAAAAATAAAACCTAATTCATGATGTCATTTATTTCTTACATAAATATTCATGAAGTAAAGGGTTAAAATTTCCCTGAAGGAGTGGTTTTAATTAGTAAGGAGTTAGGATGTGACAGAGAAACATGGAAAATAGTAACAGCTGAACTTCCTAAAACAAGAGGGCCCTAAATCGCTAACCTGGTTACTATAGACTTATGCATACACTGTATTTCTATGTAAAAATAAGTCAGCTTCAGATTGGGGCCAATATGAAACCAAAGGCCATAATTTTAGGCCTGGAGGTTAAAATTTGAACAATCTTAATAAAAGAACTTTAGATGATGCCAGGGGCGGGGCAATTTTGGTCCTGGGGTCATAATTTGAACAATCTTGGTAGAAAACCATTAGATGATACTACATACCAAATTTCAAAGGTCTAGGCCTTACAGTTTCTGAAAAGAAGATTTTTAAAGATTTACCTATAAAAACTGATAAGCCATGGGGCATGACCACTTTTGGCCCTGGGGGTAACAATTTGAACAATCTTTGTAGAAAATCATTAGATAATGCTACATACCAAATATCAAAGGTTTAGGCTTTAAGTTTTGGAGAAGAAGATTTTTAAAGATTTTCTTATGAAAAACTGATAAGCCCCGAGGCGGGCCATTTTTGGTCCGGGGGTCATAATTTGAACAAATCTTTGTAGAGGACCATAAGATGATGCTACATATTAAATATCAATGGTCAAGGACATATGGTTTCAGAGAAGAAGATTTTTAAAGATTTTCCTATGAAAAACTGATAAGCCCTGGGGCGGGGCCATTTTTGGTCCGGGGGTCATAATTTGAACAATCTTTGTAGATGACCATTAGATGATGCTACATACCAAATATCAAAGATCTAGGCCTTATGGTTTCAGAGAAGAAGATGTTTAAGTAAATTGTTGACGACGCACATACGCACGACAACGGACGCCGGACACTGCCCCCTCACAATACCTCACCTGGCACTTTGTGCCAGGTGAGCTAAAAATCTAATACTCATCCTATCTACAAGTCTGGACTGAATAGCTTGTCTTTTCAAAATTGTCATTTGTGTTAACCCTTTTCTTCACATAACACTTTTTCAAGCCTTTACAAACAATGAAGACACATATCAGATGGCTTCTACAGAGCTGGCTCCTACAGAGCTGTCTGATCAGGGTCTGCTCCGTTTGCTAATGGAATTACAGTTGATCTGACTCTACATTCTCCTCAGATACCAGAAACTCCAGTGTACATGTCATTATAAAAATTCCACTCACTAATACATATTCATAACATCATTACTTCTTACATTAATATTCAAGGATAGCGGTAGCCTTCCATCATATAAACACATTGTCTTGCCTTTGCAAACAAAGTTGTCTTAGATCAGACGGCTCAAACAGGGTCTACTCTGTTTGCTTATAAAATTATACATATCTTATCCTACGGATTATGTCTAAGTCAACATTCTAAATTTCCCTTTTAAAATTATCTAACTTTTTCCTGTTCTATTTTTACTCCAAATTTCACTACCTACTTAATATTCATGACCAAAATAGTTGTAATGAAATATGTAAGGTGGAACATTGTAGCCATTTTAGAATGTAGAGAAACAAATTATCAAATTCGATTTGCAAACAGAGCAGACCCTGATCAGACAGCTCCTATAGAAGCCATCTGATTTGGGTCTTCTCTGTTTGCAAATATGTGAAAAGGTGCTTATATGAACTTAGGAAAGGATTAACTTAAAACAAGATGTGTTTGTGAAACACTATGCCCCCTCATATATTTGACCTCTGACCTTGAAGGATAACCTTGACCTTGATATGTCACCCCTCAAAATGTGCAGCCTCATGAGATACACAAGCATGCCAAATATCAAGTCTCTATCTCTACTGGTCCAAAAGTTATGGCCAATGTTAAAGTTGGCGATTTGACCCATATATTTGACCTCTGACCTTGAAGGATGACCTTGACCTTGACACGGCACCCCTCAAAATGTGCGGCTTTATGAGATACATATGTATGCCAAATATCAAGTCTCTATCTATACTGGCTCAAAAGTTATGACCAATGTTAAAGTTGCTGACAAACAAACAGACAAACAGACAAACGGACAGACAGACAAACAGACAGACAGACAGGGCAAAAACAATATGCCCCCCGACTATCGTCAATGGGGGCATAAAAATCAGTTTAATAATGAATATTCATGAAGAGATCTGTTTATTAGGGAGAGGACTAATCTCAAAGTACCTTTTCTCTTCAAAGTTCTTTATAAAACATAATCAGAGTGTCAGACAGTTTGGATGTTGATAATACACAGTCACTCTGCATCTGATTTGGATTCATACTGTTTGCAATGGTTATCACGGATTTGCCTACAGTTGTAAAATAAATATCGCACAAGGACAGTTATTAACCCTTTACTTAACCCTTTCCTCCATAAATACGCCTTTCTACTCCTCTGTAAAAGTCACTTTATGAAACCATTATGATAAATAGAGCATTTGCTCCTATAGGAGCAAATGCTTTATTTATCACAATTGTTTCAGACTACAAAATTTTTAATTTTTCCTTTTCTCTAGTTAATGCTCCTTTTCGGTAGATTTATTCATCTAAAAATAGCCCTATATGGAGGAAAGGGTTAATATTCCTGTCTTGTTACGCCTTTGCACACAGAGTAGACTCAGAGCAGAAAGCTTCTGCAGGAAATGTTTGTTCATGATCGGCTCTGCTGGTTATATTTCACTGATCTTAATCTTCATTTGCCACTGCAATAAATGTCCTTATTTTAGATATTCTAATGTATTCTAATTCATTACAGATGGAGTCTGTAAAGTTACATGGATATTCATCAAGTAAAGGTTTTCTATAACAGCCTGTGTTCAAAAGAAATCTGTACTTACAGCCTCTGTCAATTCCCTATCATCAGTGTTGCTCTCCGAGTCGCTATAGTCCGCAAAGAATTCCACGTCACTCTCCCGACACACAACCAGCAAACCCTGAAATGTGCCCAAAACTCATTTGTGCAAGTAGTGTTACATATTGCTAAGTAGTTGATGTTTGGAATAATGTCATTGTCTTCAATTTTCACTTTCTGTCTTCAAACTGTCAAACTACTCTAGTTTTTATTCTATATATATATATATATATATATCGATTATGCCATATTGATAGTTTGTGATTGGCAAGCATAATGTATACACTTCAAACTTCTTTAACCTTTTCCCTCATATAAATACTTTTTCATGCCTTTGCAAACAGAGTAGACCCAGATCAGATATCTCCCGTAGGAGTTGTCTGATCTGGGTCTGCTCTGTTTGCATATGACAATACAGATCTAATTCCTAACTAGCTCTCTTATATATATCTATTACATAATTATCTTATTATTACCTCTCCTGATCTGACAGAACTCAGGTCCGACTCCGTTGGCTCTGGTGAATCAGATTCCACATCATACTCCACAGAGAACTGCATATCAGAGTCAACTGTGTCGTTCACAAACCACAGATCATCTGTCGAATCTCGAACTGTCACCGTCTCCTTCCCCTATAAAAAGTACAAAGATAATTCATTACAGCTTACATTAAAATTTCGAGATTCTCAAATAGTTTTAGTAAACAAGAGCCGCGTGCGGCGCCAATGCTCAAAATTTGAAAACAATAAAGGGCCATGAAATCAAGAGTTATGGTTCATATGTAGGGAACTTCCCCTCAATGAGATCTACTAACCTATGAAGTTTCATGTTGATACCTCTTATACTTTTTAAGTAATGAGCTACATTAAAGTTTTTGCACGACGACGACCCAGTGATCACAATAGCTCTACTTTTCTTCGAAACAGACAAGCTAAAAATTGTTTCTTAAATGTTTTATTTCAAAGAGTCAATACACCTCAAATACTGACATTACCCTGGATACTTCAGTGCAGTCCCAAATCAAACTGACCCTGAAGGAGCAATCTGATTAGGGTCTACACTATTAGCTACTGCATTAATAGTTCCATTGGAAGTTTTCATTCAAAATCGTGCCAAATTGACTAGTGCAGCTTTACAAACCACTAGATGTCCAAATACCTCTAGGGTAAATAGCGTATCAGCCAATTAACATCCAATATCAACTTAACCCTTTCTCTATTGAATGTTCATGTAAGAAATAATGAGCCAAAGAATTGTACAGCAATAATAACGAAGAAATTTTTAACTGAAGCAGAAAGTGTAACATCAGATATATTTAATTTCACAAGAAAACATAGGAATCTGGGTCTACTCTGTTTGCAAACATGTGAAAAGGTCTTTACATGAAGGAAAGGGTTCACTGGCAAATATTGTTATCGGTAAACTTTGTCGTCTTCTACCATTTTCATTTTCTTACTTTCTTCCTTTTGTTTCAATAAACATAATAACAGCATCAAACAGTTTGGATTCCGATGAGATTTTCAGTTAGTTCACTTGGTATCTGATCTGAATCCAAACTGTTTGCACAGATAATCACAGATTTACCCAGAGATACAGATAAGATGCGTAAATTAAAACATTTTCAGGAATAACTTCTTTATTTCTTCACCAAATCCTATGTTGTGACCACTCTTTAGAATCATCTTTTCGAGACGATTCTAAAGAGAGGTCACAACCTAGGGTTGGGGGAGAAATGACGATTTTAATACTTTGGTAGGCATGTTTAACTGTTGCTCTGTTTACCAGAGACAGCGAAAGAGTTGATTATTGTAAGTCAAGCAGGCTATCAACTCATTTTTTTCTAATTCCAACATCCATAGGTTTGGGGTAATGGTGGTGTCAACCTATAACAATCATTTGCTTAACCCTTTCCTTCATATGAAAGCCTTTTCGCACATTTGCAAATAGAGTAGACACAGATCAGACAGTTTTTATAAGAGCCACCTGATCCGGGTCTGCTGTTTGCTTTTGACATGATAATGATTAGATTCTACAGTTTTTGAGCTATCAATAAATACCCATGTTGTTGTTTTTTTATGAAAACCAAACAGGGAAAGGGTTAGCATGTCTTCAACCATACTTCTCCTACTTCACCTCAATCATTCATCCCTCAGCTCCACTCACCTGTACGCTGAGCACTTCACTCTTATCATCGTCCTCTTTACCATTGTCTGATACCTCCACATGGAAATACCATGGCAATCCATCTTCCTCACTGTCATTGCCATACGTTATACTAAGTGAAGTTCCACGTTGCCTCGACGACTCAGAATTCTGAGTAGAGGATGACGGCTCTGTATGGTGACGTTTCCGAGGAGACGACTCACCATTTCCATCTGTAATTGATTCAGAAATAAAATTAAGGACATACAAACCTGAATCAGTCTATCAACAAATTTGAGACTATCCTTTAAGACAATCTGGATCCAGACACACAACTCATAATCTTCACAGAAATCAAACGATCACACAAAGTATTTGTGTTTGAATGAGATGTACCAATAAGGAAAGGGTTTGGACTAAGTAATCAGAGGTCGACTCTGTACTATACGTATATTGACACCTTTCCTTGTTCAATATTCATGCAAGGAATAATGACATCATGAATATTTATAAGCTGAATGTTTTTAATGGTATATGTACACAGGATACTATTGGCTCAAGCAGAAACTGTAGGTTCAAATCTATATTATCCCTATCCTACATATAAACATGTTTTCATGAATTTGCAAACAGAGTAGACCCAGATCAGACGGCTCCTATAGGAGCCGTCTGATTAGGGTCTGCTGTTTGTTAATGGATTATGAAAGATCTGTTTCTTTATTTTCTAAAATGGCTACAATGTTCCACCTTCCATATTTTGTAAATATTTTGTCCAAGAATATTCAGTAGGTATTGAAATTTGAAATAAACATAGAACAGGGAAAGGTTTAAACCCTCTGCAAACAGAGCAGGCCCTGATCAGACAGTTCCTATATAGGAAATGCATTAAAAAGGCTTTCATATGAAGGAAAGGGTTAATGCCAATCAAAACAGAGAAGACCCAGATCAGATGTCTCCAGTAGGAGCTGTCTGATCAGAGTCTGCTCTACTTACTAAACAGATAAAATAGAACTAAATCCATAGTTTGTAACAAGTCCAAACATTCATACATGAATACTACATCTGAATTCTAAACTTGACCAGTCATTTACAAGCATCATTGATCCAGTTGAGAATGAGGCAATTTATCAGGATCAAAGCTGTTTGAATGGATGAACATTTCCTTCATATAAATGCATTTTCATGTGTTTCACTGTTTGCAAACAGAGTATCTACCCAGATCAGACGGCTCCTACAGGGTCTGTTCTGTTTGCTAATGGAATTTTATAGATTTGTTTCTTTACTTTCTAAAATGGCTACAATGTTCCACCTTCAATATTTAATTATTTAATTTTTAATAACTATTTTGTCAATGAATATTCAGTAGGTATTGAAATTTGGAGTAAACAAAGAACAGGGAAAGGTTTAAGGGCATATTTTGGCAGAAAACTAGAATCAGATACATCAAAAGGCAGTGGGTTTTTTCCGGCCTTTTTGGGGCCAAAATTGAGAAAAAGACACTTCTTAAAAACTCAAAATGATGGGTATTTTAACTACCAGTAATAATAACCATTTCATACTTTAATAAAATCAAACAAAACAATCATCCAAGACAGAAATGATGAAACTTGTTTACCTTTAGAGATCTTTTTCCTTTTGCTTTTCTTAGAACTCTCTGATGGTTTGTCATCTAACAGTGATGTCTTAGGTTGAGTAGAGGATGTTATTTCACAGTCTCGATGTCCACTTTCCAACGGTGTCACACATTGTGATTGGTCATGACATACAGCTATGGTGACAGAAGGTGGTGGAAGATTAGACGACAACTGGCCAGTGTTAGGTCGTGTCACCCGGCGGCGCTTGCGGCGGACACATCTGTCCGGAAGCTCCACACAGTTTTTGGCCAGCAAATCTCTGTAAAACAAAACAAGAGTCAGCTCTTCTTCCCCAATAATCAATCTCAAACTACTTTTGAATTTTACTTATAGAACTAAACTATTTGGTATGTGATGAACTAGTGAGTTAACCCGTTACTTGATAAGATGCATATTAGCTCATTGGTTTGCAAACAGAGTAGATACAGATAAGACAGTTCCTGCAGGAGTAGAAGCTGTCTGATAAGGGTTTGCTCTGTTTGTTTATAGAATACTATAGATCTGATTCAATAATTTATGTCAAGGTCCAAACTTCAAGTGTTGATAAGCAATATAAAATTCAGCTTAACCCTTTCCTCCATAAATACGCCTTTCTATGCCTCTTTAAATGTCACTTTTTGAAACCATTGTGATAAATAGAGCATCTGCTCCTTAGGAGCAAATGCTCTATTTATCACAATGGTTTCAATATTATACACTTCTAAAATTTCCCTAGTAAATGCCCCTTTTCGGTAGATTAATTCAAAGAGGTTGGGTCTAAAAATAGCCTATGGAGTAAAGGGTTGATAAAGCTCATAGTCATTATTTCTTACATATATATTAAATAAGTAAAGGGTTACTTTAAAGAGTGTAGAAACGAGAGTTCACTAAACAGACCATACTGCACACTTTTAACCCTTCTTATGCTCAGCTAGATGTGACCAGCCTTTGCAAACAGCTTGGATCCAGATGAGATGCTGAGTTAGCATCCAAGCTATTTGACACTCTGTCAATAAATTCAGTTTGAACGAATCAGGTGTAAGTAAATTGTAACAGGTCAGAGGTCAAGCAGACTATTTTTTCAGCATGAGAAGGGTTACAACTGGATCAGTGCTTCGTTGATGGATTGTTCAAATACACATTTTGAAAAAACTTGGTTATCTGAAAGAGTTCTGTTGCAACGAATGCTTGTGTTCTTACAAGGCACGCTTATGATTTTATAAAACATAATTTTTTGACAAACTGATGAAGCCAATAGCTCAGATCCTAATAAGCAAGCTCCTTCAAGACCTTACAGATATGGGCCCACACTATTTGTCTTTCTTATTTCTGACAATGCAAGGCATAAAAAGGGTAAAAATATACAAGTAAAATTTATTTCAATGACAGTTTCTCCAAAGTATGTGTAACTTGAACTAACATCAACACAAATCTAACTGAACATAAACCATTATACCATACTCGTAACAGCATAAAACCGTTTCATAACAATCAAAGTATTAGCCACTGCAGTCAGGAGAAAACTGATTTCACGTCGATCATCAATCAGCCTGCTGCGACCACGGGACACTGTACAAATGCGTACCTTGTTCTGGAGTGGTTACAACTAAGGGAGACAACCCTAGAAACCACCTGTCCAGTATTGGTTCGAAGTCAAGCTTAGCAAGCTTACTGCTTCATGGGGTTACAGCAACAACAACCAATATATACTCTACCTACTGGGCTGAAAATACAATCAATGTAAACCTCGATGAAAAACATATAGTCTTTTTTTAACCCTTTCAACACTATGGACACATTTGTGAAAACCTAAACAAAACACAATGAAGAAAATATTCCAAAAAGGAAATTAATATAATACATAAATACTTGAATAGCTCTGATCAGTCTCTTTGATTTTATGGCTGAATGCATGTAACAAAAATGTGATGTGTATTTTGACATGATAATCTTTGAAAAAGGCCTTTAGTGGTCGAATTATTAGATCAGAGCTATTCAAGTATTCATGCTAAACAAAATAAAGAAATAACAGATCCACAGTGTAAGTGTGGTTAATAACAAAATCAAAGGCACAAAACACAGGCCATAGTGATGAGATCTGGTCCAAACATGATACTAGGTTGGCAGCCAAAATAGCCATTGGCTACTACACTTTCTGACCTTTTTTTCAAAACGACGTGTCTCATTGATGTAGAGCTTACATCATACACATTCTGTAAGGAAATAATTAAGATCAGCGTGGAAATAAAGGAGTGTATGTCGAATGTGAACACAGTCAATAATGATTAAGATGTTTTATCAATTAAGGACACTGTAATTGGACTACGTCTATACTTGAACTTGACTGAGACCTCATGGCCATAAATAGTATTTCAAAGTTTCATTAACCCATTCCTGCATATTGACGCCTTTTGATGCTTCTGTAAAAGTCACTTTATGAAACCATTGTGATGAATAGAGCATTTTCTCTATTTATCACAATGGTTTCAAAACTACACAAATCTAAAAATTTCCTTTTCTTTGGTTGATGCTCCTTTTTGGTAGATTTAATCAAAGAGGTTACGTCTAAAAATAGCCTAAGTGGGAATGGGTTAAGAATGCCTGTGAACTGCAAATGAAAGAGTGCAAACAAACAAAATGTGTATGGACAATGGACAACGGACATTAAACGATCTTAAAAGCTCACTTTGAGAACTTCTTCCTTCAGTGAGCTAAAACCTACTTTGAGTATTTCAGCAGATGACATAGCTGTAGCCAAAGTTTATCACTTACAAAACTTCATCAATCGTGAACTGCTTCTTTCCAAACACCTGCCCGAGAAGGTCATTTCCACAGTGGACAATACGTGGGTCTGAGACATCATACAGCTGCCGGGAGCTGATATAGTCCTTCAGATAATGACAGATCTGGGAAAAAACAAAGAGGACACTATGACAATTTAAAGCAAGCTTGCCAGCATTTCATTCTTATATTTTCGTCAAACACTTTCTGAATAAGGCCAAACATTTTCTAATTAAATATTGTTTGAATCAGTGGAAAAATCAATGCATTAGAAACTGTGCAGTGCAAATATGGTTCAACAAGACATTTTGTAACCATTTCACCATGAATATTTATTAGCAAAATTTTTATAATGGCTTATGTACACATGATATTTTGGTATTGGTAGAAGCTGTAAAGTCAGGCATATGTAATTTCACAAGCAAACAAGCAGACCCTCATGAGAGGGCTCCTACAGGAACCATCTGATCTGGGTCTACTCTGTTTGCAAAGGCATGAAAATGAGTTTAAATGAAGGAAAGGATTAAATATCAAAAGCACAAAAAAATGAACATGCTGCTACCGAGATGTGAGATCTAATGACCATGTACATTCTAACTAGTCTGTCACACTCAGTGTTCCCGTTTACGTCGTAATCATATCTGAATACGCACCGAAAATCGTTGGAATGCAAAATAGTCAAGTACGTTGCATCCACGCAAGATCAATAAACAAAATTTTAGCAATTTAAATGAATCCAGGTAAATAAACAACTGAAACTCTGCCTAAGATCAATAAATATACAAACTGAATCTCAGTCCACTTTTCATGGCAATTTTTCCAAGGATGCAACATGTCTATAGATATCGAGTTATTGAAGGTATATAGGAGTGCACCTGCCTTGAATGGTTACAATTTTTCCCCTAGTGTCAGCATCTAAATTATGTAATTCTACGAGAACAGTTCCATTGCGTAGTAACGATATTTGGTTCCTGAAAAAGGATAAAATTCAACGCTAACGAGAACACTGACACTAACCTCTTTTTTGGTGAATATTTCCCCAGTGGCACCAGCTAATCGTAACACTTCCTGAAATTTCTTGTTTGGACGAACCTGAAATAGAATATTTGGTAATCATCTACATTGCTCTCTTTCTTGTTGTAAGTCTGCAGTTAAAGCTAAAGTCTTGCAGCTTGACTTTAACCATTTATCTCATGAATATTCAGGTAAGAAATAATGACATCATAAGTATTAATGGCATATGAACGAAGGAAATTTTAGTCATTAATGAGTTATCAGAAAAATTGGGTGATGAAAAATCGTTAAAAGCCATCTGTAATGTGACCAATGAAGGGGAATTGCCTGGAATTTAGAACCACCTGTAGCATGTAATAATCAAGCCATCTACTAATTTCAAAGGGAAGACCAGAAATCAAGGATATATGAAGTTCCTTTCATAACCTGATCTGCATTTTCCAACAGTTTGGCTCCAGATAGTAACATAAATCTTATCTGCATAAAACAATTATCTTACCAGAGGCACATGGATAGTATATTCCTCCTCTACACACCGACTTGTTTGACTGGCTGCTGGGCTATTCGTATCCATGGAAACAGTCCACAAAATCTGAAAAATTGGGAGAAAATTTTGCCATTAAATTTATATAATCACAACTGTAAGCTTCGGGATAACATTTTACTAAACTATTTCTACTACATGTATTAGTAATAATTACTAAAAGTTTTAAACAATTACTAAAACTATTTCTTCATTTCTCTAATCAGAAACTGTTGTAAACAGTGTAGAACCTGATCAGATGCCACATTTTCACCACACAATCTTATCTGGGTGTACACTGTAATGCTTATTTAACCCATTCTTCCATAGATTATTTTTAGATCCAACCAAATCTACCGAAAAGGAGCATTAACTAGAGAAAAGGAAAATCTCAGAATTGTTTAGTTTGAAACCATTGTGATAAATAGAGCATTGTACAGAGGCGTAGAAAGGTGTATTTATGGAGGAAAGTGTTAAAGGCTGATTTTCTTTCAGTAGGCTCACTTAGACTTGTGCAGAATATTTACATACTCAACTATCCATATTGTAACAAACTTTACAATCCAAACTGTTTGACATCGATGCATGTTTCTGACAAGAAATGTAAGACAAATCCATGTTGAACAATACTGCAGATGACAATTCTTGAGACATTTTAGTTATCCAGATTTTGCAAATATGAACAGAATACATCTTTAAAATCATTGGAAGTTGTAACTTTTGCAGTCATAAGTTTTTTCAGACAGAAATTATGAAGTGTTGAAAGCATGATGTCTACTCAATTCCAATATGTTACCTCATAGGCTATTTTTAGATCAACCTCTTTGAATAAAACTACCGAAAAGGAGCATTAACTAGAGAAAAGAAATTTTTTAGAATTGTGTAGCTTGAAACCATTGTGATAAATAGAGCATTTGCTCCTACAGGATCACAATGGTTTCACAAAGTGACTTCTACAGTCATCAAAAACTTGTCAATATAAGGGAATGGGTAAACCCTTTCCGGGCCTTCCCTGTTGAATAATTATGTAAGAAGTAATGACATCATGAATACTAATTTGATTATTTTCATGAATTAAAGGCATATTAATACAGGACGTTTTGTTTCAGAGAGGAACTGTATAATTTGATATATACTATTCCATAAGTAAACAAAGCAGACCATGATCAGGCTGCTTCTACAGGAGCCAATCTGGGTCTACTCCATTTGCAAAGGCAAGAAAGGCATGAGGGAAGGGTTAACTTCCAATATGTTCTGGCTTGTAAGTTACTACTGACCAATCATAAACTAACTTAGATCCATATATGAGATCCCAAACTATACAAATGCAAGGGATAAAATATACATGAATTTCAAAATATTGCAAGCTTTCTTAAAACCTTTCCATCTTTTGCATGCTTATTAAATGTGGCCGGCATAATTTTAACATAAAAAAGATAGCTTGTCCTTCATTCGTTTTCTTCAATAATATAGTCCGAGTGCAAACCAGTTTAGATCAGAATGAGACTTTTTGTCCCATTAGGATACAAAATTTTGCATTTATAATAACAATATGCTGCTAGCACACAAAGGCCTTAGGGTTAACATCCATTTTACTAACATTTACAAATTTCAAAATGTTACGAAAGATCATAGTTTTCTTCAAAAATTCAAATCCTTCAGTATCCATTTAACCAATCCAATTAAAACAGAGGACCATTCCACCATGCCGCGTCAACAACCTGCGCAGACAGATGTTTGCGCAGACAGCAGTTACACCTCATGCCCATCCCAAATTCCGCCACAAAAAAATACGTCATGATTTCATCATCGCTATGTAAGGCTTAAAAACTGCTTAACCCAACAAAAAGATATCCCAAATATTAGTATATCTGAAAACCAGGTGAATGTTTACCATGTGTACAAAGCAGAATACATGTACATGTATATAGTTATTGCAATTATTCAAGACTTGCAAGACATATAATCATGCTATGCAAAAACATTTATTCCAATATTTTGGAACTGAATATATCCTTCAAATGTACGCATTGTCTGAAAAAACCCCCAAAAAACTAGTCAAATAAATTCTGAAACTACATTTTGCTTCCCATTCTGTTCAGAAAAACTCGATGTCCCAGTGACCAATGTAGAACCAGCAGCCATAGATAAATGTATGTATTGAATACTAAGTATACATTTCTCTATTAACCCATTCCCTCATATTGACGACTTTTGACAACTCTGTAAAAGTCACTTTGTGAAACCATTATGATAAATAGAGCATTTGCTCCTATAGGAGCTACTTTTAGACCCAACCTCTTTGAATAAATCTACCAAAAAGAAGCATTTACTTGAGAAAAAAGAGGAAAATATAGCATTGTGTAGATAAGTTTTGAAATCATTGTGATAAATAGTTATCACAATGATTTCAGAAAGTGACCAATACAGCGGAGTCAAAAGGTGTCAAAATGAGGGAATGGGTTAACTGAATAGTTAAATATAGAGTCCATTTAGTATTAAAGACTTATATTTTCTAACTTAGGATTCTGAATGTCAAACAGTACAGACCCTAATTAGAGACAGAGTGCTGTTCTAGGAGTCCCCTGATCTGCAGCTACACACAGGCATCAGACTCATATCAATGCATACATTATAGTATATAATATATAGTATAAACTACATATACAAAATGATATGAGTGATTGTGGGTCTACACTGTTTGCTAGGGTTAAATGCACCCACAAAAGTCTCACTTTAATATGATAATGTACGATAACCTTGGTTAACAGTCTAGAGCCAAACAAAACATCGAAAAGCTGAGCATCTGATCAGATCAAAACTATTTTTGAAAACATATTCTTTGAGAATTGAAGCAGTACACAATTTTTGCAGGCAACAATTCCTTCATGGCATTAAAGTACCTGCAGCTGTCCCCTGCTCCTAATGCACAAACTATATGGCATACTTTATACTAGTTTATAGTAACAATTTATTCCTTTCACACACAAAGTCCAACTGTGAAAAACCGCTGCCGTCCACAACAATAGTCTGCGCAGTCTGCATTTTGCGCAGGTTTACGATTGTACAGCGACAGAAAAAGCCTTGAAGAGGCATGTCTAGTCAGCCAACTAGTATTTTATATTTCTTTGCCGGATTTCATCAGCGCTATTAATAGCACTTATTGACTTGTCCAATCAAGTTTTCAGTCTTAACTACAGTAACTGTAACCATGACCTTATGACCTCTGTATAACTATCAATGTTCACCTGACAACCATATGTTACCTGTACAAAAGCCTATTCTTAACCTTTAGCCTGCTAAGAAACAATACTCTGAGTAAAATACCCAAACCCTTTACCTCATGACTATTCATGTAACAAATTGAAATAATGACATCATGAATATTTATTAGCTGAATTTTTATAGTGGCATATATGTATGTATGTACACAGGATTTCCATTATAATCTCATTAGCAGAGAGAGCTGACCTTGATCAGACAGCTCCTACAGAAGTGGTCTGATCTGGGTTTGATCTCTAAACAATTATTGTATATCACTTGTTTTTAT
Organism: Azorinus chamasolen; assembly: GCA_963576725.1. Classification (NCBI taxonomy): domain Eukaryota; kingdom Metazoa; phylum Mollusca; class Bivalvia; order Cardiida; family Solecurtidae; genus Azorinus; species Azorinus chamasolen. Next base: position 7,964,309 of record OY755248.1, on the reverse strand, counting down.
AAACATTGCATTATGCTTTATGCAAAATAAAATTCCTATTTATTTGCTCAGTTTGCAAATACATGTATGTGAAAAGGCAATTACCTGTATATGAAGGAAAGGGTTAACATAGAGTTAGAGTTGAACTTAATACTGAGGACAGACACAGGTCGTGTTAACCCTTTCCTCCATAGGCTATTTTTAGTCCCAAACCTCTTTGAATGAATCTACCGAAAAGGAACATTTACTAGAGAAAGGGAAAATGTTAGAATTGTGTAGTATTGAAACCATTTTGATAAATTGAGCAAATGCTTGATTTATCACAATGCCGGAATGAATTCAAGAAGTGACTATTAAAGAGGCATAGAAAGACGTATTTATGGAGGAAAGGGTTGACATAGAGGTAATACCCATAACAGACAGGTCTTGTCAACATAGAGCTAATACCAACAACAGACAGGTCTTGTCAACATAGAGCTAATACCCACAACAGACAGGTCTTGTTAACATAGAGCTAATACCCACAACAGGCAGGTCTTGTCAACATAGAGCTAATACCCACAAGTTGCGGGCTGTGACAACAGGCAGGTCTTGTCAACATAGAGGTAATACCAACAACAGACAGGTCTTGTCAACATAGAGCTAATACCCACAACAGGCAGGTCTTGTCAACATAGAGCTAATACCCACAACAGGCAGGTCTTGTCAACATAGAGCTAATACCAACAACAGACAGGTCTTGTCAACATAGAGCTAATACCCACAAGTTGCGGGCTGTGACAACAGGCAGGTCTTGTCAACATAGAGCTAATACCCACAACAGACAGGTCTTGTCAACATAGAGCTAATACCCACAACAGGCAGGTCTTGTCAACATAGAGCTTATACCCACAAGTTGTGGGCTGTGACAACAGGCAGGTCTTGTCAACATAGAGCTAATACCCACAACAGACAGGTCTTGTCAACATAGAGCTAATACCCACAACAGACAGGTCTTGTCAACATAGAGCTAATACCCACAAGTTGTGGGCTGTGACAACAGGCAGGTCTTGTCAACATAGAGCTAATACCCACAACAGACAGGTCTTGTCAACATAGAGCTTATACCCACAAGTTGTGGGCTGTGACAACAGGCAGGTCTTGTCAACATAGAGCTAATACCCACAACGGACAAGTCTTGTCAACATAGAGAGCTAATACCCACAAGTTGTGGGCTGTGACAACAGACAGGTCTTGTCAACATAGAGCTAATACTCACAACAGACAGGTATTGTCAACATAGAGCTAATACCCACAACAGACAGGTCTTGTTAACATAGAGCTAATACCGACAAGTTGTGGGTTGTGACAACAGACATAGGTCTTGTCAACATAGAGCTAACACCCAGTTACCCACAACAGACATAATTCTTGTCAACATAGAGCTAACACCCACAAAAGACATAATGCTTGTCAACATACAGCTAAAGTTATTAACTGCCATATAATTTCTGCGTGTAGGTAATTATCCGAAATTTTTGCAAGTTTCATCTGACTACAAAAATTAAATATGCAAAATATTTTTTATTCACGGACTTACAGTACACCATTACATGCATGATTGCTAACCCTTTACAGTGTTCCCATTTACGTCGTAATCATATCTAAATACGCACCGAAAAGCTTTGGAACGCAAAATAGTCAAGTACGTTGCGGCCATGGGACGCAAGATCAATGATCGAAATTTACCGATTTAAATGAATCCAGGTAAATTTTACAACTTATACTCGGTCTTACATCAATCCGGATCAATAAACAAAGTGAATCTCACTCCGTTTTCTTGACATTTTTCCAAAATTGCAACGCATCTATTAATATCGAGTCCTTGGTTATTCCAGGTACGTAGGAGGGCATCTGCATTAACTGGTTACGATTTCCACCCTAATGTCAGCATCTAAAATTATGTAATTCTATGAGAACCGCTCTGTCACGTAGTAATGACATTTGGGTGCTGAAAAAAGATGGCATCTGCTAGAAACACGCCGGGAACTTTAAAGCGTTATGGGTGCAAGATCGTGAGTTTAAAGACTTGTAATTAAGTAAATGATGTTAGCCTTGAAACCAATAGAATTACCATGTGATGCTTTGTATACACTGAAAATGAAGTGAAAACCGCTTTTACGTACCAGCGGATACAGTGATGCTCAGCTCAGCTCACTCAAACGATGCTCATCATCGTGCACTTCAAATCAAAGCATCAAGAACTACCTTATTATACAGTGCTTATAACACTTATCTTTTTGATGTTAAATGATACATCAGTGTAAGTCTTAAATAATTTTACCCCTTTACATTTAATGGTGCAAACAATCTCCATTACAAAAGCAGAAGTGAAATTATCTGGGACTCAGTTGTATTTACTTGGGACGCAACTTTTGCTGATGCCCAGGGTCCCAGGGACTCGGTAAAATTCAATCCTAATGAGAACACTGCTTTACTTGATAGAGATCCCTTTTCACCTTTCCAAACAGATACACCCAGATAAGACCCCCCAAAAAGCATGATCAAGGTAAAAGCTACACTGACAGATAGGTGGAAAGAGAGATGGGCAGACCACAGAGTAGTTATCCTAAGCTTAACCCTTCCCCTGTTCTATGTTTAATTCAAATTTCAGTACCTACTGAACATTCATGGACAAAATAGCTATAATGAAAAGTGGAAGGTGGAACATTGTAGCCATTTTAGAAACTAAAGAAACAGATCTACAAATTTCAGTAGAAAACAGAGCAGACCCTGATCAGACAGCTCCTATAGGAGCTGTCTGGTCTGGGTCTACTATGTTTGCAAAGGCATAAAAAGGTGCTTATATGACGGGAATGTTAGCCCTGCTAAAGCAGGGGACACAAAATGTAACCTTTCATTACTAATTGTACCTTTTTGCTAATCATTAAAAGGTTTTAAATTCTTGTGACATTTTTTTTGTAGAATTGTCCACTCCCAGCCTGAATCCTAAAACAGATGGCAATATTTTCTGATATAATTATTTGGAAATGGTGAATGAGAATATTGGTATTTGCACAGATTGTAGGCCCATATCAGAGGGTTTCTAGATGAGCCCTTTGATCAGTGTCTAAAATGTTTTCCATTAACATACTCCTGCATATTTACATGTATACATGTAATACCATTTCATACTTAATTGACTCTTGTCAATAAACAATCGCATAATTCAAACTTTGGGATAACTCAAAGTAAACTTCTAGTCATTCCAAAATATACAATAGTATACAGAATGTTTCTAAAAGGTATCACTACACATAAATAGAAACACATGTGACAGTTTAATGCAGGTTAAAAGTAATGCAGTAGGACCTTCCAGCCAATGTTACTTTCTACCTGCATTACGCTGTGAACTTGAGAAATTGTTCAATGTTCAGGTAAGAAATTGGATGACTTGAATCGGTTTTCTGGAAGTAATTTGTACATGGTCCCTTGAAGTTCGAGATAACGAAGATCAGCTGTACCCAAATACCCCTATTTATAATCTTTTCCTCTGAAGATGTCTACAATGGGTAAAAAACCCACCTAAACAATGTTTTAAGGTCTGAATTTTTATTTTAATCCTTACGCTTTAGTCCATGAATATTCATGTAAGAAAAAATGATACTATGAATACTAGTTAATAGATGAAATGTTTGACATGGTAGAAACAGTATACTCAGATCTGTATTATTCCAAAAGCAGAGAAGATCCAGATAAGGAAGCTCCTACAGGAGCTCAGCTGTCTGATCTGGATCTACTCTGTTTGCAATTTAGTGTTAACAGGCGTATTTATAGAGTAAAGGGTTAAGGATGGCATGTACACAGTCTGAATCTTAGTTGGGCGCCAAACTGTAACAAGACTAGTGTTGAAATTTTAAAAGATCATGGCCTGCCTCTGGCTTACAATGCCAGCACACTAACCAGTAACCACTGAGGTACCAAGTCACATGATCTGGGACTTATTGCTTTTCCATCAGTAAGTTACCTGTACCCAACTTAACTCTGCCCTGTTACACATGTGATCTAAATTTGCTCTCAATCCAGTAAAAAATAAAATAACAAGATGTGTTTGAGAAACATTATGCCCCTGATATGACCTTTGACCATGATGTATGATCTTGACCTTAATAAGTCACCCAAGGCCTAAAAATGTTCGCCTCCATATGATGCATAATTGCATATGCATGCCAAGTTTGAAGTATGACAAAATTACTACCAATCTAAATTTGACCCATAATTTGACATTTAAAAAGGATTTAAAAATTCTTCATTCCAATTTAGCAACAAAAATGAGTAATCAAAGCACTGCAGGCACTGTAGGCCTGGGCATAAGAAGGGTTGATTGTGTGTTCAAGAAGTTTTGGGGGTTTGATTTTCCATGTAAACAATACAAAGTCCAATAACTCTGCAGAATATCATTGAACTGGAACAGGAATAATATATACACAGCTAGGCATGGCGCTGATCAATCCTATGAAGTTTCAGGAAAATCCTATCAAAGATTTTGGAGAAACCGCAGAGACAAAATTTTCCATGTAAACAATTTAAAGTCCCATAACTCTGCAGAAAATCATCGAACCGGGACAGGAAAAAGATATGCAAAACTTGGCATGATGCTAATCAATATTTTGAAGTTTCATGTAAATATGACCAAATGTTTTCCAGAAACAGTGCGGACAACATTGTTCATGTAAAAAATTCAAACTGGAACAGGAATAAGATATGCACAACTAGGCATGGTGCTGATCAATCCTATAAAGTTTCGATGAAAATCTGACCAAAGGTTTTTGGAGAAACCGCATGGACATAGAAAAATCAGACTGACGAATGGACGGACAGACAGACGTTCTAACATATTCGCCTGCATTTCGGATCTGCATCAGTGTCTGCAGAGAGCTTGAGAGGTAAACAATAGCTTTTTGTCATATGTATTGATTGCACAATCGTTTTGTCCGGAGGCATCGCGATTATGGCCGTTTTACAAGGGGGCCAAGTGACAATCGATATTGCGACTCCTCGTCCGAGTAAGAAAAATCAGCGTATTTGTAGGAATTTCACGTCCGCACTGGCTAAGTCAGAATGTATCAAAAGTTATATTATTTGAAAAGTACAATGTCCCAGCTTCACGTTCGTATCAAACATTAGTGGTTATTCCATCTTGGCTGTCCAAATTCGTGTTATTTCCAATCAGTCGTGAAATTTGCGAATGGGTAGTTTGACCCCTTGTATATATATATATATATATAACACTAAATCGACCCAATCAATTGTTTTGACTTTTTAGACCATCTAGACCCACGGAATGGCCCCCTGTGGCCTATAATAAGATTGGATCCTGAGGAGGATAGGATGCAAAGATCAACTCGCTATTTAATATCGGAGTGCAGGCAAATAATATCTCGTTTCTCAACCACCACAGGATGCAGAGACTTAAACAATTATTTTCTCATATTTGAACTAATTGTACTGTGCAAAAAAGAGAAAGGAAGTCCAAAGTTGCTTTTGCAAATAATGTAAACCCCCAAAAGCCTCAAGTTTCCGGAACGAACCAGTCCCGTATGAAACAAACGGGTGACATAAGACATAAGACAAGTTTTATTTAACGTCGGATGTTCATAACATAATATGACGTGGGTTGTTAAGCAACTGTGTGAAAGTGGATTCTAACACAAGATAGTAGACTAGATACTACATTACCCATCAATACATACTGCCGATTACAAAGAAACTGAAAGTGAAAGTTTGGTGTCTAAATTCTGAAACTTGCGGGAAAATGTCAAAGGTCAGGACTTTACTAAACCCCTCGCTAATTATAAAATATATGGCTATTTGTTCACACATAAAGTGTTTCAAAATAAGATTTTTAAAAAAACAAATTTTATCAGCTTAATGATACACACCTGTAGTTTCACATAGCCATGTGCGTCCTACTCTCTTTTTGTTCGATTTCACTTTCTAACATGTCCGAACACGTTTCCTCTTGATGTGTCTTTTCGGCTTGACACTTGTTCGTACCTGAGAGGGGTAGGTCTAAAAGTGGGACATTACCGGGACATTTCGTACCAAACCAGTACATCCCGGGACGACTCGTACCAATTTTCGCCAGGACATTTCGTCCTTCTGAACTGTGGAGTTTCGTCCAATAGAAATATTATCCTTTCAAAAACTGAAATAGGTCTGAAAACCCTAATGCATTTAAGAAACTTTGCCGATTTTATCGCAGTATGTCACTGTGTATATGTCTTCGACACTGGCACTTGATCGAATCAAACTATCTAGTTGTGTAATATAATAGTATAGTATTAATGTACTAGTTGCTATAAATAAACTATAGTCTTTTTTGATCAAGTGCCAGTGGTCTTCGATTATACAAAATAATCAGAAATACTAATGTTTTTCATATGGTGATATTATATGATACTATTGAACATTAACAAAAGTACAAAAATGAGAAACACTACATACAGAACAAACAGTCACCCGAACAGCAACACAAGGAAACAGCAAATGTACATAATCAGGGTCGTACCCAGGAATTTTTTGCTGGGGGGGGGGGGGGGCTATCTGGGGAGGGCACGGGAGGGGTGTCCCCTCCCGGTAGCCGATTTTTTTTCGGTTTGCCACATTGAATGGTGCAATTTCCTGCTATCTGAATCACTCTATCAAGATATAATTTATGTTATAATATAGGAAATCAGTTCCGTTTACACCTGGGTTTCAGTGTATAGACTTACAGACGGATATGTGTTCATGATTTTTCCATTGACAGACAGACGTGATCTTGGTTAAAGTTTTTTTGCCATTGACACAAAGACAGACAGACACGTGACCATGTCTAAAGATTTTTGCCATTGACAGACAGGCATACAGACATTATGAAAAGTTTTTTCTGTAAGAATAAATAACTGAAATGCAAATATATAGATTATTTTGTTTTTCTGAACATTACCAAATTATATACAAAAAAGCAAAATATCCAAATAAATATACACTCAACTAACCATGGCATCACAATGGGTTCTTTCTTCTAAATGTGAAAATAACACTGATCAAAACTACAAACATGAATT
>OY755248.1:4477216-4582216 GCA_963576725.1 Azorinus chamasolen | reverse complement strand
TATCCGTTAAACAGCGTTTCTTTGATAATATTGTGTATTTTAAAACCCGACCGGTTGTATTAACGAAAACTATCAGATATCATCCTAAAAAGGGGCGCATAGAAGGAAAATGTGATTCACAAATTGAAATTGACGTTTCTTTTGCACAATGTTTGTTTATACTTTGAAACCTACATAATATTATGCATTACATTAAGATGGAAAATACTTTCTTCAAACTGGAAATCACAAGTACGTTTGCTCTACACGAACATTACAACACAAGACATGCTACATTTGGGATTCTTGCGGTATTCAAGAATTTAGTGGTTGATTGGATGGGTCTTTCTGGTAAAAATCTACTTTTAAATAGAATAATAGCAATGATATAATGATATATCATCGTTACTAGTCTGTTAAAAAACTAAATGTTTGACATGGTAACAAGGCAGATATAGGTTTAATGGAGAATGTAGTCGTAGTAGGCCTACATAGGCAAATGCAGGGGTCAACGGAAACCTAGACCATCGTATGCCTTACATACTTTAGATGAAGTGTAATAGACAACAGATAAAGGTTAAAATTGAGAAAAACAGTCAAACAGGGGGCGCCACACACGAAAGGACACGGCACCAAACACCATCAAACACGAAACGGCACAGTAACAAGATAAAACGTATGGGGAGGCATATCAAGACATTAAACATTAACCAATTAAAATAACAAAGTAGGAGTACCGTCTTGGAACGATCAGTAGCCAAAAATACCGACATCATGTTACAATATTTGTTTATTCTCTATTACATCTCTATTACAAGTCATTAACATTATTTTGGCCATGTGCCTAATGTTGTATATACTGTGAGAGCTGCAAATACAGTTTTTGGCGGCAATTTTGTCTTTCCGCCATTTTGACCTTCAATTCTGAAGATAAAGCTTGGCAAACGACACAATCGGATTCAGCACACCAAATTTACGTAAAAACAACTGTTTGCCCACTTTTAACACGAAATGCCTAGTGGTGTCAGAAGTCTCAAAATTCTGCCTAGACTACTTGACTGTTTTATAATTTCGGTTAAGCGAGTAGTAAATATTGTCGTATTTCGTTAAGATGGGCCCCTGGTACTCAATCTACTGTAGTTGCTGTGGTTTTGAGGGGCAATTAACAACGGACTCTTTTTTATTCCGTTATTATATTTGACTATAATTACACAAAATGTGAGCAGTATTCTGATCAGCTTAAGTATTCAGACACACACACAATCTCCCGTCTCGACCAGTATATAAAACTGAATTCAATTGTCATATAGTGCCTACCCGGATCAAACGGGTAGTTAGAGAATGTCAATCTCGTCTCATAAAGATTTTCAGTAGAGTAACATGGTGTCTCATCAGGATCCAAACTGTTTAACACTAGGCGTCAATAGTTCATCAGACACTCGTGCCATGATGATTAGTCATTAGTTTTTAAAACGCTTAAGCAAATCGGAAGAAGTCGCAGTTGTACAAGGACTACTTTCAGTACAGGGACTACTTCCAGTACACGTTTCAAGGACTACCTTCAGAACAAGGACTACTTTCGAGCAGGCAGATGTTTCTACAGCAGGTCAGGGTTATATCAATATTAGTTTGGGAATGTTTCAACATCATTCTGATTATGAAATTATGCAAATACCCTAACTACCCTAAGTATTCAGACGGACAGACAGTCTGATCCAGTTCAAACTCCTCCTAGCGAAGACAGACAGTCTGATCCAGTTCAAACTCCTCCTAGCGAAGACAGACAGTCTGATCCAGTTCAAACTCCTCCTAGCGAAGACAGACATTCTGATCCAGTTCAAACTCCTCCTAGCGAAGAAGTTGACCAGGATGTACACTATGTGTTACTATGTCAGTCTAATATAAACATTTCGACATGATTCAATTTGATCTGTTAGGCTTTACACACCAACACAGAGGGGAGATCGAGTTCCGAATATATGTATGTTAAGTAATATGGGGAATTCAAAGAATCTAGGACTGTGTAAGTCACGGATGTCCTACATGCAACTTATGTCAATGTTGGTATAACTTGTATAACAGTGTACACGGAGTCATCTAAACTTCCAAAGTTCCCGATCAATGCTTCTAGTATGCACAACATGAAAGTATTATAAATTGATCATATGACAGATAGACAATATACATCTGATCCCATTTAAATTGAGGTATAGATACTTTGCAGCATATTAACGAGAGTTACCATAGGCATGTCTGATAGGTTTATATCTATCAATAACCCCTTTATGTAACCGTTTACCTCATGAATGATGTACGACATTATTGCAACATGCATATTAATTCAATAACATTTCATAACAAAGGAATGTTTGGCCATGACATGTACTGTACAATTAGATCTATATTAGTCCATAGCAATTAGGACATACTCTGAGCAGAGGGATCCTACAGAGGTCGTCCAATATGTATGTATTGTCTCATAAGGCGTGAAAATACAGCTCTACTAGGTTGAGAATTAAATGAAACTACACGCAGTTTTATATTCACATAGTAAAATAGCAAAAATAAGTATTTTTGTTAAAACGTAGAAACTAACCTTTACCCCAGTAAATGCAACCTTATTCGGATTTACACACAGCTTGGACCAGATGAGACACCGAGTAACTCGGCGTCTTATCAGGATACATGCTGTTTGACACTTGTTAAATGGCTTCTCATAAGCAGCAAAGCTGAAAGACACCATTGCGGACTCGGTGTTAGGGAGTCTGCTGATGAGCAGTTATTAAAGGTGCAACACTATTTACTCCCCCTAGCGCCAGCTTAGCGGCATTCACCTTTTAAAACTAAAAGCATTGAAATTCATTATCCCGAAGGACCAGAAAATATAACAATACTGCGAATGAAACGACTTTTTACGACTGCCACACAAGCATTCAACACCTGCTATCGTGATATAAACTCTGAAAGTAGGAGAACATTTGTTTTATGCAGTATTCCATATCACTTTGCCTATATATTCTATACATGTATTTGACTGTTTTCGAAGTAAACAAGATAAACTATTTACCGTTGGATCTTGGTGACTCGCCGAGTTACTCGGCATCTCATCTGGATCCAAGTTGTTTGCCAATGCGAGTTAGATCTCGGTTAGCAAGCGAATGGGTAAAATGCCCCCATTTAGTAAGGAATATTTAATAGACACCGCTTCTGAATCGAATGTTCCGCGAAATAAGTACAGTGTGAAAATGAACACACGCTAAACAGTACAGCCCGTATAACTTATTTGAATAGATAACTCTATATGTGAATTGTATGATATATGTTTGTCGCCTCTACACATTAAACCCTATCCCTTATGCAAACATTTGTTTACGCCTTTGCACACAGAAAAGACACAGATCAGAAGTCTCTTCTCTGCTTGCTAATGAAATTATTATATATCTGTTTCTACAAATACCAAAATATCCTGTGTCCATGGCATGATTTATAGCCTATAAATATTCCCACATGGCGTTCCCACCATTGAAAATGTGGCTGAACTCTTCACTGCCGAGGTCCCTGTAAATCATAGCTCATGGTTTGCTTCAAGGGGCGAATTTGTGAGTACCTGGGTACCTTTGCTAACATTTTTGATCCAGACGAGATGCCAATCAGGTCACACCGTTTATATATTGTATGACTATGATCACCGTGTATGTTTAACCCATTACCTCATAGGCTATTTTTAGATACATCATCTTTGAATAAATCTACCGAAAAGGAGCATTAACTAGAAAAAAAAATAAAAAAAAGAATTTTGTAGTTTGAAACCATTGTGATAAATAGAGCATTTGCTCCTATAGGAGCAAATGCTCTATTTATCACAATGGTTTCACAAAGTGACTTTTACAGAGTCGTCAAATGTCATCAATATGAGGGAAAGAGTTATGGCCAACAAAACGTTGGACTCACGGGTGGAGACAGTCCAATCGTTTTTGTCGTAATTGCTTGGCATAATAGTGCTACGCTTATATCCTGATATACGCATTTGCAACCTGGCTCACATCTGCCAACAGTGTAAAACCGGCGTTTCATCAGGATAAAAGCTGTTTGACACTCTATCAGTAGTTTATCAAAAGTTCAATCGAGTCTAAAGTAAACAGATCTAAATTTAAGTATACTTTGCAAGATTAATCGTTTGACCACTTTTACCTTTTCAATGACAATATCATTTTAATTTGATCTGAGTACAGTTGGTGCCATGGCCAAATCTTTCTGTGTTCACATACCATTATAAAAGTGAATATTCATGATGACATTATTTCTTACAAAAATGTGCACCACGGAAAATATTAAAGTAATCAGAATATTACACAAGACACCTTCTAACTTGGACAACACATTTTCCAATTGCGATGAATTTCTGTGATTTGTGTATGAAATGTTACATGCCGAAAGGCATACAACTGCGCGACATCCCGTCTATATACGCCCTACTTAAGTTATATAACGGATAGGACAACAAATATTACTTTGCTGATTACAGTTTCATTTTAAGTATTAAACTGAGATTAGATTGCAGTAGGCAAATATACAATTAAAGACGTCATTTGCACCCATATTTGTAAATACGGTTGATTTCAGCATATGCAGATGAATGGGTAAACACTACATACTTGAAAGGGTAAACCTACATGACGTTGTTGCAAGTTAGTTAACCCTTTCAATGCTGATCTTTCAAATGGTGTATTCCGAACTTCGAACATTCCGGGATCATCTTAAAGAAAAGTGTAACATGACACACAGTGCAAACCTTTATGACAAGTCTCTTCTGGGAACCCTCTCATCTGGGAGCTCTCTCATCTGGAAGCTCTCTCATCTGGGAGCTCTCTCATCTGGGAGCTCTCTCATCTGGGAACCCTCTCATCTGGGAGCTCTCTCATCCATGTCATAGTTAAGTATCAATTAAGAAATATCATACATGAAATAAACATGTCTGAATATACCATAGACATACTAACCAACTAAAAGAATTACTGACTGCCAGACATAGAAATTAGGTACATTGTAAAGAAATTAATCAAACGATTCCCATATTGATGCTAGTTGGAATGAGAATTTGACTTTAATACATAAAATTTCTATTTATATGTACGTACTTGTGTGGCTTCATATTGTTAAAAGCATTGCTGATCAAATATATCCAAATGGATTTTTCATATAAGCTTAAGGCTTCTTTGGTAACATATAAAACTTTCAAATCTCAGATAATGGCATTTGATATCATAGAACATCTCTAGGGTGAAACAGTATCGTTAATCTAGGTGCCTGCAGAATGCAATCTTTAATTTCTTTTTTTTTTTCATTTTAAACGACTATCATTAGTTGCCTTCTAAGTCATTTGAAGATTAGCATTTCTAAATGTTATCTTGAACTAAAAGAGTGAAAAATAACATTTGCTGCCTCCTACGCCTAGATTTAACCCTTCGATTGCTATTCACGTCAATATATCTACCTGTAAATAGTGAATACCAAGATGAGACAGCTCCTGCAGGAGCTGTCTCATCAGGGTCTGCACTATTTACAAGTTGATTGTGCAACCAGTGCACCCCACAGCAGTGATTGCACAGCAATGCTTGTACACGATGAAGCTATATGTAATTATATTTACAATAGGGCATGGGTAAAGAAGGCGAAATGTATTTTAAAATTCAGCAAGAGAAGGGTTAAGTATTTCAATAATTTAACTTGGTGGATATACAATAAAACCCTTTCAATCGCAACTCCAGTAGAGAAAACATAGATGCGTTTAGGATGGTGGCTGCTTAATGCAGGATGAAGAGGTGTCCTAGAGGCTCCTAGAGGAGTTTTCTGCATGACTTTCATCCTGCATTAAGCTGTAACCTGTTTCAAAGACTGATATTTATATCAAATTTAATGTCCAGTTTAGAGGATTTTTCGATGATATCCTTAGTTGTTATCTAGAACTAAAGTTTTAAAAATAACATTGCTATTTCCGGGCTACGCCTAGGTTTAAATATTTCACCAATCTAACTTGGTGGATAAACAGTAAAACCCTCTAACGGGAATTCTAGTAGAGAAACATTTATATACATTTAGGTAGGTGGCTGCTTAATACAGCGTGAAAGTCTTTCACCCTACATTAAGCTGCCATCAGTCTCCAAGGTCGATATTTATACTTAATTTAATATCCGGTTTAGAGAGGCTTTACTGTACTTGCTTTCTACACACTTACTTCACTTTACCTTATGTGTCGGTAACTGTCAATAACTAGGTGTCTCTTTGACGTCCAATAACTAGGTGTCTGTTTGACGTCCAATAACTAGGTGTCTGTTTGACGTACAACAACTAGGTGTCTGTTTGACGTAAAATAACTAGGTAAAGATCAATACAATATTAACAGCACGGAATCTGTCTTACAGCTGTGACACTGGATTTAGACAGTTTAATGTGATATGGCGTCACGGTATTAACCCATTCCTTCATACTGACGCCTTTTGACGCCTCTGAAATAGTATTCTTTTTTGTTTTTAAATCACTGCGATGAATGAATGAATGAATGAGTGATTGAGTGAGTTGGGTTTTACGGTACTTCGACACTGAATAGGTCATATAGCGCCGATGAATGTTGAGATGACGTGATGATGAGGGATGATATCAGGAAGATGTTTTCGGCTAATCTCATTCGTTGCAAAGCAGCGCATGGGATCAAAACCACCGACCTGCCTTCCTTTTAGTTCTTGGCAGAGGGGATAATCTCCGTCAAATAAACAAAAACATCCCCTGTGAAAATTAAGCCCCAGAATCACGGCAATGAATGAATGAATGAATGACTTTATTTAAAGAGGGTTGCCCGGTAAGTCAACATACTAATCTATCCCTGGGCCGACTAACAGAAGCATTTCATACAAAATATTTAACAAACAGAAATATAAACAGTATCTATAATTTAAGAGACAGGACAGAGTAGCCATATAATGCACGTTTAAATCTATTAAAACAAACCGAATGCGAAGACTAGTTTGAAAAGTGAAATATGACATTATAATTGCGTATACCAAGAACAGAAACTTTCACACAAATTTCCATTCTGGGATTACTCAATTCTTATAAATAGAGGATTTGATTCATAGGAGAAACTCCGTTATTCAAAAACAACACAATTCTACATGTTCCTTTTCTCTAGCAAATGCTCATGTTGGGTAGATTTATTCAAAGAATTTTGGTCTAAAATAGCGTATGAGGCAATGGGTTAAGGCTACAGAGTCTAATGTTTAAACAGTTCTCTATTGAACATTCGTGTAAGACGTAATGAATATATGGATGATGATTAAATTAACTTTTGCTATAATGGCACCGTGACCAAGGGGCGTTTGTATATTAGCAGAAACTGTAGAATCAGGTTTATAATTATATTGTCGAAAATTGTTCCATGTATAACGTAGCTTCATGGGAATCTACAAACAATAGTACTTCTGGCTCAGTTGGTCCGTGTGTTGCTTTTGACATGGGCTCCTGTTTGGATGCAAACATTCATACTCGCTGTGAACGTGTACCATTCGTATGAAATATTGCGCACTTGGATAATATTGTTCCAGGCCTGGTCCTCAAATACACCTTTATTTATTTTGGCGCTGATTTGTTTGATGGAAGTAGGCAATTCGAATGTATTAAAACATTAAGCAATACCATACATATACATGCACTTGGAACCCTCAGATAGGTCAGGCGTGTTTTTGGTTTGTTTCTATGACTTTTTTATCTCTTTTATAAACCAATTTGGCTCCATTATGATTGATTTAAACTGTTCAATTTCACACACCAAATATTTGAAAGCAGAACCTTGTTTAGGAGCTTATTTGAAAGCTCCCAAACAAGGTTCTGCTTTCAATATTTTGGTGTGTGAAATTGAACAGTTAAAATCAATCATAATGAACAATACCACACAGTTGAATATTCATAAGAAAGAATTTGGCTCCAGATGCAATAGCAAGTGGTATAACGTCCCTCTATTATGATAGTGTGTGTATATGTTCGAACCACAGTGAACGTCAACGATTGAGCTGATGACATATTTTGAGACAATAATATGTGGAAATAACCCTCGTCCGGCTACCCGCGAACTGTCTTACTTTCGCAAACAGCTTGTATCCATCTCAGACGCCGAGTAACTCGATGTTTCACCACCAGGAGTTAGGCTGTTTGACACTATTGATCCAACCGGAATTAGTCATAATTGTACCAGATCAACATTAGGGTTAAGTTAATTTTATTTCTCCTTTTCGTTATTTCATGAAACGGAAACGGCAACTTTGTGCGTGACTGTGCTAATCGTTTGATTAATAGCGCTAATACCTCGCTTAAAACAACCTTCAACCTTGCAAGTTGCATTGACAGCTGCATGTGCGGATTAAAACAGACTAACAATAACGTAATCATTTGAAATTGAAGAAATGCTGTGTGATAATTCAAGTAAACCAATGTTGATATATGCAATGGTAACAATATCACACGCTATATACACGCTAAACCTCTCTATAACGTCCACTAAATTACATCAAATGTTTTGTGTCAGGCCGTCAGAAAAGATGTTTATGTGAAAGAAAGAGATAAGTGATCTCTATAAAGTACAGTAAAACCTCTCTATAACGGCCACTAAATTACATCAAGTATTTTGTGTTAAAGGCATGTGGCTGTTTAAACCAAGGTGAAAGTAAAACAGAACGCTCCTATAGGAGCGTTCTGTTTTACTTTCACCTTGCTTAAAGCGGTCGCCTGCCCTAAATACCAAATAATTAACACAATTTAGTGGCCGCTATAGAGAGGTTTTACTGTAAACTTGTTACAATTATATGCATTTGTTGTTACATTAATGTCTCGCTTTATGCGACCACATTATGTATTAATATAGGAGTCCGTAAAGGTATGTAGTTACTTGTGGAGGCAAAAGTGAAACCGAAAGTGCTTTCCATTTACTGGCATAACATGAGTCCTGTAGTAAAATACCACCTGATTTAAAGGTCCAGGATTATAGTTAGTTTGAGTGGTAGTATTACCTAGACGTATTATATAATTAATATTGTAGAACCTGTCTTAACCGACCATTGATTATTTAAAAATGGGATTTAATAAAGCGGGTGATTTCTAAATACAGGCCAACAAATACAGACAAAATGCTCTTATATAGTTTCGACCTACGCTAAACTACAATTTGTCTTAAGACCATGCATTATTAATCTGTTTAACGTCCATGTAAGACAGATTTTACTCTAAGTATCTACGTTCATATTACATAGATGCTAAACATCACGAAGTGAAACAAAGCAATTTTCTCGAGTCTAAAGTCGTTTTCAAGCATATGATTAATAATTCCAAATTCAACATATGACCAATCAGCTACCTTGTGACAATGAACTCATACTCAAACTCAGACGATTTATAACCCCCGGACATGTCCTGACTACACATGAACATAATGTTCATTTCTTATTCAGATCAGATATATGGTGTGTCCAAACCAATGTCTGTTAGTTTGCTTCAATGTCAAAACAACGCATCAATATAGACACATCGTACATGAAATTAACAGTCAACATTTCCAACAAAACGGCATCAAATTAACCAATCATCTTTGTCCGGTTATTATCCTTATACAATGTATGTTTAACTGTCATTCGATGATCGTTACTTTAGTACTGTTAGTCGATATGGGTTTTTCACTTTAAATCAGGCGATAACTGCATCACATTCACATTGTTAAACACTGGTAATCAATTATGACAAAATGATATTTTAATTCATATTAAGGCTTCTTTGTTAAAATTAACCCCGCTGTAAAATAGACCATCTGCTCAGACTTTGTTCATGTGCAATAATGATTACAGTAGAACCCCTCGAATGCGACCACTTAAAAATAATCATAGCTGTCTTTATAAGCAGGTGGTTGCTTAATGCAGGACGAAAGTAATGCAGAAAGCTTTCTGCATAACTTTCGTCCTGCATTAAGCTACCACCTGCCTCTGCAACCCAGAATGGTGCCCCTTTTGGTGGTCGCATTAGAGGGCTTGTAGTTCCAATCCGTTTACGCTTTTCACGAAAATAATTTACAGCCTGGTTACTGATGAGATATTGAGTAGCATGGCATTCATGTGGACCCCAGCTGTTTGAAAATGTAAGTCAAATCGCGGAGAGCAGGAGAAGGTTGTTATACCTTCTGATCCTTCGAGATCATGAATTTCAGTATTTCTTGTTCTGAAAATTGAATACCGCTTAAGCCGGTGCTGGGGGCGTGAGCAGTGTTGCACTTTCGGTTACTGTTCATGAATAGACTCAATAAAACCGAGTCTGCAATTTTCACTTTTTGTGTTGCAATTTTTGCACACGGGGGATCCCCTTCCTTCAGAATTTAAAAGTACGAGTAAATTATTATCAATAGTGGCAATCGACCTTTTGCATAATGTATATTGTTTTAGAGAAGGAATTAATGAAAAAGTAGTAAAGTCAAGCACGAAAAGCCACACACAAAACGCCACCATCACCAAAACACCTACAGAAAGCAACTTAAAAACATTTTTTATGAGTGGCATATCATAACCAAATATCAATGTAGAATTCAATCATGTATTTTCAAAAGGTGGACATGTTTAGATCTTTGTGACGCAATTACGTTTCTGTTAGACAATATATTTGTTCGTTTTGGTAATTCTGTATATCGCCAGGACACTGGTATTCCCATGGGAACCAACTGTGCTCCTTTAATTGCAGACTTGTTTTTTGTATTGTTATGAACGGGATTTTATGCTTAACCTTAAAACCGATTCACAGGCGGATGTCATCAATGCTTTTAACAATACAGCACGTTATTTAGACGACATATTTAATATTGATAACCCATACTTTCTATGACAACCTCAATTTACCCTAGAGAGCTCAAGCTTAATAAAGCAAATAGTTCTGACATATCTGCAGCCTTTTTAGATTTAAATTTATCTATAAACAATGGAACAATTTCTTCTGGAATTTATGACAAAAGGGATGACTTTAATTTTAAAATAGTTAACTATCCTCATTTGAATGGGGATGTTCCCCGTGCTACATGTTACGGTGTATACATTTCTCAGTTTATTCGTTTTGCTAGAGCTTGTTCTTCTGTTGATGATTTTAACAATCGTAACCTTATTATCACTGAAAAACTACTAAAGCAGGGCTACAGATATAACAAACTTCATAACAAATTGCATGTTTGTTTTGTCTTTGTGCGTCTCTTGTTGTTTTTATAGTTATGTACATTTGCTGTTTCCTTGTGTTGCTGTTCGGGCGACTGTTTGTTCTGTATGTGGTGTTTCCTGCATGACTCATTTTTGTACTTTTCGTAAAACATTTTTAAAATTTTATCACCGTAATGTTCTACTCATCAGCAAATACAATTGTAGTTTACGTACTTTTCTAAAGTTAGGTATTTCACATCCGGAGTTTTACGGTGATGTCATTTATAAACTTTTATAATTATTGGACACACATATTTTGATACTTTGTTTGTCAAACGTATAAAACAATTCATTAAAAAGGGATATGACCCCTTTATATTGCAGCACACTACATGCTTGGTGGTCGACCCCTTTACAGTTGGTCATTATGCTTTCCTCTTTGCTTGTGCGACGACGGAAAAGACTTAATACTCTATGAAGATTCCCTCTTAAACCCGTTTACGGAGAGAGGAAATTAGATATGTGTATTTTTCCAGTTCTGTCGTACCCCAAATGACTTCTCCACAGCTGCTCTGACATCTGAATAGTCATCGAGTACATGTCTACGTTGTCAAGTTTATTCTTTATCAAACAAAACAGTTGTAAATACTTAATATCTACTAGTATTTGTATCTTCTTGCGATTTATTTTTAATAAAAATGTCGGTGTAGAAGTGTTTCGTATAGTTTTCCCGTACTTTTAAATTATGACGTCATTTCAATGATGACGTCGCTTGTTTACCTCTAACGTTTATTTTAAAGTCATTTCATTTTGATATCGTTATTCATGTTGTGAAGTTGTCTGGAGGGGGAATTTTATTTACATTTTGACTTTGGTGAAAGTGGGATAAGGACGAGGTTGGGTACCCGTAAACCAGGTTCAAGTCCCCCAGTAACTGATTTTGGTTACTGACCGTTCCAAGGCGGTACTCCTGCTTTCAGCCTATGGTCAACTTTGTTGTTTAATATGCTTAATTTTTAATGTTTTTCGTCTTGATATTCGTCCTGTTATGTTTTGTCTTGTGGCTATACTGTTTCTTGTTTGATGGTGTTTGGTGCGCTGTGTGGCTCTCCCTGTTTGACTATTTTTTCCATATTTATATCAAACTTACTTACTTGATAAAGATATAAAACTTACTTTGTCAATATATAATACATTTTGCCCCTTTCGCTGCCAAAACCACATTTGCGATTATATATATTATAAAAAAGGGACAGACAAATACACAAACACAACTCGTAATAGACTGTTTTTAGACAGGACTACAATTGGCAGCGAAATAATGATAGTGATAGCCCCTACTTGAAATGCGTTTTAGATCTGTCTAACACCTTCATAAATCATGTGTTTATATGCTGAACAATTGTATATCGCAAGAAATCCAATCTAATAAACACTGAAAAAAAGAAGAAAAAATGATATAAAACACCCGATGTTATTCGCCAATGTTTCAGTATTTATTCGGGTTGTGTTTTAGTTTCGTAACTGTTCGACATAAGTAGATAACATTGTGTAAAAGTATAGGTATAAAAGAAAACGGGTTTTTTCTATCACAGAGGCATGCTTCATATAAGTTAAAATTAGAAATCGTCTTAAAACCGAGTCTGCAACTTTCTCTTTTTGTGTTGCAATTTTTGCTTTCGGGGGATCACCTCCCTTCAGAATTAAGAACAATTAAACATAAGTACCACGTTTTAGGATGTTATTGAAAATTTGCGTTATTCTAAGGGCTATCACTTTAATCAGACGATACTCTTGAACGAAATTGTTGTTAGTCGATGAGAGATATAGGTTAAGCACGGCTACTAATGTGGTGGACAAATGTCGTTATCAGATTACGGGGCCACGTGCATTACAACTGTAACATTGAGTCAAACAAATTTCAGAAAGAACATTTTATAACAGAACATTTACAAATCTCTCATTTTTTTTATATGAAATAAGTTTGAATTACTACATTTCAGAAAACAATAAACAATAAACAGAAAAGGAAAATACACAAAGTAAATATATTCTGAAAATGGGTGATCCCTCGAAAGCAAAAGTAGAAATGCAAAAAGAGAAAATTGAAGACTTTGTTTTATTCAGTCTGTTCATGAGTAGTAATTAAAAGTCCAACACTACTCACGACCCTAGCACCGGCTTAAGCAGTATTCAATTTTCAAAACTAATAACATCAAAACTAATGATCCCGAAGGATCAGAAAATATAACAACACTGAGAATGAAGTACGGGCGACTTTTTACGGCCGCCACACAATCACTTCACACCTGCTGTTGTGAAGTACATATATTCTTCAATATTAACCCTTCTCCCAGTATCCTTGGCCTGCCTCATAGTTGCAAACAGCTTGGAAACAGATCAGATGCCGATTATTCAAGCATTTTGACATTCGGTCAATAGTTTCCTAACATATTGATCGAGTTGGAAGTAGATATAAATGTACAAGATCCAAATTTTGGCAGGGATTATTGTAAAGATTAACAGAAAATTAGAGATCAACATAAAATGAGCAACACGGAACCCATCTTGCAAACTGAAACTAGGTGAAGACAGTGTAGATATAGTATGGCCAGATTACGACGTCGAAGCTAACAGTGATACAGTGTTTGATGTTTAACAATTTTCCTCAAGAATGTTGATGGAAGAAAAATTAATCTAGGAATAAGTTTTATCATAATGGCTTTATGAACAAGGGGGTTCTTTATCTTGGCAGACACTGAAGAATACGATCTAATTTATTTTTTAAATCTAGCAGAACCGTCTGATCTAGGTTTTGACTTGTTTTATAAAGGCGTCAAATTCCATCTCTATTAAGTAGGGTGGTTAAGAATTTGGTAATGAAACAACATTTAATTCGTATCATGTTGTCGAATGTGCAAATTGCTCCATGTATAACGTAGTTAGAGCAGAATTTTCTGTGAACGATTTAAGCTCCGGTCCAATGCGCCTTTTGTGTTGCTGATGTCATTATATCGTGAATTTCAGTATGAATGAAAATATCCAGCCCTTTGCACCATTGGTGTAAAATATGGCACAAGTGGAAACACGACAATATGAAAACCCTTTAATCCAAACCTGCCATCAAAACATTTGTGTTCAATTTGGCACTGATTTGTTTGATTGAATGAATGCAAGTTGATGGGTTAAAAAACATTTGATAATGCCATCCCTGTGCATGCTATTTCTCCAATATGTACAGCTTATTTCATTCCCGTGGTTTAATTGTCAATTATGTACAACATTTCTATCCTGATAGAATACCCGGTAACTCGGCATGTTATAAAGTTACAATGTTATGGTATTGTGATTATGTTAGAGAAGCAAGAAAAGAGAAGCAATTAACCCTTTGCTTGCTATTCACGTCAATATACCTACCTGTAAATAGTGAAAACCCAGATGAGACAGCTCCTGCAGGAGCTGTCTCATCAGGGTCTGCACTATTTACAAATGCAACCAGTGCACTCCATAGCAGTGATTGCACAGCGAAATACTTATACACAGTAAAGTTATATGTAATTATACAACAGGGCATGGATAAAGAAGGAGAAATGTATTTTAAAATTCAGCAAGAGAAGGGTTAACGCATGTCCTACTGTCGGTGATCGGGAACGCATTTGCAAACAGTTTGAAACCAGGTGGACCAATGAGTAACATGATCCATGTTGTCTCACACTAAATCAAGAGTTTCTCAAACGCTTGATTGAATCAGAAGTAGTCATAATATAATTGCACTACATCCAAATTGGAGCGGATATTACTGTTTCACAGCTAGATAAGGGTTAAAATATTTTAGAGGGAATTCATTTCTCTTCTCTTTTTGCCGATTTCATGACGCGGAAAAAACAATCCTATGCGTAACTCTGTTAATCGCTCGATTCTGTTTGATTAATAGCATTAATACCTCGCTTAATACAAGCTTCAATCTTCAAATGTGCATTGTCAGTTGTCCACGTGTATTAATATGGACGAACAGTGGTGTAATCATTTGAAATTAAGCAATACTTTGATTAACTAAATAAATAAATTGTTGCGGTAGTCAAAAGTAAGAATGTCACAAATTATATAATATAGAATTGTTACCTCCGTGAACTTAATACGGTAGCGCCCGTCTTTGGCGACCATTTATTGAAGGTAACTAAATGCAGGGCAAAAGGGACGTTTTGCTTTACCTTCGTCTTGCATTAAGACTTAAAAACAAGACGTCTCTGTGTAACACTACGCTTTATCACTATCGCCAATATAATTTTGACCCGTATTTTTATCGGGGCGGGGGGCTTAAAATGTTTCATAACTTCAAGGTCACGTTCCGGCTATAAACGAAGAATCTTTTCACTCTCATTCACAATGATCCCAATTGTTTGTTCTAATATTAAAACAAACGAATATAAGCATCTCATAACTAAAATTAACACTTTCGCTGTCAAAAAATGCTGTCTACTACGTGTTTCGTTAGTTTAATTTCCTCCCAAAAGCATGTCCATAGTAATCACAGATAAAATAATTAACATTGAAATGTCTAGATTTAAAACAAAGAGAAACTATAAGACGCATCCATGGCCAGTTGAGCGTTCCTACAAACAGTACTGGAAGTCTAGATCTGTGTTTCACTTCCCAACAGTAGATGTCATTGCGATTTTGGTGGATTCACATCGTTAGATACGTTGGTGATCTATCAGAGCAAATTTGACTTCTCATCCTACATAAGGATTCATTGTAAAATAGTTACAATGGTGATAAACAACCGTTAATATATTTTGTGATTTGGAGATGGAGTAAAACATATTTTGTTCCTTAAATATCAATTCAGTAATACATCACGTGTTTGTAATAGTTGTATATCACACCTACATGATAAGGACAATATATTACACACTATTACACACTAAGACTTTGAAGGAAATTATTGCAGTGAGAGACACAGTGTAATCACGAGTTTTAATAAGGCGGAACACATCTTTATCAGAATACGTTTTGAATGCTGTATATCAAACATATCCATACATTACGATGTTAATCTATATTGAGATATGTTGCTAATATTTCGAATATACTGGGTTTTGTTAAATATAATTCAATAGATAAGAATACCTTACCTGTTTAATCATGTAATATCAGTTAAGATATATTGGTTTACATGCATAACGATGCAAGGCAACCTTGTATAATTTGTGGTTGAACTATTTGATTGATGGCTAAGTATACACATATAATTGTAACAGATACATGTACCTATAAAATGCAAAACGCTTGGTAATTCATGTGTTTTGATTCCAACCATAATCACGTGTTCTATTGACCCATAGAAAACATTGTATTAAAAGGAAAGTATAATAGGAATTCTACAATGATTGTAGAGATGTCATAGAAGCATCTTCGCAACACAAGCGGTTAAATCGACGATTTACATAAAATCTTCTGGGGATAAAATCAACACTGGTCCATTAAAAGTAGACCATTAACATTCGCACAAAGACAACAGTGGCACGTGTGGTTTATTTACTTTTACACACAGGCAAAGAATCTTATGCTCACAACCGATATCGTAAAATAGGTGATGGAATATAATTCTATTGAAAATATTTACTCTGGAAGTCAATAACCTCAAGTCAAATAAAGGAACTAATAACCAATGATAAAAAGGAATACATAACCTTATTCACTTTCTCTTGAAATGCGATGGCACGAATTGGAGAATATTAATGAACATGAAAATATAGTAGAGCCTGTCTTAAGCGGCCATCGAAAGATGTCTAATTATGGGTATGTATTCAGGTCAAAGGTAATGCAGAAAGTTCCTATAGGAGCTTTCTGTATTACTTTTGCGCTGCATTCAGCAACCAACCGCTTTTTAATAATCCTATATTCAATAAATGATTGCCCCTTTCATTCATATTGACGACTTTTGACAACTCTGTGAAAGTCACATGTTAAAACCATTGTGATAAATAGAGCATTCGCTCATATAGGAGCAAATGCTCTATTTATCACAATGGTTTCAAACTACAAATTCTAAAATTTTCCTTTTCTCGGTAGATTTATTCAAAGGGGTTGTATCTAAAAATAACATATCAGGTAATGAGTTAAGACACGTTCTACTGTAGTGGTTTTCAATGTATGTGATAAAAGCAAACTGTCACAGTATAAATCATTACACTGTATAAACAAACAACCCATACAACACAAAATGCCATAAAAGTGGCATTCATTTACCTTGGATAATACTGTTTAGGAAATAGAATAAAAAATAGATCATATTTGCTAAGTACGTATTACTCGTTGGCTAGGTTACAAAATGAAATGCTAAACAAAAGTTTATTACTGCATCGTTGATTAATCAAGTAAGTGCAGTAGATTCTGTCTTAAGCGGTCATCAAAAAGAGGTCTTATTATCGGTCTGCAGGGCAGTATGTAGCTTAATGTAGGTCAAAAGTAATACAAAAAGCTCATGTATTACTTCTGTACTGCATTAACCCTTTCGCTGCCAAACTCTGTCTTCTGCTAGCTTTGTCGTCTGCTACAAATTTTTATTATTTTGATTTTCTTCATTTTTGTTTCAAAAACATAGTAACAGTAACAAACAGTTTGGATCCTGATGAGACGCCGAGTTACTCGGCGTCTCATCTGGATCCAAACTGTTTGCATAGGTAATCTCAGATCCGGCATTGGCAGCGAAAGGGTTAAACAACCACCTGTGTTTAAGACTCCTTTATTCAATAAATAACAGGTTATACTGCAAAGTATTGTAGCTCCAGTTTCTATTTTCCTTTTTGTACCATCGACGTGCATGGTAGATGTGTAAGGATAGTTCTTACATAATTTATATATTAACATAATCTTGCTTGTGTTTTGACCAATATTCGTTTAGCCGATAGTTACTACAGTTGTAGTACAGGGAACGTTCTATATATTGAGACAGATCTACTCCAAACTTCGAAATAATGTAACCCAGATCAAAAACGTGACAGGGTATATATTAGGAAATCTTACTCTTTTCGAGATACATTAATGACATGAACAGTGAATCTTTACTGCCTAAACTGGTGCTAGGGGGCGTGAATAAGGTTGCACTTTTAATTACTACTCATGAACAGACTCAATAAAACCGAGTCTGCATTATTCTTTTTTTAGCATTTCTACTTTTGCCTTCGAAGGATCACCCATATGTACTTCACAACAGCAGGTGTTATGTGCTTATATGGCGGTCGTAAAAAGTCGCCCCGTACTTCATTCTCAGTGTTGTTATATTTTCTGGTCCTTCAGGATAATTTATTTTGATGTTATTAGTTTTGAAAATTGAATACTGTTTAAGCTGGTGCTAAGGGGCGTGAGTAGTGATGCACTTTTAATTAATACTCATGAACTGACTCAATAAAACCGAGTCTGCATTTTTCTCTGTTTGCTTTTTTTTATTTTAACTTTTGCTTTCAAAGGATTACCCATTTTTAGAATATTTGTAACATACGTATGTTACGTGCATTTTAAATTTCGTGCTGGTCAGCGTTATAGACGTTTGAACTTTATCACATAAGATAGTATATACTATTATACATGTTCACATTTGTGTCAGTTTGTGCAGTGAATTACTTCTGCTGTTTCAAAATTAACCACTTCCGTGCCACAATGACGGGTTTATGATATCACATGCAAACAGTTCGGATCCAGATGAGACGCCGAGTAACTCGGCGTCTCATCAGGATCCAAACTGTTTGACACTCTGTTTACTGTTTTATAAAGAAAATGGAAGAAGTGCACGCACTTACACTAAAAATAAACGAGACTATGCCCAGCAGACGACAATGCTGGCACCGAAAGGGTTAATAGACATTTACATATGTATTTTCACCATGGATTGTGGATGTGCATGACGTCAAGTTACTGACGTCAAACATGAGTTACAGGCTCTTGAACGCCATCGGGTTCTCTACTACAGACAAATAACACATACTCTGACAAGCGCTTATGTGCGAGGATCAATCAGTGATATTTATGATTCGATCAATTCAAATGACAATACCTGTACAGAGTTACGTACATAAATCCTTTACTTCGTGAATATTCACGTAAGAAATACTAGCATTATGAAAACGTAGTATGTGAGTTTAGGCTTGTGAACACAGATCAGTTTGGCTGTGACAGAAATTGTAGAAACTGATCTATGTTTATACATGCATATCCATAGGCAAACATAACTTACCCTGGTCAGACGACTCCTACAGGAGCTGTCTGCCCTGGGTCTACTCGGCTCCTACAGGAGCTGTCTGATCTGGGTCTACTCAATTCGCAAAGACATGAAAAAGTATTTATATCAGAAGAAGGATTAAGAGACGTTTAGTATTTACTCTGAATCTATGGGTTTTCACCTATTCGTTCAGCGCGTGCAATGCAAATTAGAATGATAATTACTAATTTATTTTAAAAGGTTTGTTACGTTCGTTCGACTGGTGACTGAAATCAATTTTGGATATCGAGAGTTGAGTGCCAGGCTTTAATTACTACCTTTATAAAACTTTATAAGCTTTTAAACGTGTTCCCTAAAGTGTTCCCTAAAGTGTCAGATTATAGTGTTGATTCATGTTTGATTGAAACTATCGGACTTCACTCGGATCTGGATAGTTTGCAATGGTCAGTTCGATTTCGTTCAATAGATTGTAAATACGACAGTTTTGTCCTGAACTTCCATATAACTCCATGCACGACGCTGGGTTTCTGAAAAGAGACTTAACCCTTTCCCTTATGTAAGCGCATCTGCAAACAGAGCAGTATAGGAGCCATCTGATCAGGGTCTGCTCTGTTTGCTTATGGTGCAATATAGATCTGATTCTACGGCTTCTGCCAGAGCCGAAATGTACTGTGTTCATATGCCATTATAAAAAATAATCTTATTAATATTTATGACGTCATTATTTCCTACATGAATATTCATCAGGGAAAGGGTTAAAACACGCAACGTAAAACCGACGTCAAAAGTTGCAGAACTACACAATCATCTACCATGGCACGACAGATCCACGCATTCCATTTTATGACTTCCAAGCTGGCTTCCATTGACCATATACTTGCTACCATAAAACATGCTTAATATGTATATTGTTTTTATCAAATCTAGGTTTGAAAATAACATGAATATCAAAACTTCCTGATACTGAGTGGATGTCAAATGAAGTTGGCGTTGATATGGATCCACATGAATTGTGAATTCAAGTGGTGTTGTAATCAGCACTGCTATGGTGGATACATATCATTTGCTATTAGCTTTGCACTTGAAATCATGTGGCAAGCTTATTGATGCATAGCATAGAATAAGTCAGAAACTAGTCAAATCTTTGAATAGTGTCCTTTGATTTCTAGAAACACGTACACTAAAGTACAATGACTGCATCGCAGCACGTGCAAGACAAAATGGCAAGCTAGTCCATAAAACACCCGGCACAACAATCGGGTGTTGGGTGTGTAAGTAACTAATTATGCGTGCTGCTCGTGTGCTTATGAGTGCATGCATGCGTGCACATGTGTATGTGTACATCTTTGTCTGTTTTTGTGCGTCTGTTTGTGACTGTGTGTGTCTGATATGTATCCCCTGTGACAAGAACTGCAATGTGTATCCCACTGTGACAGGAAATGCAATATGTACCCCACTGTAACCAGAACTGTAACATGTACCCCCTGTGACAAGAACTGCAATGTTTATCCCCCTGTGACAAGAACTGCAATGTGTATCCACCTGTGACAAGAACTGCAATGTGTATCCACCTGTGAAAAGAATTTAGAAGGATGGGACGTTGGTTTATTACACTCGTTGTGTAATATTGGTATCACTAAGACCATCTTTCTCATTACGTGACCACCTTGCATAGCATAATTTCAACAATTATTTACAATGGCGTGGGAAATGCTCGCAATAAGAGAAATTGTAGAGTCGGGTCTATATTATTCATTGAGCAATCTTGAGCCGTCTGATCTGGATCTGCTCTGTTTGCAAAGGCGAATAAGGCGTATGTGTGGGAAAAGTGCTAATAAAAATGGTGTTTTATAAACGGGGTAGCTGTGTTGAACCGCAATTTTCTTAGGAACGCATTCGTCTTATCTGCAAAAAACGCGCACGCATTATTTTCGCAAAAGTTAGAACATTGTGTTCGGGGCCAACCAGCCCAGGCGAAAACGCGAACGCACTTTTCCTAGCAACAAAATAAGAAAATGCGCACGCGTTTTTCCCTCGATGAGGATATTGCGCACGAGTTTTTCGCACGATAAAAATAATGCGTTTATAAGAAATTTGTGGCTGGACAAACACACGAACGCATTTTCCCAAGCAGCAAAATGAGAATAATGCACGAACGTTTTTCTCTCGATGAGAATAATTATATATATCGTGCGCGCGTTTTTCGCACGATGAGAATATTGCGCTCGCGTTTTTTTGCGTTTGTAAGATATTTGAGGCTCAACATAGCTGTCTTCCAATCCAATGCATCTTCTGTCTATTAGTGTGAGTTTTTAGTTCGGGATCGATCAGCAATCTTCGGTGTCTATCACGTGTCTTCGGTGTCTATCATACGCACGACAAGTATGCTATCCGGTAAAAGTGTTTGTTTTGGTTCGATTACTACCAGATGGTTTTCTGTTATAGAAATGAATATAAATTATACTAACATTGACGGCTGTGGCTAAAACGTGATATGTACCCTATTTATCCTAAGTATTCCGAATGACACATGTAGGCAAATAGTGCAGACCTTGATCAATCAGCTCGGCATCTGAATGGACTGTTTGATCAGAGTTCTATACTTATTTGTAACTATGCCAGACTCATTTGACGCCTTTTGACGCCTCTGTAAACGTCACTGTTTGAAACCATTGTGATAAATAGAGCGTTTGCTCCATAGGAGCAAATGCTCTATTTATCACAATGGTTTCATCACTACACAATTCTAAAAAATATCCTTTCCTCTAGTTAATGCTCCTTTTCGGTAGATATATTCAAAGAGGTAGGATCTAAAACTAGTCTATGACTAAATGGGTTAAAGTTATAAAACTGGTACCAAATTCAATTATTCAGCTTTGCAGTCTAGTAGAGGGAGTGATTGGTGTCCAGATTATTGTGGTAATTAAGGTAGATAGCGAATGAGCAATTTCACAAGTTCTTGTTTGATTCCTTACGCCATATAAACAATAACACCGTCCTTATACGGGCGTTGTGAGGTGTGTTCAGTATCAGTTCCAATATGGTTCTTTATCTTTTGAATGAGGGAAACAGCTTTTGCAAACGGTTTATACTCAAATCAGAGGACAACTGGAATAACACACTGATAAGGGTCTGCATTATGTGCTATTCTAAGCCATCTCGCAATACCTTTAAAGATAAATGGACTTCATTAAACAATTAAGGACCGTTCTACTTTGAAAGTGTATTACGCACTGAAAAGCTTTAAACTAACATATCGAAACCACCTAAACAGAATATAACACTGTTAGTGTTCTTTCATTTGTGAAAATGTGTTAGTTAACAAAATGATATGTTATCTATTACACGTGTAATCGTAGATTGTGTATAATACTAATGCAGCAACACCTGAAAACATTCCATATTTGATGTTATTCTTTATCTCACTTCCTAAACCCTAGCCCCTTTCGACCTGACTTATAGTTTTCAAAACACTTGCATCATGATACTTGGTCAATAGTGATGGTATTCGAAAAGAGGCCTTTCGTTACATATATTTTTATATAAAAAATCACGATAAATCTTCAAAGTTCTCTCTTTTTCACAAGCCTTTGTAATCGTTCAGTCCAATATCGTATAACAGCTTTGGTAGGCTGAATCAGACTGTTCGTGTACTGAAAAACTGCTAACCCTATCGCATTTCTCGGAGTGCACCTACGCCTAAGTCGGACCACTTTCACTTTTGGAAATACGAAAACATCACACGGGGCTGGGTGGTTAATCTGAGTTACTTGCTTTCCTCTCGAAAACTGTTTCACAGTGGCTGCCTTGTGTGAAGGAGCATTGCCATGCAACAGGCGAAAGTACGACGCTTAACACTAGTCTCCATAGATACACCCTTCTATGCCTTTCCTCCTAAAGGAACCGTCTGATTAGGGCCTGCCCTGTTTGCTTATTATATAATATAGATATGAATATTCAGTTTCTGCCATGGCCGAAGATTCCTGTGTCCATGTGCTATCTTAACAATTAATCAAATTAATATTCATGATGTTATTATTTTATGCATGAATATCTCAAGGAATAAATGGTAAAAGAAACATTTTACAAGTTTTTGTCATTACTGTTACAACAGTTTTGTAGAATCGGACGGTCTAAGAGTTGCCCTTTGGTGTTGCTATTTGTAACACAGAACTTGTTTGTGAACTATTAACGAACAGTACTTTCTTTTATCACACAATCTGCCATGTGGGAGTGCTAAAGAGTGTCATAAATCGTGGAAATGTACTAGTACATTTTTTATGCAAATGAGCAGTTTGAATCCGACTGTACTACGCTGTAAACAATGGCCGAAACAGCCGTCAGATGCATGCGTATAAGTCTGTGTAACTTTCTATTATACTTTGTAAGTGTCATGTGGTAAAAATAATCTTACACTCGAGTTCATTATCAATTGTTTTCATGAAGCTTGTTTACTATGATGTATATTACACTTGATAAAGCTCGTGTCATATTATTATAGTAAACCCGTTTCATACAAACATGTAATAACCACTCATATAAGGTCCTCTATTACTGACTGTGTTCGATTTTACGAGTCGCCTAGAATGTCTAGTAGCCAATATAAGGTTAGCCAGTATTGGTTAAACAAAGATACAATGAATTTGCATCTCTTTTCGAGAAAATATTTAGTGTTGTGTTATTCACTCAGTATTTATGCTTAATTATATAATGTACACCACGCCTTGACTGTTTATAGGAAATTGTTAATTGTTTCAATGACGCAAACTTTCATGTATGATCTTTCGATCCCAAATTGTCAAATAATACAGTGTTACTGTATTAACAATTCTATATGAATGGTGCATGAAAATAGTTCATTCATGATGAAATGCCGCAGTACACAGTGTCTTAAATCCGGTAAAAATGCTACATATCAGAGTTAGAACGGACAATATTTTTCAGCAGCATAAGAGTAAACAATAAAAAATGACGCTGCATAGTCCTGTAAAACACGTTTTCTGGAATTTGTAATATTGTATATACAGTAGAATCCGTCTAAATCGATCACTCACTGCATTGACATGGTTGCCTTCAAAGGGAGTTGGCTTTTTAATACAGAACGAAAATAATGCACACAGGTCTTTTCGTCTTGCATTAACCCTTTCCATATTGCATATTTATATAAGACATAATGCCATTATAAATATAAATTAAATTATTTTTATAATGGCATGAACATGTTTTCTCATGCGCTCGCATACGTTCATGCCATACGCTCTAGTGTGACACCCCCTTAAAGGGGGAGTCACATCCTTTAAGGGGGGTCACACCAGCGCGTGTGGCATTAACGTATGTCAGCGTATGCGAACATGCTCATAAGCTCGCATACGCAGTTATACGCTACGAGTAGGTTAAGCATACGTCGTAGGTACACTGCCATACGTCGGTGTACGTTCTCATACGCAGAGGCCGAAAATAAATTTTGAACATGTTAAAAACAGTTCAGTGTATAAGAGCGTTTTAATTGTACTGTACACATACGCTCATCATACGCTAGAAACACGTTGAATATGCTAGAGTGTCGGTAAGGGTACGTTACGTATAGGTCAAATACGCTTCACATACAGTGGAATGAAGGCGGTCAGTAAAGCTACCATATGGATAGCGTATCAGTAACGCAATTGTAAACGTATGTCTGACGAATGAGTAACGTACTTAACGCATTTCTGGCGTATCCATGTGCTATTCGTGCGTTCACGTACATTAGGCATTCGTCACTCATATGCTCGCATACGCTACTTATACGCTGATATACGCTATATTGACGGTGACATAAGGTGACACACGATCGCAAACGTTTCTCATGCGCTGCTTATACGCCAGATATACGGTACGCATACGCTATTTATGCGCTGCTAATACGTTCATCGGAGACAGAGGTGGAAAATTCGGGTTCAAAAGTTGTGTGTATGGCCAGTTTTTCATACGCAATGCATACGTTCGTCTCATACGCTATAGTGTGACGGGGCCATGAATACAGCTTAAAGTTCCAAATGTATATATTAGGACAAGACCAGAAAGCTGCAATTGCGTAAATAAATACATTTTCTAAATCCTTCCGAGTTGATATTCATAGAAGAGGGAATTGACAAACATGCTAATAATAAAATCTGAAATATATGTAGAGAAAATAAAAGAAACATTTAACATTCGGATTTTGCTTCACATATACGCATTTCAACGCCTTTCAATCGACTCAGATTAGACACCTCCTACAGACAGGATCTGTCTGATCCGGGTCTATTTTGTTTGCTTATTAAATAATAAAACAGCTTCTGCAATAGCAGACAGATTGTGTTCATGCGCCATTGCTAGCAATAATCTGCGAAATATTCATAATTTCATTGCTTGTATGAATATTCACGTAGTATACCGTTAAATAGAACCGTTTTAGAGTGTCTGGTAACGGATATAACCACTTTCTGTTAAATAGAACCGTTTTAGAGTGTCTGGTAACGGATATAACCACGTTCTGTTTAATAGAACCGTTTTAGAGTGTCTGGTAACGGATATAACCACTTTCTGTTAAATAGAACCGTTTTAGAGTGTCTGGTAACGGATATAACCACTTTCTGTTAAATAGAGCCGTTTTAGAGTGTCTGGTAACGGATATAACCACTTTCTGTTAAATAGAACCGTTTTAGAATGTCTGGTAACGGATATAACCACGTTCTGTTAAATAGAACCGTTTTAGAGTGTCTGGTAACGGACATAACCACGTTCTGTTAAATAGAACCGTTTTAGAGTGTCTGGTAACGGATATAACCACGTTCTGTTAAATAGAACCGTTTTAGAGTGTCTGGTAACGGATATAACCACGTTCTGTTTAATAGAACCGTTTTAGAGTGTCTGGTAACGGATATAACCACATTATGGTAAATAGAACCGTTTTAGAGTGTCTGGTAACGGATATAACCACATTCTGGTAAATAGAACCGTTTTAGAGTGTCTGGTAACGGATATAACCACATTCTGGTAAATAGAACCGTTTTAGAGTGTCTGGTAACGGATATAACTACATTCTGGTAAATAGAACCGTTTTAGAGTGTCTGGTAACGGATATAACGACGTTCTGTTAAATAGAACCGTTTTAGAATGTCTGGAAACGTATTTAACCACATTCTGTTAAATAGTACCGTTTTAGAATGTCTGGTAACGGATATAACCACGTCCTGTAAATATCATATCACCTTTATTTAGCGCTCTTTTCACAAAGGATATGTGCGTTCAAAAGTCTTTCACATAAATAAATAAAATGCACCAAACTGAGTATATTCAATGCATACAGAATTTATGAAATAAAATATATTTAACAAACAGATGAGTCAAACAAAAAGTCCGTGTATGTTTATGCCGTCCCTACGTGACATCCAATATACCATTGCCTTTCATTACACAAAAAGCAAGTCAATGAATTACTTTTCTCATTCTATTTTTTGTGAATTAATTTCCGCCCTCTATCAGCTGTCGAATGGCTGCACCTGATGTTTTGTCTGGAAATCACATAATTTTACGTCGTTTTTGCTAAAAACAAGACACAAGAAACTATCGCGGAACAAACAGAAAACAATCTAAATTTAGCGCGTAGTTGATATAAGTGATACACGTGACCATCGACTGTGAAACAACAACAAAAAAGAAACTAGAACCGAAAAATTGCAAGCAACTTATTCCATATTCCCCATGTTTCTTGGTTTTAACGGGCGATGTGTTTCGACTGGGACTGTTGTCTCTTATCTGATGTTCTTCTTCAATCCGAAACCTTGAAGCGACGAACGCGGCTTGCTAGTTACCTTCTTTGATGATACAGTAGCTCATTTGCATATAGTGGATGACCTGACCAACTACGAATAACTGTGGTAACTTCGAAATGAAACAGTGTCATAGCGGTCTCAGATTAGCTGAGGCATTGAGATAGTGTTGCTCAGACTGATATAGCCTGGGGTTATATTCGGTTTGAAGCAGGTTTGCTGAAGACCGTGCTCGGGTTCGGAGCGTTGCTGAACCGTCTGCCTGAGGCCGTCTTTTTGAGGCAGTGTTTTCGAACACGGGCTCGGAACATACTGCAGGCAGGCTTCAAAGCGTTAGTTTTATAAGCTTCTTGAAGCAGGTTTCATACACTGCTCAAGATAGGTTTCAGAGCGTAGGGTTACATACATGCTTTGAGACATAGGGTCTGATACGTAGGTTTGAAGTCACAGTAGTGTTGAGATAGCTTCAAACCACAGGTTTCAACAGGGTTTGATGCTTCGGATCTCAACTCGCATAGTCTAGGGTTATATAGCTCACATTTATACAGTTTCATGACATAGCTTGAGGATTGTGTTCCAAGCACCATTTTGAAGTTGAGACATCGACCAGCCGTCTCGCTGGCTTGGGGCTGTAGTAGTTGTTCACAGTTATAGTTTATTGTTTAATTGTTGGCCCCAAAGCTGAGGTATTGTTGATCACCATAACATAGGTTTTTGTGTATAATTTCATGTTTTCATAGTGTTCGTCTCAGTCAAAGTAGCCTCAGAACACCATACTATCATCATCGGCTAGCATAGCCCAGCCACATCAATTTTATAGTTTCAAGCCCTGTGCTGTGTTTGGCTCAAGACATTGTCACCTCACGGAACGCCCGAACTATTTAAAAAGGTCTGAAGCTGGGTCTTGTCATTGGGGCATCACCAAGCTTCCTGGCAGTCTTAAAGTCAGTTAATAGCTCAATGCATTTAACCATTTATGCCATAGATACGCTTAGCATGCCTTTACAAACAGAGCAGACCAAGATCAGACGGCCCCTGATAGAGTGTCCTCCGATCTTGGTATATATAGTTGTGTAAATTACTGATAAACTGTTGCCCGCACACAAAGGATCAAATTATATTTCAATAAATCCATGCGTTTTTGTATCATAATCAAAACAAAACTTATTATTCAGTAATTCTAACACCGACCTAAAATTCAACACGCAGGAGTTAAAAATTGAACTGTACAAGTTCGTGTTTAGTTTAGTGTTTATCTTTAAGTAACATTACGGTAGCCTTTTACTCCATATACATGTACATGTATAAACAGTTTTTACAACTTTCAAATAGAGTAGACTCAGATCGTGTGGTTCTTATAGGAATCGCCTGACCAGTGTCTGTTATGTTTGTTTATGAAATGCCAAATATTTGATTCTACGTTTTCTGCAATTTTCATAATTCTTTGCATGCATATTTATTAAAAAAAAGAGTTATATTCACATACTGTATGTGTATTAAGATTAAGAGCATTAGACATTCCCAGACTCTCGGAATACGAAATTATTATTGATAGACCAATTTCGCTGGTACTGAAGACTTCTATTTTATATTTTATGATGTCAAGCATTCTGAGAGAAAATTACCACTGGTTTATGTAGCGCTCTAGTCAAATGCTTATATAATACTAAACTAAAATTCTAAACCGCCATTCAGTATTCGTCTAAATAATATAGTCAATCTTAGACAGATTCAAGTCAAACGTTGCATACATTCACACTAGTTCACTCAAAGAACGCGAATTAACAATAATTCGAAAGGGAATTGACATTAATAGATAAGTGACAAAAAACAACACATGTGTACACTATGTCACTACTGTAACCTGTGTATTAACAAAACTATTCCATAATACATATTGGCGGTAAAGCAGTTTGTTTTAGTATAATTATATTGATCAACTTTAAATGAAACATTGTATTACCTGGTTACCGAGACTGACGCCATGCTTCAACACCATCAAATCATTTTATTCGTATATCGCCTTCTTGAACATCAATACCTTAACAAATAATTTAATGCAAAAAAGCAAAGAATTTTCATTTCTACCGAGAACTGGATTGCCATTAGCGTACATGAAAAAGTACGTTTAATTGTCTGCTATTTCTACCTTCACTTTACTGCCATGAACACGGGTCTGTGATACCAGATACGAACAATATTGATCCAAGTGAGACGCCGAATACATATGCATCTTATCAGGGTCAACTCTGCTTGACAGTCTGCTTACCTTTATATAAAGAAATTGATGAAACGTCCATCCTAAAACGAAGCAGACGAAAATGTACCCAGCAGACGACGATACTGGCACTGAAAGGGTAACCATTACGATAAGACTAAAACATCCTAAAGAACTTTCCAGTTTCAATTTAAGGCGATATTTAAATTCCATATTAAATTATTATTGCAAAACAATTCCTTGAAGGGAACTTAACCCTTCGCTTGCTAATCGTGTCAATATACCTACCTGTAAATTGTGAAGACCCAGATGAGACAGCTCCTGGAGCTGTCTCATCAGGGTCTGCACTATTTACAAGTTGATTGTGCAACCAGTGCACTCCACAGCAGTGATTGCACAGGGAAATACTTGTACACAGTGAAGATATATGTAATTAGACGACAGGACATGGGTAAAGAAGGAGAAATGTATTTTAAAATTCAGCAAGCGAAGGGTTAATATTTCTTCAGTGTGTATATTTAGTTCTATATCTAACAGTTCAACCCATCTGTATCTTTCACAAAGGATAAAAAAGACAAACTTATTATACAGTTGAATGTATGCACAACCATAGACATCTCAACTGCAAAGTGCTCGAAGAACCGTCTGATCAAGGCATGCAGTGATCGTCAGTCAAACTTTGTTTGGAAAGTATAATCTTCACATTTAATGGACTCTACAATTAACCAATGAAGAACCATTTCACCTTCATTTTTCACCATTCAGAGGGTTCATAATTCCTCATACAAAAGCACATCGTACAAAACACGTCGTTTAAAACACATCGTACAAACTCATCATAGGAGCATGCATGCTTGGATCAATATTCTCACTGCAGTTAATTTGCCGCACCTAGTAATGAGCTCCATATAAGATGAGTATTTAAGATACAACAGGTTCTAGAGGAGCCCTCTCATCAAGGTATGCAATGTCTGTCATGTTACACTTTCCTTTAACCATTTACTCCATGAATATTAATGTAAGAAATAAACACATCATGAATATTTATTAGCTGATTTTTTAAAATAGCATTTGTACACATGCACGTTTGGTATTGGTAGAAACAGTAGATTCGGATCTATTGCAATTTCAGAAGCACACAGAGCAGATCCTGATCAAACGACTCATACAGGAGTAGTCTCATCTCGGTCTACTTTTTGCAAAGGCGTAGAAATACGTATTTATGGAGTAAATGGTTAAAGGCTCTGAATATTCACAGAAAGTGTGACTTGTTTGAATGTTGGATTAGTCGATCTGAAGGAAACATTGGTGTTGAAATGGTTAATGAAGTTAAATACTGTGCTAAAGAAGTAAAGCCAATGCGGCCATGTCATTTATTAACATGGCAGTCTGTAAATGCATGTTGTTGCTTAATGCAGAACAAATATAATTCAGAAAGTTCCTATAAGAACTTTCTACTTATATTTTGTCCTGCATGAAGTTATCACTTATTTTAAAATCTAAAATTTTATAATTCTTTTGAATGGCCGTCTTTACTATATAACTGTATCAGTTGCTTGTTGAATTGCTTGTCTCCTAAAAGACCAGATTCATTAGGCAATTTAGGCAGTTGTGAAATCCTTTTGACATATTGAAAAGCCTTTTCATCGACTATGACAGACATAAAAGAATACTAGTACGACTGCATTTATTCGGATTCATTTAATGGGAAAATAATTTGCGCCGCACTCTAAAATGCGAAATATTAAGAGGAGTGGAAATTATATTATTCAAATACATGTCAGTCTACAAAATACAGTCAAACCTCTCTACACAATCAATTCCAACGAGATCTAGTTTTGGGTCTTAAATGTTGGTAGAAACTAATTATTTGCCTAATATAATACGCATTGTAAAACCTTACAAACAGAGTAGACGCACATCTGTCGGTTCCAGTAGGACCCGTCTGATCAAGGTCTATCCTGTTTGCTTATGGAATTCTATAGATCTGACTTTACGGTTTCTTTGAAGGCGAAAAGCAATCATGTGTCCATAAACCACTATAAAACTCACCTAATAAACATCGATAGAGACATTATTTCTTACGCGAATATCAATAAGGTAAAAGTAAGACATACAGTAGACAGTCACGTGCTTGTATGCACGTTCATGTTTAACCCTTTACCTGATAGAAGCGGCTTTAAGCGAGTTTAATATATTCCTCCGCTGAAGAAAATAGTTCCAATTTTTACAATAATGAACATATAGCATCATAAATAGTTTCTTTATTCTAGGAGGTGGTAGCTTAAAGCAGACTGAAAGTAAAGCAGAATGCGCCTTAAGGCGCATTCTGCTTTACTTTCAACCTGCTTTAAGTGGTCACCTGTCTTCAAAACTAGAAATAGGGTATTGGGTAAAGGGTTAAATAAATAGTTCTGTTGAACATCCATGGAATATTTAAAGACATCATCATTGTTTTAGTATTGGTGGCTGAAGAGTCAGATTATAATAATGTCATCAGACTACTTCTACAGGAGCCGTCTGATCTGGATCTACTATGTTTGCCAGGCCGTCAGAAAAGATGTTTATGTGGGAAAAAAAGAGATAAGTGGTCTCTATAAAGTAGTTCAACTTCTCGACATTATATTATTTACCGTTTACCAATTTAGCTATCTACTCGCCAACCGTTTAATCTTTACACACACGCTCTCAACACATCTATACACCAAATGTTATTTTCATATTTCGTATATGTGACTGCATTAACCATTCGCTTGTTATATGCGACATAGCTGTCAATTGCGAACAGTTTGGATTTAGATGAGACGCTGAGTAACTCGGCGTCATCAGCATCCAAGTTATTGAACCTTGGTCAATATGTGCTCAAAAGAATGATCGACTTGGGAATAAATAAAAACGGTAACAGATCGGAGATTTCGTACAAACAATTTTATAGAAGGCTAAACATTAATATCAACCGATAAGTGTCATAGTATCCACTCCCATCTTGTTCCATTTACCCTTTCCTCCATAAATACGCCTTTCTATGCCTCTGTAAAAATCACCTATTGATACCATTTTGATAAATAGAGCATTTGCTCCTTAGGAGCAAATGCTCTTTTTATCACAATGGTTTCAAAACTACAAACGTCTAAAGTTGTCATTTTCTCTAGTAAATGCTCCTTTTCGGTAGATTTATTCAAAGAGTTTGGATCCAAAATTAGCATATGGGGTAATGAGTTAATCATCAATGGGTTGAACAACCCGTGTCTATACTTGTATATTAACCCTTAATCAGCTGTAAAATATAACATCAGATCAAACACTGATCTAGTGCAAGTTTTGCCTGTTTCCAATCCGATCAATATGTGGACAAACTACTGCCCGAGTGTCCAACAGTTTAAATCCGTATGAGACACCGAGCCACTGGGCGCCTCATATGGATCTTAACTGTTTGCAAATGCGAGTCAGGTCAGGCTTAGCGGTATAAGCGTCAGTAGCGGAACAAAGTACCGGTATACCCCGGTACAGTTAAACTTCGATAACTCGCACTTGAAGTGACCATACAAATTTGTTCGAGATAACAGAAGTTCGAGTCATCCGATTTCTAATCTGAACAATTTCTCAATGCCACAGCTTAATACAGGTCTAAAGTAATGATGAAAGCTCCTGTAGGAGCTTTCAGCATTACTTTAGACCTGTATTAAGCTGTGACATGTGTTTCCAGATATCTGTAGCGATACATTTTAGAGCAATTATGTATTGTAAGTTTTGGAAGGATTGAACTTTTTGTTCGAGTTATCCCGAAGTTTGAGTTATCCGAGTTCGAGATATCGAAGTTCAACTGTATACCGAATATTCATGTCTGTTTCCTTTGTTAAAATTCATATTTAAAACAATATATATATTATTCAGCATAAGAGGTGTAACGCTTGCGTTTAAATTTACTTTGAGATATTTATTACGATAGATGTCTGTGCGCATTCTGCGTAACTCGGTATTTTTTTCAGTGCACAACAGATGGTGATTGCATACATAGATCGATCCTACTTGTGCACGCAGGTCAGTTCCCATTTGATAACAGCCACTAATAGTGTCAGTTTTATTATCATTTATGACTGAGTGTCTGGCAATACTGACTCCACAAACGCCATTACTGTATAGCTAGTAACCCTTTTTTTTCAAACTGTAATGTACAGTAAAAGTTCTACAAGCCGGACGTTACATTTAGTATAGATATCCGTCTTGGAGACAGATCGCAGCTTAATGCAAACTGAAAGTCATGCAGGAAGCTCCTCTGGGACTTTCTCTCTGCATTAAGCAGCAACTTGCCTAAAATTATCTAAAATATTCTCTACCAGAAGTCGGGTTTAGATATGTTCCACTGTAATTAGCAATAGGAATGCGTTTGACAAAGAGTGTAGGCCCTTGTCACACGGTTCATGTAGGGACCCTCTGATCTGGGTGTACACTGTAGGCATATCTAAGTACACTCGTTCCAAGCATTTAATGGTTAATTGGTTCATGTGGCTCACGCCACATCTGTGTATATACATATCTATGACGTATTTATATAAATTACATCGTACGCACTTTAATAAAACGGATGATTCAATAGGAGATGGTGTAAAGGAAAATAAAGCGAAAAGGGAAAAGTTATAAATCATTACAAATGAAAATATTTGGACATGTCGAGTAAGTAAACTTTAGATTTGTTACAAACATACGGACGCCCTGGAGGGATATTTTGTATTCTAACGCAATCTGACAATTTCCTGCAATCTGCATGGCTCACGTGACCAAATTTGCGGCCTATAAATATATGGTTAATCCTACTGTAATTTGAAATTTGCGACGGTATATGAGGGTTTTAACGGTCGCAAATTATTTGAATGGCGACGCCTTCACTTACTATCTTAATGGCGGGAACTGTTCGGTTGCAAAGGGTGCATGGAAATAGGGTAAGGGAATTTACTATTTTAATGTGTTATTATGACTATGGGTAAAACATTATATGAAATGAATAATTCTCTAAACAGAGGTGTATCATCTATTATAAGAAAGGCAAAGGTTCGCTTTTTATAATGTCCTGCATTTTGTATAAGGCTTCAATGTACGAGTGCACATTTTACTTCAATGTGTGAGTGCATCGTTCATTTATCGCTTGATTTAAAACGTGCCAAAGTATATCTACAAGTATGTACTGTTGAATGCATGATGACTGTTCTACTACTTAATAGGTGTATGAAGCTTTTGGATTTCTCATAACAACTAAGTTGCCTGTGCTGCTGCAGTCTCCTTTCCTTGAAAACAACGTAGATAGATACCTTCAAGTTGGAAGAACAAAATGTAATTGATCTATGCTAGTTTACAATGTCTGAAAGTTAAAGATTAGATATGTATGGTCTTTTTTATATTTGTGTAAAATGTTACTCGTTTATTTTCAGATTGACTGTTTTAGTGTTGAGAATAGAGTATTCGAGAGCTGTAGTGACGCCTTATCTGCCCTCAGAAAAACAAAATGCACTTCCGAGACCTCAGTTGATCAAAGAATACTTTCATGCCGGATTTAAATACTTCGAAATTGTTCATCTACTATGTAGTCTATACAACATTAAAATGAGTATTCGACAGTTATACATGTATTAGGAATTGATATCTCAGTATAAACAGGTCTCATACGATATCTACAGACATACATACTGCAAATGAAAGTGTTCATGTCGATTGTGTGGTCTTTTAGTGCACTGCTGACAAATCAATGCATTTTGTTCGCCCACTGAAGGAAATGTTATATGTACTAAATTTAAGTGATAGTTAATGTCATATCTTCGACTATGTGTCGAAGCCGTTGTAAAATCATCAAAATACGACTATTAAATGTCAATTTCTCTCGAGCTGTCACGCTGTGCAGTTTAGACTTCAAATATTTGTTTACAAAAAGTGTGTGTACAGTACTGCAGGAAAAAGTATGGTTGCCCGTTCGAATATTTTCTAATTTTATTACTCCCGATTACTCTATGCAAATAGGTATTTGCACCATATTGTTCTTCAAAAAGGAATTGGATATCGTTCACATATAGGCTTACGTACATGTAAATGTGTCAGTAATATTTTACTGTCAGGCTGATAAATTAGAATGTCTGTTTCATATATATCAACTATCAACGGTGACTATAACGGTGCAATTTAACTTACGTACAACGGTTGCACGGAATTCAACTAACGAATTAATGTCTAAACAATACCTTGATATAATAACTAAATATATCTTCAGCAACTCAGCATCTGATCACGATCTAAACTGTTTGATACTCGGCTGAAGTTCGGAGGAAATGTTAGTGGCCCATGGCTCAACACAAAAAAAAACCTGTATAGTGTAGCTATTCGAGCACAAAACAAAACATCTGTTTTAAATGACATGAAACTAGCATTAAACAACTATTTACCTTATGCCTAGTCTAGGGTTGAACTTTACCCGAAAGAGCACCGTATTATGTCCATGTTTACATGGGATTCTGAACTTGCTTTTTTCACTGGACATTAACAGTACTCACAAGAATCGCCTTGGTAATCCTTATCCTGCCGTGAAACTGTTGTCTATTTCATATCATCGGCTTTAAAATGTCTGTCTATTCAATTTCTGAAATTTGCATTTTTTCCTCTTATTTTGTAGAACATACAAACCTGGGTATTAAATAGTTTGGAGCCAGCTATTATACTGAGTAACTTGGCATCTGATCTAGATCCAAACGGTTTGCAAATGACAGTTGGGCATGTGTGAAATTATAAGAGTTAATACTTAGGTTAGCTTAAACATATCTTATTTCTCTCGTTTTTACAGAAATGGGGTTGGGCTACAGGTTCTTCCAACTTAGCTTCACAACCCTTCCCTAGAGAAACTAACATACATAAATAAAGATATAATAGTTATTTTACACAGCATCTAACTTAATAGAAATAATAATCGGCTGAGTAGGTAAAGGAAAAACAAATGTCATCAGAGTAAAACAACAACAAGACACGCGACAATGCCACGAAACCAGGTTTTCAGATTGGTCTATCCAATCTGAAGTTATTCAGCGGAAACCATTTGCTAATTTTAGTAACAGTGACCTTGACCTTGACTCGAGAATCCCAAATACAATCCCAAGCTACGTCTTTCTTCATATAAGTTTGCTAAAAACATAGTTTGGTCAAAATCGGCATATCCAAACTTAAGTTAGATCTACTTAAGTTATTGACTGGGAATCGAATTTCTATTTTAGTTACAGTGTCATTGACCTTGACCCGAGAACCCTGAAATAAAATCCCAAGGTAGGTCCTTATAAAAGCTTGCTAAATGCAAAGTTTGGTCGAAATCGGTAAATCTAAACTTAAGTTAATGACCGGAAACCGTTTTTAATTACGAGACAATACTTAACTGGATTACAATAGTATCATGCATTGCGCAAGAACACATAATAGGTATACTGATCATACGACACAAACATAATGTATGTTCAAGAAATACTTTATTTCAACCTCATAATGCATTTAACATGATTGGCGGATGCCAATGCTCGTCTGCTTTTTTCTAACGTTTCAAAGGCCACACACTCTATCATAAATATGATTGCCATGCCCCTTAGCAAGAATATGTCCCTTGTGGTAGTGAACAAGTGCGTGAAGTTTGATAGGGGTGGTATTACTGACATGGATTTCCCAAGCACATACTCAGGCTTGAAAATCAAGAAGTCTATAGTCTGTTTGTTTGACCCCAGCTGCCACCCAATGTACGCGTTGTATTCGGACCCTACCCACCCCCACCCCCCCCCCCTTGCAACGACCGCCTCTAGTATAAGGTAAAGTATTACCATGTAAATAAATAAAGAAGAAAGTGGGCATTAATTACTGTATAAATAATGAAGTGGCTGTGCACTGGTGGTATGGCCACTATACAGACATATTCAGCAATCCCTATTATGTCAAGACAGCATATGTCTCCATTATGAACTACAATAAACCCTGTGTTGAGGGTCACTCAAAACGAGAAGACATATGCAGTATTTAAGACAGGTGACATGTTAAGCTTAATGCAGGACGAAAGTAATGCACATTGCTCCTATATGAGCTTTCTGCATTAAGCTGCCACCTGTCTTTAGAGATATCTATACTTCTCCAT
This sequence comes from Azorinus chamasolen, assembly GCA_963576725.1. Classification (NCBI taxonomy): domain Eukaryota; kingdom Metazoa; phylum Mollusca; class Bivalvia; order Cardiida; family Solecurtidae; genus Azorinus; species Azorinus chamasolen. The sequence goes on along the minus strand of OY755248.1, from coordinate 4,544,655 downwards.
TGACTGGTCGCTTAACCCATTCCCTCATATTGACGACTTCTGACGACTCTGTAAAAGTACAAAAATGAGTCATGCAGGAAACACCACACACAGAACAAACACTCGCCCGAACAGCAACACAAGGAAACAGCAAATGTACATAAGTAGAAAAAACAACAAGAGACGCATAAAGACAAAACAAACATACAATCGGAGGAAGATGGAAGTACCGCCTTGGAACGGTCAGTGACAAAAGTCACTGGGGGTTAAACCGGTTAAGAGGCGAATGAGAGTTGTGTATGTTACTTGCATATCCTGCAAGAGAATGATAAAGTCACTTTGTGAAACCATTGTGATAAATAGAGCATTTGCTCCTATAGGAGCAAATACTCTATTTATCACAATGGTTTCAAACTACAAAATTCTAAAATGTTCCTTTTCTCTAATTAATGCTCCTTTTCGGTAGATTTATTTAAATAGGTTGTATCTAAAATTGTCTATGAGGTAATGGGTCAACCCATGTTTGACTGTAGTACCTTGTTACGTCATAGCAAGGCAACACACGTTTTAATAGCTTAGTATCTGTACTTTATAATTTATTCATTTATAACTTATTATTTATATTTTATTATTTATTATTTATAACTTATTACTTATTATATATATAAGAATTACTATGCTAGTAGTTTGGAAGTTCAGCTGTATTTTGGTGAGTTAGAAAAGTTGTTAAATGCGAGCCTTGGCGAGCATTTAACTACTTTTCTGACGAGCCAAAATACAGCTGAACTTCCAAACTACTAGCATAGTAATTCTTTTATCATGCAACTCCAAGAAAAAAAGGAGAAAATGAAGAAAAGGAAAGATTGCTAAAGCGGTTTCGTCCTCTGAATGAAAATACATGCAAGTACGTTTTACGTGACGTCATGTTGGCATGCAGTGACGTCATCGACTTTTACAACATAAACAAACTTGATTTAATCCTTTTATATGGATAAATAGTTGAGACAAAGGTGAGAAAATATGTTAATTTGATGTTTATGTTTAATAATGCCTTTTTCGTCCTTCTGTTTTCCTCCTATTGGCTGAACTAAACTTGCATTCCAGTCGGGCCAGTACACATGCACTATACCTCACAAAATACAGCGTCGCCGTGGAAAATATTATGCTAGTAGGAAGTGACTGTATTTCGTGACGTTGCATGATAAAATTCATTACTTATCATTTATTATTTATAACTTATAATTTGTAACTTATTGTCATTTGTGCTAAAATGCCATGAATGGCTTGCGCTATGTGAAGTAAAGACACACAAGTGCATGTCCTCTGAATAATAGGACTTCTACAATGAGACATTTCTACAATGACTCGTACATGTACATTTATACTTTGTATTTCAGAGTTGCCTGATATCATGAGGATATGCACAAATGTATAATATCACTTTTGCCGGATAGCCAACTCTATGTCTGACCTTGACCTTCAAGCTAGGGACCTGGATCTTGCACGCATCACATTGTCTATTAATGGTGAATATTTGTGCCAAATTATTTTTAAAATAACTTTGCCTGATATTGTTAGTCTGAATACACACCTCTGTAGTACAATATATGCATCTATGTTGGGTCCTTAACTCTAACCATGTCCTTGACCTTCAAGCTAGGGTCCTAGATATTGTGCGCAACACATCGCCTCCATATTGTGAAATTTTGTGTCATGTTATCGCAAAGTCTCTCTATGCCTGTCCAAGTTACAGTCCGGACATGACCATCTGTACACCATATAGTTTACATAATAAAAGTGTAAAACAATAAAGTCCAGTGACACACTTGACCATGACCTTTGAGCTGGTGACATGATACTTGTGAAGGACACGTCTTCTAGTTATGATGATCATTTATGCCAAGTTATGTCGACATCTCACCATGCATAAGACGTTATGAGCAAGACAGAAACTTCCATTTGTCGAGTATACGTTCATACAAGCACATGCACTTACACATGAACAGGGGTAACACTATATGCCCTTCTGTCTTCATCAAAGTGGACATATAAAGATAAGTCAAAACTTCATAGCCAAGAAATACAGTGGCTTATAAGAACATTTTAAGACAAACCATGGTCCTGTTTTAAACGAACATTAAAGTAACTAGAAATATGTCCATGACACAGATGCCCTCTCCACAAACACTTTAAGCACATATGAAAATAGTTGCAGAGAACAATATGCCATGCTTGTATTTCATGTACGTTTTGAAAAACATGCGAAGTATCTGTAGGATCCTCCTTTTATATGAGCCTTACCATTGATCACACTATTTATCCACCAGCATACTCCTTGGCGTCTAGGATAATCCCACCAGGCTTCAATTCTTTGATTCGCAGTGCTTCTTTCGTACACGAAACTCTTGATTTCCAACATAGCATGTTTGTGGTCAAGACGAAGTAAAGGTTGTAAGAAACTAATATGCGAGTTTTCAGTACTACAATCTGCTCGGAGATTCCGTGGAGCACATCGTATATTCTTGACTGTTTCTAGATAATAATTTGCAATACATCTAGGATCATAGTTACTTGCTCCATTCTTAAACCACATTATTCGGCGGCTGTACCCATTGCTCCATGAATGTAAAATTCAAATACTTTAAATTTGTAATAACCATCCAAATGCCAAACAGAACATGGACCCCGTGCATAGTACCTTCTTCTATTAAGCATATGAGCCTCATATACACACCTTCAGGATCTACTTCTTTCATTAACCACATTACATAGTTTCTTTAAACCTTAAATTTGTAATCGTATATTAAACGACGCCACATACTTCTGAAACTAATACATTGTCCACTGAGTTCAAATTCCTTCCGTATTACGTCTTCAAACTCTTGTAGCGGTGTATACACACTCGTCGGCGTCGTAAAGTGATCAACTTCAGTATGTCTTTCCAGTGTCGAACACTCATTTAAATGTTCTTTAGACTACATAGTAGAAGAACAGTTTAGAAGTATTTAAATTTGGCATAAAATTATTCTTTGATCAACTGAAGTCTCGAAAGTGGAGTTTGTCTTTCTGAAGGCAGATAAGGTGGAACTACAGCTCTCGAATACACCAAAACAGTCATCAAAGACACAATCACAGCTCTCTTTAATGAATTATCTAAAAACAAACGAGTAGCATTTTACACAAATATAAAAACGAACATACATGTCTATTGTTTTAACGTTCAGACATTGTAAACTAAAATAGATCGGTTACATGTTATTCTTCTAACTTGAAGATATATCTCATCTTTGTTTTCAAGGAAAGGAGTCTGCAGCAAGCAACATAGTCAACTTAGTTGTTTATATGAAAGGTCCTATAGATTCATACACCTAGTAGTAGATTATTCAGCATGCATTTAACAGTATATACTTGTAAATACACTTTGGCACTTTAAAAATCAAGCGATTAATGCCTTACCCCTTTCCATGCACTCTTTGCAACCGAACATTTCCCGCCACAAAGAATACCGGATAGTAAGTGATTAATAATAAGTAATAAATTATAACTGATAAGTAATAAGTTATAAATTATGAATAATAAATACAAAATGTCCCTCAAGGGCTTCCGTACATATTTTAACCCATTCCCACTTAGGCTATTTTTAGATCCTACTTTTTTGATTAAATCTACCGAAAAGGAGCATTTACTAGAGAAAAGGAACTTTTAAAAAAATATGTAGTTTTGAAACCATTGTGATAAATAGAGCATTTGCTCCTGTGGAGCAAATGCTCTATTTATCACAATGGTTTCAGAAAGTGACTTTTACAGAGGCGTCAAAAGGCGTCAATATGCGGGAATGGGTTAATCAGTATAACCCTTATCCTAATCAAATGCAGAATTCTAATGACATTAGCCGATCGTGGTCTACTCTGTTATCAACTATTCGATTGACCTTTTCCCAATAAACAGGTCTACAATGAAGTATATCACAAAACATAACTATATCTGTTCAGAAAAAATGAGACTAACCTATCTTGATCAGTTTTGTAGCAAGCCACGAAACATATCACCTTCGTCTTGCTTATAACAATCAATTTCCAACCATATATAACATTTTGGACTTTAGAAAATAGAATACAGAAAGTTAAATCTTGACAAAACCGTTCTTCCCGCCATTCGCTGTTTATTGTTATATATTTAATGACTCGAAAGTAAGGAAACATTTACGCAGACCAGACATTGGGCATACATCATTTCTATAACAGAATTAGGGGCAATTATAACCCAGTCCCAAGTGAACATTATACAAGATTTCACAATGTCATGTCGTGAATAATCATTGACAAAAGTTTCAAATGAAACATGGACAGGAGATTGTGTTTGGATACTGACGTGTCTGTAGAAACATATCCACCAAATACATTACCAAAGAGAGTAGACACTGATCAGTCAGCTACTACAGGATCTGGGTCTTCTCTGTTGGCAAAGGTGTAAAAATGGAATGGGATAATGTACATCTCAACTCACAAACACCAGTCTCAATAACTCTTTACTCCGTGAATACTCACGTCAGAAAAACATGACTGTATACCTGCTAAGTAGCTGAGTTTTTTATCATGACATCATAAACGAGAGGATAATTAGTATGGCAGAAACTGCAGAAATAGAAGCGTACAGAAAATAGACTTATCGGACGGCTCCTACTGGCCCCGTCTGCTCTGGTTCTACTCTGTTTGCAGAAGTGCCAAACTCGTCTCTGGGGAGAAAAGGGTTAAAAGGGAACATGACTCTTACTATGCACAAAATTGTTAGAGCAAGTGTAATCTCCCTTCGCTCACCCAAATTCACGCATCCAGACTTTGAACAATATTGCTAGAGCTATTGTAATCTCCCTTTGATCATCCAGACGCTCTGCATCCTGATACAGTCGAATTCTTTGCCCTGGACTCGTCAGTACTATTTGGAGTCTTAACCCACTCCCTGATAGGCTATTATCAGATCCAACTACTTTGAATAAATCTACCGAAAATGAGCATTAACTAGAGAAAAGGAAAATTTTAGAAGTTTGTAGTTTGAAACCATTGTGATAAATAGAGCATTTGCTCCTATAGGAGCAAATGCTCTATTTATCACAATGGTTTCAGAAAGTTACTTTTACAGAGGCGTCAAACGGCGTCAATATACGGGAATGGGTTAAGTATGAGACCGAGACTAAAACACTGCACTGTTTTATATTATTGATTGTAAGTTCATCATGTTTATGTATTTGTTTAAAATTTGCATATAAAGCCGCTAAGATGAGCATATTTTAGACATGAATATTAGAAACTGGTAAACTTACAATCATATCTAAAATTGCTGTTTTTTAATATAGTCTTTTTTCTACCGCAGCGTGCTAAATATTGAAAATGATATATGAATATTTCAAATATTTCGTTAACTCCTGGAAGCATGGGAAATTCATGCATTCCTATGGTCCAGCATTTACCCATTTCCTCCTACTGGCGCATTTTGACGCCTCTTTAAAAGTCATATTTTGAAACCATTGTGATAAATAGAGCATTTGTTCCTATGGAGCGAATGCTCTATTTATCACAATGGTTTAAAAAACTACATAATTGTAAAAAGTCCCTATTCTATAGTAAATGTTCCATATCGGTAGATTTATTCAAAGAGATTGGGTCTAAAAATAGCGTAAGAGAGAATGAGTTAAGCAACCATCTGAGGAAAGACGTACATATTTATAAATATAGTGATCGCTTTAGAGAGGTTTGGCAGTAACAGAAACGTTTTTGAACATATATTCAGGCAACGCCTAACGTTTTGGCTGCTGCAATTCAACCTTTTCCTTCATATAAACACGTTTCATGCATTTGCAAACAAAGTAGACCCCCAGATCAAACGGTCCCTATAGGAACTGTCTGATCAGGGTCTGCCCTGTTTACTAGTGGAATTTGATACATCTGTTTCTTTACTTTCTAAAATGGCTACAACGGTCCATCTTCAATGTTCTGTCCATGAATATTCAGTGGGTAATGAAATTTGAAATAAACATGGATCAGGCAAAGGATTAACATTCAGTAGAATTTCTTTGTTTAAAAAAACTGTGAACTTAATCCTTACTTAAAGACAAGAAACAATGTGTCTAATGTCTGCAGCAGAATCTGTCCTTAGCGGCCATTCATTTATTGACCTGCATTAAGCTACAACCTTCCTTACAGACCCACAATCTGACCTCTTTCTGATGACCGCTTAAGACAGAATATACTGTAATCTAATATTGATACAAATTGTTACATATAGCAAACGATATGGATGTCATTAACTAAGATATGGGGTTAGCTCTTTGAATATTGAATGTTTTATCATTGTTTAACGACAGATTCCAGACAGTGTAAACGGGTATAGTTTATGAGAAACAACAACAGCACATACCCTGATCAGAGAGTTCATCTAGATCCATCAGGGCTGTGTCTGCATTGTTCACAAAAATCAATACATTCGTTCATTGCATTGAAAGGCGTAAAATGTTTTTATTATGCATGTAAATGTAATTAGGCATTGCTAGAATATAAATATTCAATATTCATGACATTATAGATTCAGACATACTATTTTATTCAATATACACGTAGAATAAACGTTGTATAGTAAAGACTCGCTAATACGACCACTCAAGCGACGTCTTATTCTGGACTTATAAAAAAGGTGGTTGCTTAATGCAGGACCAACGTTATGCAGAAAGCTCCATGTGAGCTTTCTGGATTAGTTTTGTCTTGAGTTTAAACAACCACCTGATTTTACAGATCCCCATGATATGAAACTATGTGATCAAGATAGTGAGTCTTGCCTGTATCATGCCAAGACCTCTTGTCGTTCAGTAAACAAGTGAGCATCTGGTCTGACCAATTCTATTTTTACTTACTTCCGATTCGTTGAACCCGTTACCTCATAGGCTATTTTTAGATCCAACTTATTTGAAAAAAATACCGAAAAGGAGCATCTACTAGAGAAAAGGAAAAGTTTAGAATTGTGTAATATTGAACCCATTGTGATAAATAGAGCATTTGCTCCTATAGGTTCCTATAGGAGCAACTGCTCTATTTATGACAATGGTTTCATAAAGTGATTTTTACAGAGACGTGTTTATGGAGAAAAGGGTTAATCTACTGAACAAATTGCTCGGCATCAAATCAGGGTAAAAAGAGCTCGGCATTCAGTCAATAATTTCTCAAAAGTTTAATTGAATTGGACATAGTCAACACTGAACAGTTCCAAATTTTAGGAGACATTTTCTTTTTGTAGGGCAAGGGTAATAAGTTGATTGGGTGACAATTTGGGCAGAAGACATTTTTATAGTTGATATTGGTGTGGACATTCAGAAACACGTATAATAGAGTAATACATGTATGTGCTGTATAAACGTGTCAACAGCAACCATCGAAAATAGGTCTTAACCCTTTACTCCATGAATAGTCATGTAGGAAATAATGACATCATGAATAATAATGATTTTTATTATGGCACATGTGCACTAGAGTGTTTGGTCATGGCAGAAACTGTAGAATCATAGCTATATTATATCATAAGCAAACAGAGCAGGTCCTGATCCGACGACAGGAGCCGTCTTATCTGTTTGCACGGTGTAGAAATGCGTATTTATGGAGTAAAGGTTAAGTACACGGCTTAATGCGGGATGGAAGTTGTGCAGAAAGCTCTTCGATGAGTTTTCTGCATTACTTTCTTCCTGCATTAAGCAACCACCTGCTCTTATCGACCACATATGTATATAGTATATTGTCGCTATAGTAATGTGTACTGACTATATATTATATAGTTATATATCTATGTTTTTAAATATATGTTTTCAATATCCCTTTTTTCTTTGCAAAACATTCAAGGGTGGAAAACTCTGCCGGGGGAACCAGTTCAACGCCTATTGTCATATCGTCTGTAACTGTGAGTTTCCCGTCAGATTTGAATTTATGGCGACATGTTTTAACCCTTCTCTTGCCAAATTGGCAACGCTTAGCAGGCCAAGTGTTAACCCTTCTCTTGCTGAATTTTAAAATGCATTTCTTCTTCTTTACCCATGCCCTGTAGTATAATTACATATATCTTCACTGTCTACAAATATTACTCTGTGCAATCACTGCTGAAGAGTGCACCGGTTGCACAATCAATTTGTAAATAGTGCAGACCCTGATGAGACAGCTCCTGTAGGAGCTGTCTCATCTGGGTCTTCACTATTTACAGGTAGGTATATTGACGTGAATAGCAAGCGAAGAGTTAAATATCCAAATCTTGATATCTACATGTATATCATTATAAATACTTCCTTTTTATGATATAATTTATTGTGTAAATTGTGATGTTTTTACATGTTTAAATGTTTCGTGGATGCAGTTTATGAACCATTACACCGCTGTAAAACGTGTTTGTTTAAATATGGATTTGATGATGAGAAACCACTGACCGAGAGTCAAACAGCTAGGATCCTGATGACAAGCCGAATAACTGCGCGTCTCATCTGGATCCAAACTGTTTTCCAATGCGGGTTAGGCTAGATGTGAAAAGGGTTAAGTAGTTTTGCAAAACCATACGTTGTTGACTGCCTTTAAGATCGGGCATACGATAATTCAAGAAAGTAAATGTAATGCATGGTTACATTTCCCGAGCTAATTTGGTTGTAATGTTAACACGGGTAGGTTTCTTGCATTACTTGAACGTGTAATTCATCGCACTGCTGTGACAGCACATCCCGTGATGCACTGGGTTATATGAATATTGAATTACAGCAAAATTCCTCTCAATCGAACGTTCAAATAGTATACATGCTGGTTTATAAGACCGGTGGCAAACCATACTAAACACTCCCAAAGGAACTTTCTACGTGACCTGCATATTGCACTTAGCAGTCACCTGATAAAAGGGGCCTCAATTCTTCTTTATTAAATTTCCGGTTAAGGGGGGTTTTACTGTACAGTGCAGTCATTATTTCAAACTATCATACATCCTTCCTGAATAACTCTACTATCATACATCCTTCCTGAATAACTCTACTATCATACATTCTTCCTGAATAACTCTACTATCATACATCCTTCCTGAATAACTCTACTATCATACATCCTTCCTGAATAACTCTAACCTTTTTACACGTTTGGTGCCAAATACAGTCTGCAAAGAGTGTCGTTTGCTTTACATTTCATAGTAGGATTTTAAAATGTTGACAACGGTGGTCATTTTGAATTAAATTTGATAACAATGTACACACATAAGAAGGACATTTAAAGCATCCTATAGTCAGGTTCTGTACTGTTTTTCGCATAATGAATTAATATTGATGACACCCTCTGTAAACCAGTCATCGTTAGTCCTTTACTCCATAAATATTCTTTTCTATGCCTTTGCAAACAGTGTAGACCCAAATCAGACGGCTCTTGTAGGAACCGCCTGATCAGGGTATGCTCTGTTTGCTTATGATACAATATGGATATGATTCTACAGTTTCTGCCCTGGCCAAATTTGCATATGTCAGTGTGCTATTATAACAAATGGATCTATCTAAATTACCATATCTAGTAATCTCTGAGCCATTGTGATATACACATCTGAATACCAATCACTGCTGCTTTTCCCTATACAATTTAAATTCTATTTGCCAGATTTATTATTTATATGACGTTTTCCACCGTTTTCTTCTTGTGTTTGTTTGTTTTCTTTTTGTTTGCCTTTTTTTATGTATTATCTTATGTGCTTGCTTTGGAAGTATGCTTATCTCCCATCAGTTGGGACTTTGTTTAACCGAAATAAAACTTGAAACTTGAAAATATTTATGACGTCATTATTTCTTACATGAATATTTATGGAGGAAAGAGTTAGATGGCCATTTGATACACATACGCAAGTCTTAACCTGATAGATACACAGTTTGAAGTATTGCCAATTTGTAAACAGAGTAGACCCAGATCAGACGGTCCCTGTAGGAGCTATCTGGTTAGGGTCTGCTCTGTTTGCTTATTGAATATAACAAGTTTATTACTGTACTATTTGTCTTAGTTATGTATCCACTTGTTTTAAATGACAATTCTAAAAATGTATCTTAATATTCAACAAGAGAATAGTTTGCCATGAACTCATTGTGCAGTAAAATTTCTTAATTCAAACGGTCAAATATGTGTCAATATCGCTTTTCAACCATTTCCCCTATCTTAACGCATTTTGACGCATCTGCAAACAGAGGAGACCCAGATCAGACAACTCATATAGGAGCCGTCGGATCAGGGTCTGCACTGTTTACCTACGGTGTAATATAGAGCTGATTCTATCATTCTACAGCTTTTGTCTCGCCAAAATGCCATGTGTTCATTTGCCATTATAAAAGATAATCTTATTAATATCCATGACGTCATTCTTTCCTACATGAATATTCATCAGAGAAAGGGTTAAGACATGTGGTAACTTAATACAAGGTAAACGTGTTGCAGAAATCTCCTCTGAGAGTTTCGAATTATGAGCTATGGTATTAACATTCAGGTCTGCATTCTACCATATCATATAACATTCGGATTCAGGGTTTTTTCGATATTCAGGTCTACATTAAACCATATCAGGAAACATGTTTTCGAATTCACGGCTATGCATTCGATATTCAGGTTTGTATTCGACCGTATCGGGAAACACTAGAATTCAGAGCTATGCATTCGATAATTATTCAGATTTGTTTTCGACCGTATCGGGAAACACTCGAATTCAGAGCTATGCATTCGATAATTATTCAGATTTGTTTTCGACCGTATCGGGAAACACTCGAATTCAGAGCTATGCATTCGATAATTATTCAGATTTGTTTTCGACCGTATCGGGAAACACTAGAATTCAGAGCTATGCATTCGATAATTATTCAGATTTGTTTTCGAACGTATCGGGAAACACTCGAATTCAGAGCTATGCATTCGATAATTATTCAGATTTGTTTTCGACCGTATCGGGAAACACTCGAATTCAGAGCTATGCATTCGATATTCAGGTGGACATTCGGCCATATCATATGACATTCGAATTTATGTCTGCAATCTCCAGACAGGTTAAACGCTTCAGTACACTGTTTTGAGATCGACATTGAGCTGCTCCATTCGACGTATAATCAAAAGGCGCTATTATGGATTTAAATATCGAATTCGAATTTCGAGCCCAAACGGTTGTTAAGTCATTCGTGTGAACTTACACAAATATGCATTACGAACTTACACAAATATGTATTACGAACTTACAAAAATATGAACTTGTGTTGTGCCAGAGTTGTGTTTAGTTTTAGGCACAGGTGTCAGGCACGTGACAAGTTTCGTATAGTATTATACTAGTATTAGATACTACACGAAAGATAGTCTGTCACGCGCCTGGCATCTGTGGTTTTAGGCGGAGGATGTAGTTTTGGAGATGTCTGTCCTCCTTCCGTCATTGTGTCCGTGCGTACGTGCGTCCGTCCGTGTATCCCGGAGTGACATCTCAGAAACGATTTTTTTACTTAAACTTTGTGTAACTCTTAAACCTTTCCTCCACAAAGGCGCCTTTCTAAGTCTCTGTAAAAGTCACTTTTTGAAACCATTGTGACAAATAGAGCATTTGGTCCTTAGGAGCAAATGCTCTATTTATCACGATGGTTTCAAGACTAAAAATATCTAAAATAAATCATTGTCTCTAGTTAATGCTCCTTTTCGGTAGATTTATTCAAAGAGGTTGGATCATCTGAAAATAGCATATGAGGAAAAGGGCTAATATCATAACAGAATGTGGGCCTGCAAGTATCACCCACATTGACCATGGAAGGCAGGAGTTATGGTCCTTTGTTTGACAAAAATATAACGTTTTAGCATGTCCGGAGACATAATGAATAGAGCATTTGTTCTTCGGTGACTTTCACAGAGGCGCCAAAAGGCAACAACATAAGGGAATGTGTAAAGCAAGTACATTTAGATCCCAAGACATTTGGGAAAATTTAATTACTTCAGTTATGTAGATTATGACTTTAGGATTTTCTTAGCGATAGCAGTATCTAATCTACACTTGTATAAAGGCTTAAGATAACTTTACATAGCATGCAATGTATTTGGGTCACGATGAGTCGACTTGTCTATTCCAATCACAATCGCTGGTTTTAATATCAATAAGAACTTACATCGTTTAACACTTTACTCCAGACAGACGGCTCGTTTAAGGACCATAGTCTGCTCTCCTTGTTGTGACATGATATAGTAGTCATGTTCATAATGCTCCTAAGATATGTCTTAGTTTCTTAAACATTCCTTAATCTTATAAAGATCAAACAAAGTAAAGTTTAAGAAGGGGAATACACAGCTTTATATAAAATATATAATTAACAACATATCCTATTAATAAAAGCCATTGAATCACAATTTACTCTTTAGTTTTGCTATAGATGTAGATAGAAAATTTCTCCTTAATTTTTTTCTCTAAGCTTAAACTATTCTTAAGAAGCGTTTTAAATATTGGCCGAATTTACAGTCAAAGCAAAAACTTCCCTTGGAAATCTTACCCTAGAAAAATCCAGCTAATAAATATTCATTGTTTCTTACATGAATAATGAACAGTGAAAGAGTTCGTCAAAAGTCATTGATTTTATTAACTCGTATGCGAATATTCATGGAGTAAGGGTCCAAACAGTTAGACTATATTTCGAATACATTTTCGGCAAAACCATAGTTCTGCCTCTGCCTGGTGTAACTAAAGTCAGAGGTACTCTGAAGGTGAAGGAGCATTCCGATCAATGTCAGCACAGTTTGTTTTCTACATTCCGAGAGCTTCTGAGGAAGCCTTCTGGTCAGGTTCAGCACTGTTTGCTTCCTACAACCTTGCGGCTGCTGAAAGAACATTCTGATAGGGTGAGCACTGTTTTCGTCCTACAATCATAGGGCTTCTGAAGGAGCCTTCTGATCATGGTCAGCACGATTTGTTTCCTACAATCATAGGGCTTCTGAAGGAGCCTACTGACCGGGGTCAGCACTGCTTGCTTCCTACAATCAAGGAGTTTTTGAAGGAGCCTACTGATCAGGGTAAGCACTGTTTGTTTCCTACAATCATAGGGCTTCTGAAGGAGCCTACTACCCGGGGTCAGCACTGCTTGCTTCCTACAATCAGGAAGTTTCTGGAGGAGCCTACTGACCGGGTAATTATTTTCATATCACCTACTTGTTTCTTGCTCTAGATAATCTATCTAGTTTAAATATTGTTGAGATGCGTCTAACCCGGATTTAAGCTTTTAGCTGATGCCTAGCGAGTCGGGCGCGATAATAACTGTCATATAAGCTGCTCAAATTAGTATCTCCTGCAATTGTGACTATTTCTGATTCGAAAAGGCTTTTGGGAAAAGTAATGATCGAGTGCCATTTGAACCTAATGAGACGCTTAGTTAGTCACGTCTCATCTTGATCCAAGCTGTTTGTAAACTATATAGTAAAATCTCTCCATAACGACCAATAAATTGTGTTCATTAGTTAGTATTTAGGGCAGGTGAATGCTTAAAGCAATGTGAAAGTAACAGAACGCTCATGTAGGAGCGTTCTGTTTTACTTTCAGCTTGCTTTAAGCAGCTACCTGCCTTTAACACAAACTACTTGATGTAATTTAGTGGTCGTTATAGAGAGGTTTTACTGTACCTATATGTATATCGTGTACTTCCGGAACACACGGTGGATTTTTTAAATATTTACACCCCCTTTTTTTATACCTACAACTAATTCCTTACCACGTGCTTTATCATTAAGTTAGTTGAAAATCACACCGATCCGGACTCAAGTTAGTTTGTTACGCAAAATGTGCGACCATATGCGCAGATTACGTCCTTACCCATATCCCGCTGTGAGAAAAAAATATCACAGTAAATGTTGACCGGCTTTTTGACTGCTTTCGATAAGTTCAAGCTAAGGAAGCTATTGGCCGGGTATCAGACATATTGGACCCTAATGAGAGGCCGATTTGTTCGGCTCCTCGTCTGGGCACAAACTGTTTGCATTATGCAGGTTAGGCCTCGAAAACCCGAATAAGCATTTAAAGCGTAATTAACCCATTTCCTCCATAGGCTATTTTTAGATACAGCCTCTTTGAATAAATCTACCGAAAAGGAGCATTAACTAGAGAAAAGGAAATTTTAGAATTTTGTAGTTTGAAACCATTGCGATAAATAGAGCATTTGCTCCTATAGGAGCAAATGCTCTATTTATCACAATGGTTTCACAAAGTGACTTCTACAGAATCGTCAAAAGTCGTCAATATCAGGGAATGGGTTAAGAGAGATCCATTAGGAGCTTTTTGTCTAACTTTCATCCTGTATGATATAACCCTTCTCATACTCAACTCCTAACCGGCAGGCAGTTGCCATCACCTTGATCCAGAAGAGTTACCGAGAAAATCGGTGTCTTATCAGGGTCAGAAAAGTTAATACTCGTTCAGATTTTTCTCATAGTCTTAATCCCTTCAGTGTCGTGAAGACTGGTCTCTGATATCATATGCAGACAGTTGGATCCAGATCAGACGCCGAGTAACTCGGAGTCTCACCGAGATCCAAACTGTTTGACACTCTGTTTATCGTTTTATAAATAACTTGAACAAGCACCTACTCTTGAACTTGAAGCAGATGAAATTGTTTCTAGCAGACGACAAATGTTGGAACTGTACGGGCTAAACGAGCCGGAATACGTAAAGCGTTCATCCTACCATAGTTAAAGGACATTAACCCAGTCGCCTTTTGACGCCTCTGTAAAAGACACCCTTTGAAACCATTGTGATAAATAGAGCATTTGCTCATATGGAGCAATTGTTCTCTTTATCACAGTGGTTTCAAAACTACACAATTCTGAAATTATCCTTTTCTCTAAAAATGTTCCTTTTCAGTAGATTTATTCAAAGAGGTTGGGTCTAAAAATAGCCTATGAGGGGTGTGTTAAATATTTTCACGTGGGTGACTGTTATAGAGACGCGTTACTGTATACTGTATTCACCTTTAGTACGCTACGGGTGAATTGATTAGAGAAAATCTTTGAACAGTTAGGCACAGATGAGACGCCACATAAGTCACACACAGGTCGGCGTCTCATCTGGATCCAAACTAAATGACACTTCAGACTGTATGTCTGTAAACAAACAACACTATATAAATTATATAGCTTATATTTTAACATTGGAGACATGCCAAATTGTAAACTGACGAATATACTTACGCAGCAGGTTAACGGTCAATAGTAGTGGATGTCAGTGAACTCACAAACGTGAATATACACCCAGGAACAACGGGTATGCAAAGATGAAATATCACAATAACATTCATCCGACTCTGTGACAAAAGGACTTCAAAAGTGACAACGCGTATTTATTGTGTGATAACCGTCGGTGTAACACAGGAATACAGAGATAAAAATATACTTAAGATTTCCATCAAGAAGTTGGACGGAAAACTATTTTAAGCCTGGACGATGGCGTCAGTACCACTGACTCATAAACCACACGGCAACGGGGATGGTTCTGACTCGAGCGGGGAGGAGCACGGAACGGTCCGTACGCACAGGTAAACGCAAACGCCCCATAACTCCAGTTAGCTGTGTGTACATGCACGCCATGCCATTCCTCATTTAATGCCAAATAAGTTCAGTCTGGATATAATGCCGTCTGTTTGCAGTTTCAGAGTGGACCTTCCTTGAATGACTTTCAAAAACGTAGGTGATGTGACATACAATTTGGATCCTGATGAGACACCGAGTCATTCGGCATATCATCTGCATACTGTTTGCAAGGTAATCACAGATTCTTCCATTGAGTCGATGCCCCACGAGAGTTAAAAAACAGCAACTTTTTACAACCAAGAAGTAGCATATGCTGCAATTATGTGGATAGATTTGTTATTGTTTTTTCAAAGGTATCGTCAGAAATATAATTTTCCAAAATGAAATTAACTCAATATACATATTTGTACGAGTTCAGTACGAAATGCAACACACAAAATGTATTAACCCTTCGCTTGCTGTTCACGTCAATATACCTACCTGTAAATAGTGAAGACCCAGATGAGACAGCTCCTGCAGGAGCTGTCTCATCAGGGTCTGCACTATTTACAAATTGATTGTGCAACCAGTGCACTCTACAGCAGTGATTGCACAGAGAAATAATTGTAGACAGTGAAGATATATGTAATTAAACCACAGGGCATGGGTAAAGAAGAAGAAATGCATTTTAAAATTCAGCAAGAGAAGGGTTAACACTTGGCCTGCTAAGCGTGGCCTATTTGGCATTTGCAATGTTTGGATCCAGATAAAACGCCGGTGATTTGACATCTCATCCTGATCCATGCTGTTTGACATGTGGTCAACAGTTCAACATTTTCTCTTTGTTTGAACAAATGGGGCGTAAGTGAAGATTGTAACAGATGAGAGATGAAGCAGACATAATTTTATTGAAGGCAAACGGTTAATAACTGGCTGACATGAATGCATATTCGTGCACTTACATACGGTAGGTTCACCCTGAGCGTGGGAATACTAACACGTGCTTTCAAAAAAGGGGTTTTTGTACAAATGTGTATACACTTGTAACCATTTACCTCGAGAACCCCACAGGAGTCGTCTGATCTGGGTCTAAAGTGTTTGCAAAGGCATGGAAAGGCATCTTTTTATCAGATAAATGATTGCTGAAGGGATACAAACAGATAAGGCTGCCCCGCTTATATCCACACACTGTAACATGATGACTAGACAAGCTATCTGTGACTGATCCTATTTTGAGCATTCCTTATAACCTTTGCGAACAGTTTGGATCAAAATAAGATGTCGAGTAACCTAGCGTCCTATCAGCATTCAAACTTTTTTGTTTTACAAAACAATACAACTCTGACACCTCAGTTTTAATGGAAAGGAAGACAGATATACCTTTAGACCTGATGCAGACAACAAAGTTTGCAGACGATAATTACTTATGTAGTGTATAAACTTGAAAGGGCTGTGTTAGACCACATTCGTAACGGATCACATTCGTAACACGTGTTACGAATGTGATCACATTCGTAACATTTTGTGACGAATGTGATCGAAGCCGATTTTTGACATACAATCATATTTGGAACACGTCAAATGTCATACAGAAAAAGAAGCTAAAAAGTGCATGACGATTGTGTACAACTGAAAGACATTTGTCACAAGTTGTGAGCAATAACATAATGTGTTATTTACAGTCAAGTCATGATTGGTATCGGAATGAAATCATCGTCATCATCATTCATCGGAAAATGAAACCTTGTTCAAATTTTAACAACAACTAAAACTATTAACAAAAGAAATGACTAAGGGGTTCTTTTCTTAACGCATATCTTTAGATTTATAGTTGCTAAAATATTTAGCATAGTGTATTACTCAATTAACAGCAAATAAAGGAACTAAGAAGTAATTTTTTATTATCATAGGCACACGTTAATAGCATTACATAGGTGCGTGTATATGAAAAGTTCGATGACAAATGGAAACTCTTCAGGGTCTTTTCGGCAGGTATCCTAAAACATGTTAAAAGCATGTACATTTATATCTGTAATATGTGCTGCTAAGGTTGTGAAAAGTTGAGACATGGTCCTCAAGGAAATATAACATATACAATCCTATATACAATATATACAAATATAACATATACAATATAATCCTATTACTATTTACTAATTGAACATTGTCAGCCAGGAACTCAACCTGTTATTGTCCTGTTTTATTAACCTGTCAAAATCTAAAAATATAAATTTCAATATTGATGACCCTACGTTTTCGGAATTAAATGTACCGATAACTTCTGAAGAAATTTTGAAAGCCGCTAAGACATTGAAGCGGAACAAAGCTTCGGCGCCTTGTGATGATTTGATCAATGAGTATTTTATAGAAGCAATAGATATTCTGATAGGTCATTTGACAGATGTTTTTAATAAAATATTTGATTCTGGTTATTTTCCAGAGTCATGGACAAAGGGTTATATCGTGCCCTTCTTTAAAAAGGGCGATAAGAATGATCCAAATAATTACCGGGGTATTACCTTGCTCAGTACTTTTGGTAAGCTTTTTAATAGTGTTTTGACGAATAGAGTAGAAAAATGGTTTGAAGAAAATAATTTTTTGTCAGATGCACAGTTTGGATTTCGAAAAGGCAGTAGTATGGTGGATGCCGTTTTTGTTTTACACAATCTGATTGAGAATGTGTTGAGCAAAAACGTGCGTCTACCATGTGCTTTCATAGATTTCAAAAAGGCTTTTGATTCAGTTTACCGGAATGCTTTGTGGTATAAACTTTTTAAGATGGGATTGGATGGTAAAATTTTATTAATGTTTAAAGCAATGTATGCTGTTGTCAAATCATGTGTTAAATACTGTAATTCGTTTTCTGACTTTTTCAATGTTTCTGTTGGATTGCGCCAGGGCCAAAATAATTCTCCTGCAATGTTTGCTCTATTTTTAGAGGACCTGGAACTTTTCTTACAAGATGGCAGTGAATGTGGCTATTCATTATTTGATTTATGTATAATTTTACTACTATTTGCAGACGATATGGTCATAATAGGGAGATCACAACAAGATTTGCAAAACAGTTTAGATAAGTTAAATGAGTATTGTAACTTGTGGGGCCTAGATGTAAACATTTCGAAAACAAAGGTTTTGGTGTTTAGAAAAAGAGGGCGGGTGAACCCAATGAATGTTGGTACTTCAATAATGAACCTCTTGAAGTAGTAGATGATTTTAATTATTTGGGAGTTGTTTTTAATTATACCGGTTCCTTCGGCATTCCCTTCCATGATCAAAGTCAACTTAGACCTATATTTTATAATCATCATTTTACCAAATTATACCATCTTATTGAGTCGAACTATACTACTGTAATATTTCAATACAGTGCTCCCTCTCTACAACGACACCCTTTGGGATACGAAGATTGTATGTGTTGCTCAGAGGGAGTTGTTATAGGGAGGGAAATCAAACATAATTAGCTTGATTGCAGATCCCCAGATAAGGTGTATTTCGAGAACTAAAACCGTTATCCCTCAATCAAACCCTATGTTGTGACCACTCTTTAGAATCGTCACTCAGTGACGATTCTAAAGAGTGGTCACAACACATGGTTTGATTGAGACATAAAGAAAATACGATGGAAAAAAGTTGTTTCTGGAGCCTTATTTAGGAAACAGTGACATGCGTTGTTGTAAGGAGGGAATCGTTATTGAGAGGGCCGTTGTAGGGAGGGAGCACTGTATAACTGTGATTAAAATTTGCTTCTATGTAATATCTATATTTTTAAAATACTTCAATGGAAATCATTACAATTTATATTGTACCATATTTTTAAATTCCATGTATTAACCCTTTCGCTGCCAATGCCGGATCTGTAATTACCGATGCAAACAGTTTGGATCCAGATGAGCCGCCGAGTAACTCGGCGTATCATGAGGATCCAAACTGTTTGTTACTGTTACTATGTTTTTGAAAAAAAATGAAGAAAATCAAAAGAATGAAATTTTGTAGCAGACGACAAAGTTAGCAGACGACAGAGTTTTGCAGCGAAAGTATCGTAATTTCTAACACGACGATGGCAACTGGAAGCTGCGATCTTTGAACGTTAGAACTTACAAGTTCTGTCGTATGATGTTTACATAGCTTGCCGCAAAATGTATGCTAAGAGGCTACGTGAGTAAGATTTACGACTAGTTTGGTCGTACGATCTTTCTTAAAACTGGTTCTTGGTTCCAATTACCTGTGCAGTTCTTGGCCGTAGCTATCATAGTTCCTGATCGACAACTATGGATAGTAATACCATCACAATAACATAGAGACAAAATCGAGCAGTCAAATCTGTATACTGTTTACATTATAGACTCGCTAACAAAACCAACCAAACAATCATAATTCTGGAATTTTAAAACACAGGGTAGCTTAATACAGGACACAAGGTATGGAAAAAGCTCCTTTCTGCATTATTTTTGTCCTACGTTTAGTAACCGCCTCCTTTGTTGATAAATTATGTGGTCGCATTAACGAAATTGTACTGTAGTTTGATTTTGTCCTTGCATGATTAAATATATAAATATATTTAACCAAAGGGCATTAATGCCTAACTAGACTGAAGTTTTATAAAACCTGCGTTATCCTCTTGAAACCTTGTTAACCCGTTCAGTGCGGTAAACGAGTCACTTATGTCCTTTGCAAAAAGTGTAGACCCCGATGAAGAGTTCGCTCATAAGGGTCAGCAATGTGTGTCATGTTACAAATTTTCGTTAAAATATTCCTGAATTTTCTCGGTAAGCTTGGCTTGTTTGGATTTTGGAATATTCCATTTGAGAATCGAGTGCTGAAAGGATTAATTGGCAAAATGTTGCGAACAAAGGACTAATCATGTCATGCGTTACCTCCCCTTGTTGTTTACTAATTTCGCATTTAGCATTGACTGTTGTTATCAGTACTCAGTTGGGGTTGCTGGTATTTGCAAACATTAAGGCCTCTGACCAGGATAACGTTTATTTGAAGACTCAATGATTCGAGTATTTCATACTCTGTTGTTGTATTTTCTGGTCCATCAGAATCATTAGTTTTGATGTTATTAGTTTTGAAAATTGAATACTGCTTAAACCGATGGTAGAGGGCGTGAGTAGTGTTGGACTTTTCATTACTACTCATGAACAGACTCAATTAAACCGAGTCTGCAATTTTCTCGTTTCGCATTTTTCAGATTAAAGTATGTAAATACAGTAAGATCTCGTTAATTGGAACACCCAAATAAGTATCATTGTCCAGACAGCAGCTTAATGTAGGGTTGAAAGTCATGCAGAAGTTTCTCTTGGAGTTACATGTTTTATTGTAGTAGTTTTATAACCATTCAATCTATCATTAATGAAACACTCCTCATAAAAAATGTTATTATCAGGAAGAGCTTTTTTAACTGATGCTTTTCTGTTACAGATCTTTGCCGAGTTTAATTCAGCGGACTACATCAGGGGATGGATCACCACGGGTTTCGAATGTATCAGTAAGTATATAGTGGTTTAACCCTTTTAACGTGGTATTTGCAAAATGGAATAATCCATCATCAGACGATATCTACAAATTGAAGCAGACAACGGTTTTTAATTATACAGACCCAACATTACTTCTGGACATTGATTTCTTGTGCGTATATATACATCTGTGTTTTACTGTTTTGTATTTTGTATGAAATGCTTTTGTTTGAGGGTCTCAATGTAGATTAGTCATTATGACTAATTGCGCTACCCTCGTTAAATAAAGTCTTTCCTTCTTTCACAAACATTGCAGACACTGATCAGAGGGCTCATTTAAGAGGCATAGCCCTCTGATTTGGTTCTACGCTCTTGTCAAATGCTAATTTCTGCATTCAAGGGGGTCAGTATCTGCACTGTCGTGTAAGAAGGATCAGTATCTGCACTATTTGCTTCACAAATTATTTTTCAAATATCGCATTGGCAAATCAAATCTTACAGAAGCATCTCTCTAAAATATAATTATTTAAGATCCATTCAAAAGTCTCTAAGGAATATAGCCATGCTAATTATGTTATGTGTAACAGGCCCGCGAGTCATTACATATTAGAGGCCACAAAATTCAATCTGACTGTCGATCATTTTGGATCCTACTTAACCCTTTCCTCCATAAATACGCATTTCTACGCCTCTGTAAAAGTCACTTAATGAAACCATTGTGATAAAAAGAGCATTTGCTTCTATAGGAGCAAATGCTCTATTTATCACAATGGTTTCAAACTACAAATTCCTAAAAAATTTCCTTTTCTCTAGTAAATGCTCCCATTGGGTAGATTCACTCAAAGAGGTTGGGTCCAAAAATACAACGTGTGTGCTAACATCAGAGCAGACTTCCTAGCCTAGCAGAATTCAACATTTTTGAGAATTTCGTGATAATCTTTGAAACGTTTTTTTGTTTTATAAAGCAGCTTGGTTCAAGATGGTAATTTTGCGTCTCCTGAGTCTCCATTCAGTATTGCTTAGATATAGCAAATTTACCAGGAGTCCACAAAGCTTCAAACTTGACATAGCTCGTCGACGTTCTTTGAACACCTTCATCCGTTTGAACCCTTACCTCGCTGTGCAGCATTAATGCCTGTTCTATGTTGGATCTGATGCAGTTGTAACTATTTTCGATTCAATCAAGCTTCTGAGAAACTATTGAGCGAGTTTCAAGCAGATTGCAGCCCGATGACACACCAGGTGACTCTGCTTCCCCTCAGGCCCAAATCTGTTTGACATTGGATCCTGGCTGTTTGACATTGGATCCAACCTGTTTGCAATTCAGGTCAAGTCGCGGTCAATGGGAACACGAGTTCAGTCTTTTCTTAAACGGTCAAATACTTTAACCCAAAACACGATAAGCAATTGTTTTGTCTGCATCAAGTATAGTCTGCTGTAATATTTAAAAGAAAATATTTCAATTCAGTGCAGAAATATTGTCAAAGTGTCAGATAGTTTGAATCCTGATGAGACGCAGCATAATACGGTGTTTCATCTGGATCCAAATCGTTTGCATTGGTAATCACGGTTTCGCTACAGACGTGCAAAGAGTTAACGCCGGAAAGTGACTAGCAGGGCTTGTTGCAATGGGTGTAATGTGGATACCTTTGCAAACAGTTTGGATTCAAATTAGATGCCGAGTAAGTTATTCAAAACTACATGTATTCGACATACCATTTACGGAATAGGGAAGACATTGAAAGAAGTCAGCGCAAAATAGCGTAAAGCAGACGACATTGGTTGCTGAGGAAGTTTAGGTGACGCTAAAAGAGACAATTTCTGATGTCAAACTTTTCATATCAGTTCCTTGTTTTCACTTTTGCTGTGTCTTTTCCGTACTGTCCAGTGTTTTCCATAGGGACTATGAATGTATTTAGTGTCTCATGATAATTCGTGTTGTCATTCTTATTTGAATTACAGCAGAACCTGTCTTAACCCCTTACTCCGTGAATACGCATTTCTACGCTTTTGCAAACAGGGTAAACCCAGATCAGAGGCCCCTATAGGAGAAATCTGATCAAGGTCTGCTATGTTTACTTTATGAAATGATATAGATATGTTGCTACAGTTTCTGTCATGACAAAATACCTCATATTAATTCATGTATACGATTTCATTATTTCTTACATGAATATTCATGGAGTAAAGGTTTCAGCGACTATTTTTGAAGTGAACATAGCATTCTGATAAAATAGGCCAGTACTTATACCTCTTCGTAACGGTCGCTTAAGACAGGGTTTACTGTATAACCGATTGTTTTGTATTGTTTGTTTATGTCTAGTTGTATCTATTCAGGCCCCTGTTCAGTCGCTGCTGGAGAAACAATACAACAGTGTAGATGAGAGTAAAATAAAGAAAGCTCTGCTTGTCCGCATCGTTGGGGCAGCGTTGACGGTAATAAGCATTCTGCTGTTAGTTGTCGTCATCTATCTAGCTACATCCACCCCTCCCGTTCCATATTGCCAATTCAAAGACAGACACCATATTCATTCACGTAATATAAACAGCCCTGATGTATTCGATGACATGACAGAGGCGGAATACATAGCAGTGCGAAACTTCATGCTAAGTATGGACACTTTGGACGTAACTCCATGGGACTCTGCGGCTCCTGATAGCAGTTACATCTTCTCCATAGAATTAGTGTTGCCTAAAAAGCGAGATGTAATACAGTACTTAGATAAAGGCAGTAAACGACCTGAGAGAAAAGCAAAAGTTGTGGTGGTACGTGGTGACAAGGAACCACCCGTCGTTGAAGAATACATTGTTTCGCCGCTGCCAAAGCCAACAACAGCAGTGCTGTACAATAACCCAACATATAGAAGGAGACCAATTCCGTACGCTAGCAGACCTATCGACAATATCGATTATAAATACCTATTCCCTGTAATATATGACAAAATCACAGAACAGTTGTATCCTTTATTGATGGAAAGCTATGGCCGATGCTTTCACAACTGCACCAAAGGTGTAAATTGTTTGCATATATTCGATGTAGCACCACGTGGACACACATCAGGGGATCGAACATCCTACACGTGGATATTTCCAGCGGTTGATGGATACTACATACATCCACTTGGACTTGAGTTTTTAATCGATCACAAGTCACCTGATGTTAATAAGTGGCAGGTCATCAAACTGGTATATAATGACCAAGCGTTTGACAGCGTAGATGCGTTAATGGATTCGTACAATGAAGGAACATTGAAGCTCATCAAAATTCGAGCTCACGAAGGCTCTCCCCTGTATTCATCATACGAAGCAAGAGGACATTTACCAAAAAAGCCTGTGCAAGGGCCTAAGCTGACAGAACCCGAGGGTAAACGGTTTGACATTCATGGCCAGCATATCATCTACGGTAAATGGAGTTTCTATTTTCACATGCGCCCATCCACTGGTCTGATGATCTTTGATTTAAATTTTGACGGCACTCGAATAGCGTACGAGATCAGTTTACAAGAAGTACTAGTTTTCTACACTGGTTACGGACCCTCACAAGGGAATACAAATTATTATGACGTATCTTGGCTGATAGGCTCTCTCAATAGTGAGTTGGTTCGAGGTGTAGACTGTCCTGACACTGCAGCCTTTCTCAGCACATACTTCATGATGAATATCGGTAAACCGGAGTACATTAAAAATAACGTGTGTGTCTTTGAAAATAATGGAGGCATGCCATTGCGTAGGCATTTTGCAAATGATTTCCACGGAAGTTACGAGTTCTATGGAGGTCTCACTGATTATCATTTAATCATACGAACGATGGCAAATGTATGGAACTATGATTATGTGTTTGATTACATTTTCTACACTAACGGAGCTGTTGAAGTCGTGGCATCTCCTACGGGATACGTTCAATCAGCATTCCGACTTCCAAAGGAAGAACCCTTTGGTAGCATCATACACGACCATGTGATGGCAGACCTACATCAACACATATTTAATTACAAAGTTGACCTTGACATTGCTGGAACCAGGAACCGCTTCTCGACTTTGGACATCGGGCTGGAAACAATCGAAGATCCATGGATTGAAGGACGAACTAAAACACAAATGAAAATAACGAAGAATTTGATTCAGAAGGAGACGAATGTATCCACATTCCTTACAGAAACGCCTCAATATCATCTCATTCACAATACGAACGCCCAAAATCACTATGGGGAAGACAGAGCTTATCGAATCATAAACAAATCTCCTATCAATGTTTTAATGGCAAACCAGTCTGTAGCTGCCTCTGCCAAGTGGACAAAGTACCCAATCATTGTCACCAAGAGAAAGGACGATGAGGAAATGTCAACGACGTTGTACGCTCAAAATGACCCTTGGGATCCAATACACGACTTTGCAGATTACATAAACGGAGAAAGTTTGGTTGATCAGGACCTTGTCGCCTGGATAACAACTGGTACCCATCATATCCCTGGTTCGGAAGATGTCCCTTCGACGCCTACGAACTGGAATCATCTTTCATTTTTCCTAGCGCCTCATAATTACTTTACTGTAGACCCTAGCACAGACTCAACAGATACTGTTGTCATTCGTCCAAAACAAGATAATGGTGTTGACGTTCAAACTTACGGTCGATCTTTTGAATCTACCTGCGTTCCAGTTTCAGTAGGACCCTACGAGTATGACGGTAGAAGAGCATTAACTGAGGACTAGTTATTATTCGCATTTGTTTCATATGTATTGTACAAATTCATAGCTTGTAAATATACATTACCATATAGCTATGTAGCACCTCATTTTCCCTAGATCATATGTTTACAACGTGATAAGCATATAAATATGGTCATACTATTCACGCACCACAGTCACATATTTCACATTCCTGTGCAATTTGTGATCGATGTCAGCTTTTGATTTGACATGAAGTCACACTCTTTGCAATTCAAAATCAATGTGCAATTGTGTCAAAAGATGTACTTTACATCTGAATCACAATTTTAAATCATTTTGTTTATGACATATAACAGTAGAAATAGAGACTGAGAATGTGATTTTCCTCGTAAAAAATACATGTGTCACAATACAAAGTGCGACGAATGTAATCAGAGACCTCACATGTTTGTGGAAAATGTGAAAAGGGAAAGATGAGGTCCTCCATAGCTATGAATGGGGGCCACATAAAACGATATTGTAATTGTCATACTTAACCATAATTCTCAACAAATGTCAAGTTCTGTGGAAAACAGCACGAATTTCTGGATAAAGCACAGCAAGGCCGCTAAGTTTGAACACCTTTCTTCATAAATATTAATGTAAGAAATAATGTATGTTCAAGTAGTAATTAGCTTAATATTAATAATGATATATGAAATATTTTAGCACTGGTAACCACTGCAGAATCATATCTATATAATTCCAATAGCAAACAGAAGGTTCCTTCTGAGTTGACTCGTACATGATCTACTATGTTTGCAAAGTCGTTGAAAGGAGTATATATTACGTTCCAGTTTCTGACAGTCAATTATGAGCTGTGTTCAATAAGCCTTTTGATGTAGCGTTACACTGTGCTTATAGTACATAGAATAGTGGATGGTGACATTCATGCTTCAGGACTGTAGTAAAAGTATACTTTTTTTGAGTCACACGTTGTTCCTTCGTACCTGGCCGTATATGGGGATTTCGTGTTTAACGAAAGTGGACTTGGATGAGTTTATTACTGTGTTCCTAGGGATGTAGCCTCTGTTGGAATCATTGACAGAGATACACGGCTAATCGATAGAGGCAGATCATACACGTCCATATGAATGTGGACTTTATTAACCCTTTCACTGCCAATGCCGGATCTGTGATTACCTATGCAAACAGTTTGGATCCAGATGAGACGCCGAGTAACTCGGCGTCTTATCAGGATCCAAACTGTTTGTTACTGTTACTATGTTTTTGAAATAAAAATGTAGAAAATCAAAAAAATGAATTTTTTTAGCAGACGAGAAAGTTAGCAGACGACAGAGTTTGGCAGCGAAAGGGTTAAGTTCCAGTTGGCACTCGGTCACCAGTTTCTCAAAAATTTAACCCTTTCGCTGCCAAACCCTGTCGTCTGCTAACTTTGTCGTCTGCTACAAATTTTCATTTTTTTGATTTTCTTCATTTTTGTTTCAAAAACATAGTAACAGTAACAAACAGTTTGGATCCAGATGAGACGCCGAGTTACTCGGCGTCTCATCTGGATCCAAACTGTTTGCATAGGTAATCACAGATCCGGCATTGGCAGCGAAAGGGTTAAGCGAGTCAGAAGTAGTCCAACCTCCGCTTAACCCTTCGCTTGCTAATCACGTCAATATACGTACCTGTAAACAGTGAAGACCCAGATGAGACAGCTCCTGCAGGAGCTGTCTCATCAGGGTCTGCACTATTTACAAGTTGATTGTGCAACCAGTGCACTCCACAGCAGTGATTGCACAGCGAAATACGTGTACACAGTGAATATATATGTAATTATAAAACAGGGCATGGGCAAAGAAGGAGAAATGTATTTTAAAATTCAGCAAGCGAAGGGTTAAGTTTAGATATGGTGCAAATATTCTGAAAGTTGGAGATCCTTCGAAAGCAAAAGTAGCATTGCGAAAAGAGAAAATTGCAGTTGCGGTTTTGCGGTTTTATTGAGTTCGTGTATGAGTAGTGATTAAAAGTGCAACACTACTCACGCCCCCTAGTTTGACTTTTTTTTCAAATTAGATCAAGCCCTTGAGGAACTATTGACCTATTTATACAGCCTGGGTCCTGATGACTCTCCAGTTTATTAAGTATGCTAAAGGTTAAAGCCTGTACAAATGCCCAGATGGATGAATATAATACATTTGTCATACGTGTATTAAACATAGGAGACTTTAAAAGCATGTGGTTGCTTAATGCAGAGAAGAGGTAATGCAAAAAGCTCCTCTAGTAGCTTTCTGCATTACATTTGACCTGCGTGAACCTACCGTCTGCCTTACAGAATTATAATTAGACATTCTTTTGATAGGCGCTTAAGACAGGTTCAACTGCAGTATGCAATATGAGATGCGATAACACAGAAACGCACATAAAAGTACAAATATGAAACATGCAGGAAACACCACAAACAAACAAAAACAGCCGTCCGAAGAGCACCACAACAAGAAAACACAGCAAATGTATCAAAACACAAAGAAACGCACTAAAACAAAATAAACAATAGGGGGAAGATGGAAGTACCGCCTTGAAATTGCCAGTGACAATAGTCACGGGGGTTTAAATCATGGGGGTTTATGGGGCGCTCAACTTCACACATTCCATCCCCACCCTAAAATACAAACAGTGTAAATAACCGTATCCCCTCTCCAACTGATCTACAGCAACCGCGAGAGCAAAAACAGTGGTAAATTGCATGTAAAACGAAACCATTTAAGTGAAACAAACTGTATCTCCCTATCGCTAGTATACTCAATGATTGAGCGGCAAACAGATTGACTTTAGAAAAAGTAATAAAGGGTACGACAAAGATCCGACGTCCTCCTTCCGTTTCCGGATTCAAGAGGTCATGTTCATAGAGTATTAAGTTCCTATTATAATAAATAATATAATGTAAGTCCTATTCATTTAATTTTGTCTCGGTCATAATTTTAAGCGCGGTAAAACCACGGAATCTCGCAGCAGACTTAATAAGAAATTAGCTGCTTTGGTCAAGTTTTGGTTGAGACAAAGATTGTAGAAACAGAATTTAACATTGACATGCAGATAATATTATTTAGACTTCCATTTTAAAATAAATTTGTAAGTCGTAATTTAGTGTTTTGGAATGACCTTTCGTGAAAAAAAATCATTCAGTAATTCCTATGTCTGTTTTGCATGCACCAGAGTGAACACACTGTGACATAATACATACGATTTATATATGATGAACTATCAAGGGTATCACCGTGTTGGTTAAGGACGATATTACCATCAGCTACGAAGTGAAAATGGTATCTGTGATAACTACAGAGCACATCATTTTAAACTCATTGATTCAATTCGACTTAACCCAATATCGAGCTTTGTTAAGATATATTTTCTGTTTGATGAAACTGCTGCTAGAATGTAAACAAACTACATACGGACGAACGGACGGACTTGCAATAACCCTAAAGGTCTCGTGCTGAAGTGAGCAACAATGAAAAGCATTATAAATGGAAATAACATGCACCAAATGAAACCCTCTTAATGATGGAAACGAATGTTCTGGTATTTGTAAACAATGGGCGGGATCTTTACTGTCTGTACTTTTGTCATTCATAATTATCTAAGGAAGTGCAGGACATTCAGTTTTACTATACTCTATAATTAAACACCAATTTTTCTTCGGAAATTCAGCATTCAGTGGTTGTTTTTGTATAACAAATATCACACATAACCAAAGACTAAACCGCTCTGCTGACTGCGATACAAATGTCAATGTCTAGTAACCCAATGTCTCTTTACGAGTTTATTCCATGTATATATCTGTCAGAAATAATGACATCTCGAATATTAATTATATCACTTTACATGATGGCGTATCAACACAAGGTTTGGACAATTGCAGAAACTGTCAAATCAGATCTATATCACAGTAAAACCTCGCTATAACGACCACTAAATTACATCAAGTATTTTGTGTTAAAGGTAGTAGGATGCTTAAAGCAAGGTGAAAGTAAAACAGAATGCTCCTATAGGAACGTTCTGTTTTACTTTCACATTGCTTTAAGCAACCACCTGCCACAAATACCAATTAATTAACACAATTTAGTGGTCGTTATAGAGAGGTTTTACTGTATTTATAAGCAAATAGAGCAGACCCTTATTAGACCGCTCTTACAGGAACCGTCTTATTTGGTCTACCCTGTGTGCTAAGGCAATAAAAGGCGTATATGTGGACTAAAGGGTTAAATAAATATTGATTGCCTATTGTCTAGGTTTTTGTTTCAAATATATTAGAACCTGTCTTAAGCGAACATATATTGATTGAACACAGGACACATAAAATCACATTGTTGCTTAATACAGGTACAAAGTAATTCAAAAAGGTCATGTATGAGCGTTGCATTACATTTGGTCTGCTACCACCGGATTTACAAACCAGTTGCAGACCGATTACAGACCAATTGTTCCATCTCTTTGGATTGTTTCTTAAGACAGGTTTTACTGTAATTGGTTCGAATCTGTTACAATGTAGCAGTTAAGCTTGATGAAACAAACGTTGGCCAGACTAGGTTAATGATCGAGTGTTAAGTAAAACATGTCCCATGAAAGGTGACAATGGTATGCATATACCATGTTGCCATGCTGGTTATCATATTCATAACTGTGATACATGGATACTTTGTCATCGTAATCTTACCAAACGCAGCACGAAGCGTACGTAACTCTGACATGTAAAATGTTGAATGAACAATTCATACTATATGAGGAAAGCAGTCGGATATAGGATAAGCATCACCCGACATGAACCTGTCCATAGTTTCTATAGGGAATTAACGTTCTATGACTGGAATAGGTTTCAATACATGTTAACAGTTTTCTTGGACTAGCAAAATACAGTTTAAGACGATGTTCAATAATTATTAAGAGGTCATACTTGAGATTCGTGTGAAAACGCAGCAATGTCTCAGATTCGAATGCCAAGACGCGAGGTAAGCATTCCTGAGGAGGAGAGTGACAGCGAAGGAAGCGACACCAATGAAGCTGTGGTTGTGGAACCCAGACGACGGCCGTCAAGGTAGACTTAACCCTTCGCTTGCTGAATTTTAAAATACATTTCTCCTTCCTTATCCATGCCCTGTTGTATAATTACATATATCTTCACTGTGTACAAGTATTTCGCTGTGCAATCACTGTTGTGGAGTGCATTGGTTGCACAATCAACTTGTAAATAGTGCATACCCTGATGAGACAGCTCCTGCAGGAGCTGTCTCATCTGGGTCTTCACTATTTACAGGTAGGTATATTGACGTGAATAGCAAGCGAAGGGTTAAAAACATAATATAAAAATATATAAAATGATAAATATACGATTGTTTGTTAATCAAGCGAGTTTAACAACTTTATCTGCACTATTTAAAGAAAAAATGAATGTTTCCCTGAAACGGTTGATTTTTGTTCTCGTTTCTTTTGTAAATCACATTCAGAGTAGCGAACAGTTTAAATCCAGAGTAAATTCCAAATATCAAAACTGTTTGCAAATCCCAACATGAGATCGTCCCATGTATAATTATCACAACAGTTTTACATACTTTTCATCACAGGAAGTGCTCACAAACTTGTTTTAAACAGGTGATCAAATATAGTCATTCATATTTTACCCTTTCCCTGCTAGTGACGCCTTTTCATTCCATTGCAATCAGAGTAGACCCAGAGCAGACGACTCCTGTAGGAGCCATTTGACAGGGTTTACTCTGTTTGGTTTGCTTATTGAATAATATATACCCATTCGACAGTATGAACCTTGGCTCAAAATACTTTAATTCATATACAATTATGAAACCTGAACTTAATAAATATTCATGACGTCATAATTTCGTAAAGGGGTTTACAGTATGTATCGAGCACTCACTAGCAGTGGAGGTATTTGTTTAAAGAATTGGTTTACAACGCTTTGTTTACTTTGCTCGTACAAATGGTCAATGTCTTTATATTTCTTTCTTCTCCACAGAATTTCGTTTTCAAAGCTATGGAAGTTTTCGGTCTTATCGGTAAGCCCTTCTCCGCGAGTTTCCAATTTAGACGTAAGTTTAATAAACTCTTCAGAAATAGTGTGTCGAAATATAGTTGCCTGTCGCAAATGTTAAAGCTGGGTAGAATTTCGTCAAGTTCCTACTGGGGTCGATTCTCAAGTTATGATTAATCCGTATCCCGAGGTGGAGCAAATGCTGTCTGCTCAAACACTGGGCCGTTTCAATTTTCCTTTATTCAGATACCTTTAGGTGTTTGAGAAACTGTTATCTGAGCGTCAAACAGCTTGGATCCTGGTGAGACGTCGAGTTGTCGAGTTGTCCGATGTCTCATTTGGATCCAGCCTGGCTGCAAATTCAAGTGACTCTTAATGGCATACAAGAACGATTTATCTTACGGAACACATTCTACGTCGATAGCACATGTATCCTTATTTAGATTTTCTGAATGAGGTTTTCGTTTTCTTTTTGAAAAGGAAGTCAGAGCTTTAAACAACTTCGTTTCCGATCAGATACCGAAGTCCTCTCCGTTCCATGTATCATTTCACATATAAAACATTCGCTTATGTAGCGTGTAACACTGACCTGATATTAGTAAGATCGCTTAATCCTTAACTCTATGAATATGCATTTACTTTTTTACATAATGGTATTTTGTTCAAAGGAATGTTTGACCATGGCATAAATTGTAGAAGCAGATCTTTATCATTTTTAAGCAAAGACGATCATGATCAGACAGCTCATACATTATCTGTCTGATCTGGGTATACCGTGTTTGCAAATGCTTGAAAATGCGTATTTATGGAGTAACGGGTTAACTGTTTATTCAATATTCTTTTAAGAAATAATGATTTGATGAATATTAAAGAAAATGATTTTATAGTGAGAAATGAAAACATGATTGATTGACCAAAGCAGAAGCATTTATAGAATCAGACCTATATTAAACACGGAGTATACCCTTATCAGACAGCTTCTCCGACAGCTGTCTGATCCGGGCCTGCTTTGTTTGGAAAGACGTATTTAAATCAAATAAGGTGTTAATTTGCCTTCCTTGTAAAATTATTTCAAAATACTAATACTGTAAACCCTCTGTATAACGACCACTAAATTGTGTTAATTAATTGGTATTTAGGGCAGGTGGCTGTAGGAGCGTTCTGTTTTACGTTCACCTTGCTTTAAGCAGCCACCTGCCGTTGACGCAAACTACTTTATGTATTCTAGTGGCCGTTATAGAGAGGTTTTACTGTATGTAATCATAATCAACCTATTTCATACAATAATCCGGTCAATAGTTCTATATGTATTCTGACATTTTCAGATCCCTGGAGGACTGCATGGTAAAACCCACATGGACGAACTTGAACGGATAGAGAGGCGAAACGTTATTGTATGTCGGGCTGCGTTTGGAATAATGCTTGTTTTAGCAATCACGCTGACAGTTCTTACCGTAACGTTTGCAATTAGAGCATCAGAGATTCAATACTGTGTCTATGATGAGAGTGATTTTGTAACAGCACGTGACCTTAAAAATCCAGATGTGTTTGATGACATAACTAGAGAGGAGTATGGAGCTGTAATACAATATCTCATGGACATTCATCACCTGAATTTAGTTCCATATGAAAATGCCAGTCTAACAGATGCTTACATTTTTCTAATAGAGTTGCATATGCCAGCTAAGGATAACACCTTACAATACCTGGACGAAGGGAGCAAGAAACCAGAGCGTACGGCAAAAGCCGTCATATACAGGGGGAATATTGACCCTCCAGTCGTCGAAGAATATCTTGTGTTTCCATTATATAAGCCACATGAGGCTGTTCGATATAAGAACCCATCGTTCCGGAATGATCACATACCATTTAGCAGTAGACCAATGGACTTCATAGAAGAAACAGCTTTACATGAAGAAATCATTTCTAGTGTTACTAAAGATCTATACGCACTTCTTATAGAAAGTTACAATCTTTGTTATCACAATTGTACAAAGAATGAAAACTGTATGGAAATCATGAAAGTGGCATCCCATGGCAGCACAAATACCAAACGACAATCATGGTTCAGCAGCTTCCGTTCTGTTGATGGATTTTACATTCATCCTCTTGGACTTGAATTTCTGATAGATCACACATCAACAAATACCAGTGAATGGTTTCTTGACTTAGTAGTATACAACGGACAATCATTTCCAAGTGTTAGTTCATTAATGGAAGCATTTAGGATAAAGAGTATTGTGTTATCACAAGAGCATCTGGACAATGAAGAGTATAATACTTATTCAACTTTGGAAGCGATGGAACCATTATCGTCAGATTCCAAACAAGGTCCATTTCTTTTTGAACCTGACGGGAAACGTTTCAAGGTAGTAGGCCAACAAATAGAATATAACAATTGGGCATTTAGATATCACATGCGCCCGTCTAACGGGTTGATGTTGTTCGATATCAAATTTGATAACGTAAGGGTAGTTTATGAGATCAGTTTACAAGACGTGCTGGTGTACAATACGGAATCACTACCAGGACAATATTCGACAAAAAGTTACGATACCCCGCACCTTTTTGGAACAGCGACTACCGAACTAGTTCGTGGAGTAGATTGTCCAGAATCCTCATTGTTTTTAAGTTCTGACATGTGGACAGTTACTGGTGAGATAGAAACAATTAAAAACAATATCTGCATTTTTGAAAACAATGGGGCGGTACCTCTACGGCGGCACTATGATGCTAACAGTCGCAGAGGCTTCAATTTCTACGGAGGTATCGCAGATTACCATTTAGTGATAAGAACGATTGCTACTGTGACAAATACTGATTATGTGTTTGATTACATGTTTTATACGAATGGTGTCATTATGATTAAAGTATACCTAGCTGGGTACGTGTTTGCGACATTCAGATTGTCAGAAGATCAACAATATGGGAGTGTCATACACGACCATGTTATCTCAAATGTGCACAAACATATGTTTAATTATAAAGTTGACCTTGACATCGCAGGAACTACCAATCGTTTTTCAACAATAGGACTTGCACTGACGAAAGGTACGGAACAGAACAATAACACGAGAATAACAAAGATAAGAAATATAATAAATAAAGAGACTAAGGACATCGATGTTGATCTTGACAATACACTTTATCATCTGTTTTACAATGCTGATGCAAAAGACGCATACGGTACTCAAAGAGCTTACAAGATACACAATGAGTCGCCCATCTCTATGCTTATGGTGGGTGATCAATTAGGAATGTCAACGAACTGGGTCAAATATCCTGTATCTGTCACAAAGAGGAAAGATGATGAACAAGCATCGTCGTCTATATATGCCACTAGAAAGGAGATCGATCCTGTTTTAGATTTTGAGCAATATTTTAATGACGAAAGTCTAGTAGACGAAGATCTTGTATCGTGGGTTACTGTAGGTTTTAACCACGTGCCTGGCACAGAAGACGTACCCGGAACGACCACTAATCTAAACCATGCTTCCTTTACTCTATCACCGCATAATTACCTAACTGAATGTCCAAGCGTACATTCAACAGATAATGTCTTTATCCGTCCAAATAAAATGGACAATTCCAAAGTAGATGTAAAAACCTACGGACATTCTTTTAGTGCAAGATGTGTTCCTAAAACAAAAGGACCATTCCATTTTGATGGTACCAGGAAATAATTTGCCACTGAAGGCAAACAACAGTGTTCATTCTGCTTTAATTGTACAAGAAAATAATATATATTCATGTTGACTAAATTTCAAATTGACCATTACCGATAGTATCATTTGATTCGGAAGAACAAAATAAACTTGTTCTTCAATTGTTGTTTGCATCTTGTTTCATTTTCCCTAAATGCATTGTTTGCACTGTTCCATTGTTCTACTGCTTACGGCAACACGGTATGAGTATCCTGTTTGAAACATTAACCCTTTACTCCATAGGCTAGTTTCAGATCCAACCACTTTGAATAAATCTACCGAAAAGGAGCATTAACTAGAGAAAAGGAAAATTTTAGGATTTTGTTGAAACCTTGTGATAAATAGAGCAATTGCTCCTATAGGAGCAAATGTTCTATTTATCACAATGGTTTAATAAAGTGAATTTTACAGAGGCGTAGAAAGGCGTATTTATGGAGGAAAGGGTCAATACAAACAGTTTGTCGTCCGATGAGACGCCGAACATTTTATTCTATTTTAAACTCTTAACCATTTCCCTGTTCAACATGCATGTAAGAATTAATGACATCATCGATATTAATAAGATTATTTTTATAATGAAATATGAACACAAAACATTTCAGCCAAGACAGAAACAGAGAATATAGAATCAGTTGACATAAGCAAACAGACCAGACCCTGATCAGACGGCTCCTACAGGAGCTGTTTGATCTAGGTCTACTATATTTGCAAATGCGTTGGTAAGGATTGACTTGAATGAAAAGTATATTTGAATCGAATGAGACAATACCGGTATATCAGACAAAAAAGTTTATTTCATGTACGATACGTTTACACACTACGGTCGTTATAATATCTCATAACCCTCCCTACTCCATAAATACTCAATTTAAAGGTTTTGCAAACAGAGTGAGTCCATATCACACGACTCCTGTATGGGCCTTCTAATAAGAGTATGTTATGTTTGGTTAGATATTAATGTAGATCTCATTTCTACAGTTTCTGCCATTGACACATATTCATTATGTTCACATTCTACAGTTTCTGCCATTGACACATATCCATATGTTCACATGCTATTGCAAATATTCATGTGGTCATTTTGTTTTACACGCATTTTCACAGAGTGAAGAATAAATTGTAAATGATAATGTCCGTCTGCAACTTTGTTCTAGACGCGTAAATGCATTTTAACACTTCGCTTGCTATTCACGTCAATATACCTACCTGTAAATAGTGAAGACCCAGATGAGACAGCTCCTGTAGGAGCTGTCTCATCAGGGTCTGCACTATTTACAATTTGATTGTGCAACCAGTGCACTCCACAGCAGTGATTGCACAGCGAAAAATACTTGTACACAGTGAAGATATATGTAATTATACAACAGGGCATGGGTAAAGAAGGAGAAATGTATTTTAAAATTCAGCAAGAGAAGGGTTAATACAGAAGGACATGTCTTATACAACTATCAAAAACTATCTAAGTACAGGGACCATGCTTATAAAGATTTTTAGTTGAGTCTGAGTTTGTTCTCAAGCTTTTGATTGGTCAGATTTGAGCCTTTGGCTCAAATCTGACCAATCAAAAACTTGAGAACGAACTCAGACTCAACTAAAACGTTTTATAAGCATGGATACTGGTCAGTAAGACAAGTGGTAGCTTAATGCAGGTCAAAAGCCATGCAGAACGTTCCTATAGGAGATTTCATCATCACCTTTATTAGCATCCACCTACTTTTAAGAGTTCTGTGTCCAACCAATATAAGACCGCCTAGAACAGGTTCTACTGTATGTGCCTTTAGCAGTGGGTAACTCGGCGTTGTAATTTGCCTGACATCGAATCCCTTTTAACACATGACTTCTATTAACCCATACAATGCTGAATGTACAAATGGACTAATCCAAAATTCAAACAGATCAAGCTTACGGTGAATATGTATGGATTTTTCTAACGAAAACAGTAACGTGACAAATAGTGCAGACCCTGATTAGAGGGCTCCTCTTGCAGTCGACTCATCTGGGTGTAAACAGTTTGCTAAGGAAGTGCACAATGACTCGTTTCCCGCATTGTAAGGGCTAATAAAAGCAACAGTCAACACTGTTACCATTTACACAACAGTCAACACTGTTACCATTTACACAACAGTCAACACTGTTACCATTTACACAACAGTCAACATTGTTACCATTTACACAACAGTCAACACTGTTACTATTTACACAACAGTCAACACTGTTACCATTTACACAACAGTCAACACTGTTACCATTTACACAACAGTCAACACTGTTACTATTTACACAACAGTCAACATTGTTACCATTTACACAACAGTCAACACTGTTACCATTTACACAACAGTCAACACTGTTACCATTTACACAACAGTCAACACTGTTACCATTTACACAACAGTCAACATTGTTACCATTTACACAACAGTCAACATTGTTACCACTTACACAACATTCAACACTGTTACCATTTACACAACAGTCAACACTGTTACCATTTACACAACAGTCAACATTGTTACCATTTACACAACAGTCAACATTGTTACCACTTACACAACAGTCAACACTGTTACCATTTACACAACAGTCAACACTGTTACCATTTACACAACAGTCAACGCTGTTACCATTTACACAACGCTGTTACCATTTACACAACAGTCAACACTGTTACCATTTACACAACAGTCAACACTGTTACCATTTACACAACAGTCAACACTATTACCGTTACCATTTATACAACAGTCAACACTGTTACCATTTACACAACAGTCAACACTGTTACTATTTACACAACAGTCAACATTGTTACCATTTACACAACAGTCAACACTGTTACCATTTACACAACAGTCAGCACTGTTACCATTTACACAACAGTCAACACTGTTACCATTTACACAACAGTCAACATTGTTACCATTTACACAACAGTCAACATTGTTACCACTTACACAACAGTCAACACTGTTACCATTTACACTACAGTCAACACTGTTACCATTTACACAACAGTCAACATTGTTACCATTTACACAACAGTCAACATTGTTACCACTTACACAACAGTCAACACTGTTACCATTTACACAACAGTCAACACTGTTACCATTTGCACAACAGTCAACGCTGTTACCATTTACACAACGCTGTTACCATTTACACAACAGTCAACACTGTTACCATTTACACAACAGTCAACACTGTTACCATTTACACAACAGTCAACACTATTACTGTTACCATTTACACAACAGTCAACACTGTTACCATTTACACAACAGTCAACACTATTACCGTTACCATTTACACAACAGTCAACACTGTTACCATTTACACAACAGTCAACACTGTTACCATTTACATAACAGTTTACGCTGTTACCATTTACACAACAGTCAACACTGTTACCATATCATATAAACATGATTCATAAAGCGTACTAAACAAACAATTAGACTGTTGGTGATCACGATAACCTTAGTTACCAAGTCCATGTTAACCATAGTAACAGTTCAATCAGAGATCCAGATAAGATGCGTAAATTAAACATTTTCAAGAATAACTTCTTCGAGACGATTCTAAAAAGTGGTCACAAGATAGGGTTTGGTGGAGAAATGAAGATTTTAGTTCTTGAGTATGCACGTTTATCTGTTGCTCTGTTAATCTGCATTGTGCAACCAATACTCTCAGGAGTCATCCCTGAAAACGTATTCGTTGTCCTGCTGTAAAGGGGTTTTTATTTAACCAACTTGCATTATTAAAGGTTTCTTGTGTACGCATGTTTGATATCATGGAATGCATTATAAAGCTCATTCAACAGCACTACCCTTGTAACATTATTTTCCACTTGAGTTACCAACACAATTCAGTTGATTAATAGAAAATGATGGAGTTGTTAGTCCGCCCATGAGCGTAATACATTCAGTGTCAGAGGATCCAGTACGTCAAAGCCGTCAACTAAGATTAGCTATAGTCGCAAAATCAGGAAAAGTGTACTTGAGGCGGCACTCGCAAACAATAATTCTGTAAACAGAAGTGTAGCTCCATTTAACAAATTTTAATGATATTTTTTTCCTTTCTTTTATAATTATATCTTAGAGTTTGACGAAGATTTTCGGTCAATAGTCAAGCCAGATATTTCTAATTTTTTGCTGTATTTTATTGTTAAGAGTCCGACATCAACTACTTAAATTCACTTAGAGTTCGAAATTAATCATTAAGAGTTTACATGGCATTGCGCATGTACTGAAACCCTTACAAGTATTATCTTCGCGAAAAAACACCTGATAGAAAATGAAAGGTGATCAAAAGTCCCCTGATCAAAACATCCTTTGTCATAAATCCCTCCACCTAAAACAGGGGTGCCATGATTGGCATCAGCATCCAAACTGTGTGTAACATTTGGTATCGCAAAATATACATACAATATTTCAAACAGGATTTTGTAGTGTTACTGTGTAAAAAAGGTTTCAGTTATTAAGCGGGTTACAAGATAATATTTTGTACAGAAAATGTTTATACGATTGTTTGTTACAGCTTCGATTTTTTCTTGATGTGGTAGTAGAAACAGTTTATTCATAAATGGAGATCAGTAACATATAAACATATAACAATATAAATAGTATATACATACGTGTAGTATCAACCCTAGATCTTAGCAGAGTTACTGTTAAGTAAAACATCATTACATACTAATGTACAAAACGGTACAAAATAGATACTTAAAATGACCATACATTTACATTTACAAGGCCATCGAATCAATAACATATATAATCTGTCCCTGTATCATTTAACCCGTTTCCTGCCGAACGCGACTTCACTGGTATTTGCAAACAGTTTAGATCCAGATCAGACATCACGTAGTGAGGCGTCTGAACTCGATCCAAACTGTTTGCCACTCGTCTCAAGTATGTTCACACTAAAATGCAAGATTTCATTAGCCAAATATCATTAAACACCCCCGTATAATCTCCAACGAAACGAAAATAGGAGAAGTAATGCGAGTGTCCATTACTTCGCGAACGAAAGGTGAGGTGCATATAGTTAAGGTATGCACATAAGTATGCCTATGACGGATGAAACAACATACATGTAATACCTACATGGGATGAAATACAATGCACCCGTGTATACTCTCCAACGAAACGAAAACATGAGTAGTAATACAAGTACGGTTATCAAATGGTTGAAAACGAGGCAAGTACAAAGAAACAGACACTCAAAATAAGATGGAATAGGAACCTTATAGAATGGTATCCGTTTAATGCAGGGCAAAGTGTAGAGCAAGAAACTCTTTTTGGAGCTTCCTGCATCACACATGTCCCGCCCTAAGCAGTAAACTGTACTTGAGACTTGGAAACTTCTTCATTAATTGGCTATTTAATACAAGTTTCACCGTAAACCAGTTAACCACAGAAGATATGAGCACACTACTATTTTCCATATGCTACGATGAAGTTCAACAAAATTTACATGAGTTAATGTCAAAGTTTCATTGAAATTGTGTTACGCCTATGTCCTATTGGCATCCATGGGATCAAAAATTGAAAATTGGGAAATTCTGAAATTTTCTAAAAATTGAATTTCAATTTACACTTATCTGGAATACCCATAAACATGTCTTTTGCATGTCAATCATTTTTATAAACTTTTCCGTTTCCCACTATGTCCAATATTGAATAGATTTTCAGTATCCTGAACAAAAAATATATGTTGAAAACTTTTTTTGTGTGAAAAACAACGTTTTTCACTTTTTTATCCATGAATGTGACTAACACTCTCACATGTAAAAATGTCCTCTTAATCTGTTTATTAAACCTCTAACAATAACTACTGCAAAGTTCGTTGCGATTAAGCAACATTTATAAAAGACACGAAGTGCGAAAGTTGTGTAGTGCATTCATTGATCTCTATGGGAAACTATTTAGTGGCCCTTACATTATTTTTTGGAGTACATGTATACAGGGTGTCCCAAAAATACGGAACCCGTGATATGCAAGTTATCCCATTTCTGTCAATATTGCCAACTTAAATTAAATGTATATACATGTAGCTTAGTAGAGACAACATTTTGTCATATATTGTCTAAATTTTGTCTAAACATATTCAATGTTTTTAAGATATCAGCATTTAACCGAAAGCATCCAAAGCTCCATATTTTTACTTGAAATAGGCATGGACTATGCAATGTACGTATATCGCGTTAAAACAGAATTTAGATACATTAATTAAAGTACTCATATCTTTAAAACCAATGCATATTTTTAAGATAAATTTGGCAGACATATGCACAAATGACATATCTACAAATCTAAATATTTACATTTTAAGGTGTCCGATTACATTGGTTAAAATACACATTTGTTCCAGGGTTCCGTTCTTTTTGTGACACCCTGTATAAATATAGCTTTATTTGAGTCTCATCTGTGCACAGAATATATGAACAGAGGCACCAACTTTACAATACATAGTAGAATGAAGTACACAATCATCCCAAAATTAAGTATAAGAGACTATCACAGTTCAAAGACATACAGAAAACATCACACATTTAGATAAAGTATGCAATACTACATGTATTAGTTAAACCATGTGGTTGCTGCTAATCGTTGTATAAAACACTGCAATAAGAGGAGAAGAAATAGAATTTGAATTACTGTGTTAGATCCAATTTCTCAAGAATCTATTAGCTAAAGACTGACACACTGGTTCATGCCAAACTGTGAAAAAGCTCTGAGAATAAAAGGTTGGATTCTTTGATTGATAGAGGCGCCTTTTGATATCCTTGCAAACATAGTAGATCCAGATCAGGCAACTCCTTAGGAGTTGTCTGATTTAGATCTGCTCTGTTTACTTCATATACAATGATATAGATCTGGTTCAAAATATCTGCCATGATCGAACTTGTCCTTGAGCCATTATCAAAATGCCACTATCCATATGCGTCATTTGAGTCACGTTGTCTCTGAATTGCATGACCACGCGTGTTACACAGCGTGAGTGCGCGTGAGGTGAATAAAACCTGTCATTAGCATTGGTATATGGAAAATAACCCTAACGATCTACACATAGATCTGCCACCGCCTTTCAAATGCGGGGTCTGATCAGATTTAACACTATTGCCACACAAACCAGAAAATGCAATAAGCTCTGATTGGGTGACAAAAAGTATACAATCTGATCAGACACCGGGTTGTAAAGGCGATTCTATAAATATTTTTCGAATTGACCTTTAACTTGCTGACTAAATGTCCGCCCTCTCAATCGTAAAACTGTTTCTGTTTCTTTAAAAACAAGATTGGTACATGTATATAATAGACTTGTGTGATCACGGTCTGTATCTCTCCTCAGTTGGATAATGAGATAATATATAAACATATAATTACAGATTAGAACCAGGGTCTCTCCTCAGTTAGATAAAGAGATAATACAGATTAATGCGCATCTTATCTACAAACCGTTGAATATTTCAGGTACCAACACAGTTGCCATTTTTCACTTCTAAAATGCATCATTTCTTCACATTCTTTACAGAAATTCAGATTGTCAATTATTTTGGGTTCTAGTGAGACGCCGATTTACTCGACGTCTCATCTGGATCCAAACTGTTTGCAACTGTAAACACCAATCGTCACCAATGTTAAATGGGTTAACCCGTACCCTGAAAGATGTGCCTGTTCATGCTTTTGCAAATAGAGAAGACCCAGGTTATAAAACGCAGAATAATTATAATTCGTGATGCCGTTATTACTGGCGCAAATACAGGTACACTGTTAACCATAAATACGATGAATATATTGTGTGGACAATTTATGTAAAATTAACGTGATGATCGGTTTGCGTTTGATCAAGATCACTCGGCAAATGAATATTCTACAAGTGGTCAGTTAACCCTTACCCCGCTGTGAAAAGAAAATATCGGCACAATTTGGGGTCTGATGCAGCTTGTCTGTTTCCGATTAGATTAAACTTTAGAAAAAATATTGACCGAGTTTGCAACAGCTTGGATCCTGATTAGTTACTAGGCGCCTTATATGGATTCAATCTGATCCAAGCTGATCCAAACTGATTCAAGATAATTCAAGCTGTTTGCAAAGGAGAGCAAAGTCGCGCATAGATGGATAAGTGTAAAGACATTTAGTGACCCCAACGATCAGACATTCGGTGACCCCGGCGTTTGCTTCGGCACTAAAACATTCCTTTGTTTCAATTCTAAACACTCTTGTTCTTCCATTTATTTTCAAAACTAGTTCTATGGTGTCAAACAGTTTAGACCATACCGAGACGCCGGGTACTGGAGTCATACTAGTGTCCAGATCCCAATGAGTCGCTGAGGTACTGGTGCCATACCAGGGTCCAGATCCCAATGAGTCGCTGAGGTACTGGTGCCATACCAGGGTCCAGATCCCAATGAGTCGCTGAGGTACTGGTGCCATACAAGGGGCCAGATCCCAATGAGTCGCTGAGGTATTGGTGCCATACAAGGGGCCAGATCCCAATGAGTCGCTGAGGTACAGGGGTCATACTAGTGTACAGATCCCAATGAGTCGCTGAGGTACTGGTGCCATACAAGGGGCCAGCTCCCAATGAGTCGCTGAGGTATTGGTGCCATACAAGGGGCCAGATCCCAATGAGTCGCTGAGGTACTGGTGCCATACCAGGGTCCAGATCCCAATGAGTCGCTGAGGTACTGGTGCCATACCAGGGTACAGATCCCAATGAGTCGCTGAGGTATTGGTGCCATACCAGGGTCCAGATCCCAATGAGTCGCTGAGGTACTGGTGCTATACCAGGGTACAGATCCCAATGAGTCGCTGAGGTACTGGTGCCATACCAGGGTCCAGATCCCAATGAGTCGCTGAGGTACTGGTGCCATACCAGGGTACAGATCCCAATGAGTCGCTGAGGTATTGGTGCCATACCAGGGTCCAGATCCCAATGAGTCGCTGAGGTACAGGGGTCATACTAGGGTCCAGATCCCAATGAGTCGCTGAGGTACTGGTGCCATACCAGGGTACAGATCCCAATGAGTCGCTGAGGTACTGGTGCCATACCAGGGTCCAGATCACAATAAGTCGCTGAGGTACTGGTGCCATACCAGGGTCCAGATCCCAATGAGTCGCTGAGGTACAGGGGTCATACCAGGGTCCAGATCCCAATGAGTCGCTGAGGTACTTGGGTCATATCAGGCCCCAGATCCCAATGAGACGCCGAGTACTGGAGTCATACCAGGGTCCAGATCCCAATGAGTCGCTGGGATACTGGTGCCATACCAGGGTCCAGATCCCAATGAGTCGCTGGGGTACTGGGATTATACCAGGGTCCAGATCCCAATGAGCCGCTGGGGTACTGGGGTCATACCAGGGTCCAGATCCCAATGAGTCGCTGGGGTA
This sequence comes from Azorinus chamasolen, assembly GCA_963576725.1. Lineage (NCBI taxonomy): Eukaryota > Metazoa > Mollusca > Bivalvia > Cardiida > Solecurtidae > Azorinus > Azorinus chamasolen. Next base: position 4,499,877 of record OY755248.1, on the reverse strand, counting down.
CTGGGGTCATACCAGGGTCCAGACTGTTAGCAAATGGCATAATTGATTAGCCCTGCTTTTTAAAAGAAACGGAAACCCGTGTATATTTTAGAACTGAAACTGACGACATTTCTACATACGAAAACTATTTATATGTTGCATGCAAAGAGGTCAAACAATAACAGGCAATGTCAAAAAGTTTGGATCCTGATGAAACTCCAAATTCCACTGGATCCAACATGCTTACAGAAGCATCGCGTGATAACTCTTTGGGTGCCAAAGTATGTTTAATTTGCAATTATTATCGTCTTCTTTGGTTTCAGCTTGGACTTTCCTTCAACTCTTTTCAAACATTACTGGAAATGTCAAATTGTGATGAGACACAGAGTTACTCGGTGTTGTATCTGAAGCCAAACTGTTTACTAAGGTAATCACATATTCGCCATAAGAGTCGCTCTCCGATTTAATCGTTCTGGTTCATTTAAATTATTCAGGATATATGTAACTATGTATCGACCCGTTCAATGTCAACATGCATAGTCCCTGTATAGGAAAGCCGTTTGCATTCAAACCAGATGACCGCTGACTGAAAAGCCCTTGGTCTTGCGTGTTTCCTTATCCGAGTGTATAAAGAATGTCGGCTAATATTTTCATCTGGTTCAATTTTGATTAGTTCTGTTACGATCAGTCGTTTGAGAAACTGTTCCTCGAGTGTCAAACAGCTTGGAGCCCGGAGTGTCACCGAGTGACTCGGCCTCGTATCTGGTCGAGTGTCAAACAGCTTGGAGCCCGGAGAGTCACCGAGTGACCGGGCGTCTTATCTGGTCGAGTGTCAAACAGCTTGGAGCCCGGAGAATCACCGAGTGACTCGGTCTCGTATCTGGTCGAGTGTCAAACAGCTTGGAGCCCGGAGAATCACCGAGTGACTCGGCGTCGTAAATGGATCAAGGCTAATTGAAAATATGCACGAGTTATATCACAGATTAATCAATCGCGTTTAACCCTTTCACCGCTACCAATGTCGCATAAATGCACCACGACAAATAGTGCAGTCCCAGATCAGACGCCGCCTTTTCAAGGCTGCGTCTGATCAGGAACTTCACTTTTTGTCTCGATCTCTATTTCTATATCTTTGCTTTATTCCTTGAGAAGTTTACATTTATTTTATATCTCATTTCCTTATTTTACTGAATGATTTAACACACTTGGATTACAGATGACAATTCGAAATGTGGAGCCGAAAGGGTCAATTGATTTACAATCAGAGTAGATCCAGATCAGTCTGGTTCTGTAGCAATCGTCTGATCAGTGTCTGCTCTGTTTGTTTATGGATTATTTGAGATCTCACTAGATACAGGTTGTGTCATTGTCAACAGTTCCCTAATTCAGTGATCCTTTATAAATATCAACGTGTGTACGTACTATTTACACACAAATTATTATTGCGGAGATAATACAAGGGGTAATTGTATTATCTCGCGGACTTCGGCTCGAGAGAGAGAATTGCTGTTAACCCTTTCCCTCAGATTGACGACTTTTGACGACACTGTAAAAGTCACATGTTGAAACCATTGTGATAAATAGAGCATTTGCTCCTATAGGAGAAATGCTCTATATATCAAACTACAAACTTCTAAAAAAAAATCCTTTTCTCTAGTTAGTTATCCTTTTCGGTTGATTTATTCAAAGAGATTGTATCTAAACGAAGCCTATGAGGTAATGTGTTAATGGCTATTGTCCCACTTTAAAACTGCCGTCTGCTCATCTCGTGTCTGTTGCATTTTTGGAATTTTATTATTGTGATCTTTACGTTGTAGTGCCAAACATGGACTGATCACCTTTTGCTTCATTCAGAGCTAGAGTAGCAGCATTCCGCATTGAAACAGGCCTATATGAGAACATAACTGCTCATAGATAGCAGCAATCCGCATTGAAACAGGCCGATATGAGAGCATAACTGCTCGTAGAGTAGCAACAATTCGCATTGAAACAGGTCGATATGAGAACATAACTGCTCATAGAGTAGCAACAATCCGCATTGAAACAGACCGATATGGGAGTATAACTGCTCATAGATAGCAGCAATCCGCATTGAAACAGGCCGATATGAGAGCATAACTGCTCATAGAGTAGCAACAATCCGCATTTAAACAGACCGATATGAGAACATAACTGCTCATAGAGTAGCAACAATCCGCATTGAAACAGACCGATATGGGAGTATAACTGCTCATGATAGAACATAAACGTAGTGTGAGGAGTGTGTCGAGGATGAATAGCATTTATTATTAGTAAAATGTATTACACTGTTCACTGTATGGCAAAGTAAGAGACTGTTTGTTTGAAAAAAGGTATTCTGATTAGTCCAGAAGTTTGCAACATTAGTGATATAGATCAATTTAATCTCTTATTCACAAACCCAGACATGATTCTTTGCCAAAAGTTGATATAATATTTTACAACGTTGACTATTGTTTGTATATAAATAGATACAATGTACCTTATGAACACATAGCTAAAACCTGCATCTATGCTAGAATTCATTTAAGTGAAATAGTGTCACAGTCTCGTGTACGTCACGTTGACGGGGTAGGTATGCGGCGGCCGCGTATGGAAATGTATAAAAAAAAAAATACGTGTATTATGATAATTTGATTGACGAGAGTGTTTCTTCATGCCTCCGTGGGTATGTTTTTCCAGCATGGCGTGTATGGGACCCTGGATTTACGGTGTCGAGATGTTGACAGGGGAGACAAATGAGATGCGGTCTAGTTCCTCACATGGTCGAAGATTTGTCTCCCTTGTTTAATACACATTCGGTTTATGGCATTGGGTATGAATGAATGAATGAATGAATGAATGAATGAATGAATGAATGAATCTATAACTTAAGAGACAGGGCAGAGTAGCCATATAATGCACGTTTAAATCGATTAAAACAAACCGAATGCGAAGACTAGTTTGAAAAGTGAAATATGACATTACAATTGCACATACCAAGAACAGAAACTTTCACAGAAACTTTCCATTCTGGGATTACTCAACTGTTAACCCCACGTTTTACTCTGTACATAGTCTGTACTCATATAACACATGAAAAATCATAGTGATAGATATAAGAAAGTGGTTTATCAACACAACACTGTATGTACAGTATATGTTATGGAAAGTATAAAGATATTGTTCACACATTTCAAACAGGACAAACACAATTCAGAAACTCCTGCAGGGCTTTTCTGATACGGAATTGCTTTTTTGTTAATGTATAAGACTAAATCTGTAAATCATCATTGTTAAATGGTGGCTATTTTACACTGAATTATAACAGAAGAAACTTTGACCTCATAATAGAAATTATTTCGAACAACAAGATGACTAGACATGGTACAATAATTCTATGTGCAGATGACGTTAACAATAATATATAAAGAGATAAGTGTAGAGATTGTTTTAGTTGTTGTTGGTGGGTCTTACATAGTAACTATAAAATGTTTAAAAGAAAAAAGTCGAGAATAACTAGAGTGACTTTGAAATGATAGGGAAAATGGTTATGAACAAAACAATCTAACATGATATGTACAAATAGTGCTAAGCTTCAGATAGTGACTCAGAACAGGCGATATTAATTCAGCACTCTGTATGAAAAAGACAGTGCTGAATAAATAACACTTGTAATGTGAACATTAGTCTTTAGATTGAAGAGAACACGTCAATTATAGTAGACTTTAAGAATTAACTTCAAAAGATTTCACACTAATGTTTTACAAGATACGTTGGTGTACTAAAACGCTATTGCTTTACAAGATAGAGTTATATCTTGGTAAAAAGACATATATCTATTTTGTACTGCTAATTGTTAATGACTAATGAAAATGCTAACAAGTCATTCAAATTTATGTAGGGTTCAAAACCTATTATCAGCAATATTTAAAATGAACTAGCCCAAAGGGTCCTTTTGAGAAATATCTATATTCCATTAGAATAAGAATAATTTTGTCTTCAAATAGGTTTTGGTCTGCGTTTGCTACAGTTTGCTAAATAAGCATGTACAATAACAAGTTCTAACTGTAAAATACCTAACTACACAACAATATGTGAAAAATGTTATGCGTACACCTCTAGCTTGCTATGATGTAGGGATATATGCTTGTACAGTAAAACCTCTCTATAACGGCCACTAATTTATATCATGTATTTTGTGTTAAAGGCAGGTGGTTGCTTAAAGCAATGTGAAAGTAAAACAGTACGCTCCTATAGAATTGTTCTGCTTTACTTTCACCTTGCTTTAAGAAGCCACCTGCCGAATATACCCACTAATTAACACAATCTAGTGGCCATTATAGAGAGGTTTTACTGTATTATAAAATTGATGTTGATGAAGCTAGTACAGGTGATGCTTACCGCGTGTGTATGCTGTGGAGATTTAGGCTGTGGTCATAGCTAATCAATACGATATGAATGCAAATCACCATCAGTCTGTCTTATGGTGGCATAAAGATTCACATTCTTATGCATGAACTTTGAAACTTACCAACTTTCCTGTTTCCCTATAGTTTGGCTCATTTGCATTGTCAAGTTACATACACACAATTGGTAGTGTTAAAAGTGAACTATAATTCACAGTATATAGAAAGACATATTTTTGCAATAACCTATTATAGTTTTATGTAAGTGCAACTCTTCAGCTTAAACAATCCATCAATGATTTGATCATGGATGGTCTTTGCTCTATTAAATATTTTTATTTTGCCTGGAGCCACGATTTACAATTCTTAGTATCTTAGTTAAATACGTCTCTTTTATGGCAGTTTTTATCCCTTAGCCTGCTATGAAAATGATGTTTGCTTAAATGTCGATCTGTTACAATTTGCATGTACATGTACATTCGATTCGCCCAAGCTTTAATCCTTTCCCTCATATAAACGTGTTTCCATGCATCTGCAAACAGAGTAGACCCAGATCAGACGGTTCCTAGAGGAGCCGTCTGATCAGGGTCTACTCTGTTTGCTAATAGAATTTCAAAGATCTGTGTATTTACTTTCTAAAATGGCCACAATGCTCCATCTTCCATATTTCATAATAACATTTTAGTTCATGAATATTCAGTAGGTAATGAAATCTGTAATAAACATAGAACAGGAAAAGGGTTAAAGAAACGATTTATCGAGTGTCAAACAGCTTGTACCATGATGAGACTCTTGATCTAAGTTGTTTGCAAATGCCAGTCAGACCACCTTTAGCAGGCGAATAGAACATGTTTTGTAAGGATGAATGTTCGTATCTTTTAACTTATGTATTGAAATACCAATGTTTTCTTATGTGCAAATGTATAACATTTACTGTGAAAATTGTAACATGTTATTGACGAGACGTTAACCTGATATAAATATAATTGAATAATTCCAATCCAGCAACGTTTACACAAAATCGCCGAATCTGATTAGTTGAAATTTGCCGTTCATTTTTCAATGAATGTAAAGAGCTGGTTCTGTACCGTTGCTCCATGATTTACATGAAGTCGGTAACCAGTAGCCGATACACTATGGAACTAATGTTTTTATTATGCATGAAGTTCTATTTATATTTTCTATTTCTATCCCTTGAAACCGTGTTGACGTAGAATTATTGGGAGAAAAATGTTGTTTCAAGAAGTTTTGTGGAGCGCGTATTTTGAATTTTAAGTGTAAAGAGTGAAATTTATGGTAAAAAGCAAGTGATTGTATATCAAGAGCCAGCAGAGCCTGGCGGCTCGCATGGTATAGAGAGAAAAGGACGAGGTGAACTTCTGGGAGGTGGGGTACAGTGATTTTTTTTTCGGATGAAGGTAAAGTGGTGATCGGCAGTGATAACGATAACCGTGTGTTGATTTGGAGAAAAAAAGCGAAGGCTACAGACCATAATCAATGCCATAGTGGTATGGCCACTCTGCCAGTAATAACAAGACACCTCCCCGTCAAATCAGTTATTTCTGTTTACCAGGCCAGAAATAAAATTCTAGATCCAATTCTTTACCTGCACAATCCACAGGTGTTTGTCGTGTGCTACCCCCCCCCCCCCTACCTGCCTATCTGCTACCCCCCTCTGCAACCTCACAGAAAGATATTGGTCAAAATTATCTCAAACATGTCAAAATATTGTCAAAATACAATAACACGAAATTTTGAAGTATACTGAAAAAAAAAATTCACATCAATATAATATAATAACAAGGTAGGTATCTCTGAGCACTGAAAATTGACATGCGGCCACTAAAAGTGCCATAACTTTGTCAATTTCCCGTGTCTTCTCCAAAACTATGGCTTATATTTCGTGGGAGGGATGCCTCGAAATATGTAATCAAACGAAACCACCATTGTACGACAAATTCATTTGAAAACAAGCCTTTAATTCTCAAAATAAGTTGGTCGGCTCCGATCTGATAGACCCGAAAGTCCGAAAGTCACATTTGACAAGAGTGAAACTAAATATATTCACCGGTTACCGAACAAATGCTGTAATATATCAGTGATACACATTGTTTTAAATATATTTCCTTAACGAAATGGTGTAGATTTACATGATTATGGTAAGAATAATCCTTTTTGTCGGTTGAAATTAACGGAGCAATAAAATTGTCACGATCATCGAGACGGTCGCAAAGGCGAATAGCGTTAACGATAATATTAGAAGTTATCCGCATGAGACACACCTCCACGTTCTTTCGGGTCTATCAGATCGGAGCCGACCAACTTATATTGAGAATTAAAGGCCTGTCTTCAAATGAATTTGTCTTACAGTGGAGGTTTCGTTAATACCATGTCTCGAGGCATCCCTTCCACGATATATAAGGCATAGTTTTTGAGAATACATGGGCATTTGACAAAGTTACGGCACCTGTAGTGACTGCATGCCTATTTTCTGTGGTCAGAGATACCTACCTTGTTATTATCTATTACATTGATGTGAACAAAAAAAATCAGAATTTTTTAGTGCACTTTTAAATGTTATTTTATGGTATTTTGACAATGTTTTGACATTTTTGAGATTGTTTTGGCCAATATTCAATATGTTTCTGTGTAGTTGCAGACGGGAGGGGGGAGGGGGGTGGCCGGGTAGTGGGGTAGCACACGACAAACACCTATGGCACAATCACCGGGATTTTGAAATTTTGAGGATTTGGACACGTATTCCACCGGTCTATGTTCAGAGCTTATACAGATCGATTTCAAGGGGGATTATACAAGTTATTCGATTAAGATAAAATATGACAAGGTAGGACATGTGTTGAAATAATTACGTTTATTGCTTTTTAGTTATTGTTAACTTCGATTTGTTGCAACTAGGACAATCTATGATACGTCATCTATGACGTAGGATACAACACACAAAGTATGTTTTGTCTTGTGGCTTTACCGTTTCGTATTTGATGATGTTTGGTGCGGTGTCAGTTCGTATGTGGCTCTCCCTGTTTGACTATTTTTCCATAGTTGTTAGAATGTGTACTGATTGAATTCCTACGCACGGCACTTAAACTAGCCAATGTCAAAATTGTTTTTATGTCTACATGTAATAATTTTTAAAAAGGCAGATGGATGGAATGATAAAGATTGAATTACATTTTTGTTGTGTTCATCGATGTATAAATCCCGACCTGATCACACACAACTTTTTACATGAATTCCTTTCGGAATTTACGTGTTTTCTGGGTCATTGACAAACGTTCGTTCACCCCGATTTCACTATATCACATCGATAACCTGGCAATTAGCAGTTAAAAAATGGCCTGGTTCAATAAAACGAATCAATTCTATCACTCATCTCCAAGTTTTAGCTCCCCCCCCCCCCCCCCCCCCATCAAAAGAATGATGTAAAACTAACGAGTTTTGTCAGTTAGCTTCAAATCGTCGAGGAAGGAGTCATTGTACTTGACGTCACGGATTTTCCAACTTTTTATTCGCTCATCCAATGAAATGGCTCCATTCAAATTTGTTGCAAAATGGCACCATCCGAAATAGAAACATAACGGCAGACGGAAAGGCCGCTGTTGCTAGTTGATTACTTATTTAGAGGACAAAACAAATGGAGATTGGTGATATAATTGAGTTGTTTTATTGAACCACGCCATCTTTTGAACTGAAAATCGCCAGGTTATGGCTGTGATATAGTGAGACCGGGGTGAACGAGCGTTTGTCAATGACCCAGAAAACACGTGAAATTTTGAGAAAATCACTGTTGGATTGATAATTGCGCGTAAGTTACCGTCAGAAGATTATATTTATTTGATAGTAAAATATATTGGCTTTCAACAGCCGAAAGAATAACGAAATTATCATTTAAATTGTAAGAGTTAGTCATATTTGTTCTCGTGGTACACGGATATCCGTTCTGCCAGTTGGAATCCTTGTTATTATATAGTACATATAGACCCCCATGAAGCGGTCCAGAGAAAGTGAAGACTATATGTAATTAAAAACAAGAAGCAAATACATGTATATAGATGGACAAACAGACAGACAGACAGATCTATAGATAGATAGATAGATAGATAGATAGATAGATAGATAGATAGATAGATAGATAGATAGTAGATAGATAGATAGATAGATAGATAGATAGATAGATAGATCGATGGAGGGATAAATGGATGGATGGATGGATGGATGGATGGATGGATGGATGGATGGATGGATGGATGGATGGATGGATAGATAGATAGATAGATAGATAGATAGATAGATAGATAGATAGATAGATAGATAGATAGATAGATAGATAGATAGATAGATAGATAGATAGATAGATAGATAGATAGATAGACAGATAGATGGATCTCATCTACGTCTGCTCTGTTTGCAGAGAAATCAAATAGCATTTATATCAGGTAGCGAGTCAAATGGCTAATTGATCCATCCATTATGCATATTAAAATTAATTTGATTAGTCTTTTGAAATATTAGTTCAGTAAATATATTGTCATGACACATAGAGGATCATATCTAAACCATACATGTATAAGAAAATATGAGCAGACCCTGACCAAACAGCTCCTACACGAACCGTCTGATCGAGGTTTTCCCTGCTTGCAAAGACGTGAAAAGTGTAATTATCAAGTAAAGGATTAAATCAATAATTAGATATTCTATTTCTGTACTATTGTCTGTAACAACATGTCTATTCATATCCGTGATCCGAAACCACTGAACCATATTGGCCATGCCCACTAGTCGGCGTGTAAACATGAAACCTACGTCCCATATACGAATCTACCTGTATAATCAATATCGATTTGTTTAAGGTAACCAAGAAAATAAACCCAAACCAGGTTAAGTGTACAATAAGAAAACTATACATATAAATAACTTGCTTTTATATATGCTATACTATCAAGGGTAGTTTGTTACATGTCAATGATCGGACGTTTTAAACATGTCGGACGCTAGATCTTTCAACTGAAAACGGTAAGCTCATTTATTTGTTTTAGCTTATATAGACATGCATGAATGTAAACAATATACATGCGTTGAAACTATTAACCTGAAGGAGAACTGGGCGAATGTCATAACGTTATAATTATGAACTCTGAGCACTTTGACTCCTACGGGAGACCTCTATTCTGAGTCTACACTGTTAGGAAATGTATAAACAGCCATTTCCTTGTAAACAGGCTTGACCAAGATGCTGTAGGAACCGTCTGATCTGGATCTACTCTGATCTGGATCTACTCTGATCTGGGTCTACTCTACTCTGGTCTGGGTCTACTCTGATCTGGTTCTTCTCTGTTTGCAAAGGTGTAAAAAGACGTATCTAGGATGTAAATGGTTACAGAAATATACATGAACTTAGAATATGGAAACTAATAGGCCAAGCAAATAATAGGATTTAAGTTCTTCCTGCTTTAGCAGCGTTTCACTTAGTGATCAATTCTCCGTCGTCTGTCAGTCTGTCTGTACTTCTGTCTCGACGTTGTGCGTCTATTGGAAAGTGGCATGTACGTTCGTCTGTATACTCTCATATCCAAATTACCCTATGTATTCGGACACCAAATATCCCCACTCGACTCGTTTGTAAAGCATAATAACTGAATTTGATACCATTATGACAACTTTGAATTAGACTGGCGCAGTATAAAAAAAGTGAAGACCCTGGTCAAACTTCTCCCTCGTGAAATGTTTGATCTGTGTCTTCACTATTTGCCTAAGTTTGTTTGTCCGAATATAATTATGGTACTGCTTATGCCACTGTCCAATATTATCAGTCCAGCATCAGGGTCTGAACTGTTTGCTTCACAAATTAGTTTTAAAACGAGACACAATAAAAACTGATTTGTTGCAGAAAACACCTGCAAAAGATTAGATTCATATTACAATTGAAATGGGCTAACCTAATTAATCTAAGTAATCGACAGATAAACTCGCATAAATAGAAGAGTTCCAGATCAAACTCTCCCTAAGTTTACCAAACTGGTACCTTCTTAATTACATGCATTCAGCTTTACAAAACGGTTGAGGGGGCAATTTGGTGTCTGAATACTTAGGGTCATTAGGACATGTCAAGGTTCATGTTGCAATGTAATCAACTTTTCTCTCCGATATCTCTGTCTGTGTGTCAGTGTGTCTGTCTCTATCTCTGTCTGTCTGTCTCTATATATGTATCTATCTATCTATTTGTCCATCTCTGTCTCTCTGTATTTCATTCCATGTATATCTGTGTCTATCTGTGTCTCAGTACCTCGTTTTGTCTGTCTCTGACTCTATCACTATCTCTGTATACATGTCTCTGTCTGTCTGTCTGTCTGTCTGTCTCTCTGTGTCTCTCTCTCTGTGTCTCTCTCTGTTTCTCTCTGTCTCTGTCTCTGTCTGTTTCTCTGTCTCTGTCTCTGTCTCTGTCTCTGTCTCTGTCTCTGTCTCTGTCTCTGTCTCTGTCTCTGCCTCTGCCTCTGTCTCTGTCTCTCTGTCTCTCTCTGTCTAACTCTCTCTGTCTGTTTCTCTCTGTGTCTCTGTCTCTCTCTGTCTCTGTCTCTGTCTGTCTCTCTCTGTGTCTCTGTCTCTCTCTGTCTCTCTGTGTCTGTGTCTGTGTCTCTGTCTGTCTGTCTCTGTCTCTGTCTGCCTGTCTGTCTGTCTGTCTCTCTCTCTCTCTCTCTCTCTCTCTCTCTCTCTCTCTCTCTGTCTCTCTCTGTCTCTCTCTCTGTCTCTCTGTCTCTGTCTCTGTCTCTCTGTCTCTCTGTCTCTCTGTCTCACTGTCTCTCTCTCTCTCTCTCTCTCTCTCTCTCTCTCTCTCTCTCTCTCTCTCTCTCTCTCTCTCTCTCTCTCTCTCACAGATTGACCACATATTTTTACAGAGAATCGCTACGAGCGCAAGGAGTTAAACAGTGTCCTGTTGTGTGTTGTTATGACCACTGTAAATATTTGTGTGAGTATAACAAGGAGGAGCGTCAATTTAGCCCATGACCTGCTTGATATTCATATAATGAATATTTATTAGCTTAATTTCTATACTGACATATGTACACAGGATGTTTTGGTACTGGTAGAAACTGTAGAGTCAGAACGTTTATAATTTCATAAACAAACAGACTGGACATTTCTCTGTTTGCAAAGGCGTGAAAAGGCGTTTTTAAAAGTATGGTGTGTAATTTTGGATATTTCAGAAGAATAAATATTATTAAATTCCGGACGGGTTTTGCAGACAATCCGGTTAGACCCTATGTTTATAGACCCCTGTGTTATAGATCCCTGTGTTTATTGTATTAATTCAACATAATCAAACACCTCTTTTAACCTACACACATGATCTAGATCCAGATGAGATACCACTTAACTCGATTTGTGCCTCATCTAGGTCCAAACTATTTTGAATAGCTTACATTTTTTAAATGCAATATATTTACGAAAATTCGTATTTTGATATTTGTAGCGAACGACATTTTTTTGCCGATCTGTAGTTGAATACCAATCGTAACTACTCGCCGTATTCCGTCAGAGTTCGGAATGCCTTATTTCGATAGAAATAGCCGAGGTGTTCCGAGTGGTTGAATACCTGTTAGCATGGAGAGGACATTTTACTTGTTTATCACCAGTGAATGTAGTCGCCCCCAAATATCTTTGACTCGGAAGTATTTTGTTGTTAAGTAAACTATTTTCTTTAATTTACATTCATTATCGAAACTTTAACCCTTTCAGAGCTACGAAGGCGGATCTGTGATATCAGTTATTTGTAATATTGTCATATAAATATAAGAATTAGCAGCAGGCTAGAGGCATGCGTCATTAACCTTTAGCCTGCTATGGGCGGATGAGTGAATACCTATGCAAACAGTTTGGGTCCATATGAGTCTCATCAGGATCCAAACTGTTTGACACCCTGATTGTATTTTTGTAGACAAATTGATCATAGCTTGAATTTTGAAAATGTAATTGGTGAAACATTCTGTAAAAATAATATGCTCAGCAGGCTAAAGGTTAATAATGAAATGACCATTTAAGGTGTACCGACTGATTTAAAGGGGAAATCCCTACATTCGATGCGTTTTAAAAATACCTTACATGTACAAAATTCATTTGTTTATATCCTGAAAAGTAGTACATGTATATAGCAAGAAAAGCTATCAAATAAACGTTGACAGGGTACCCACGGACAAGGAAAAGTCAAGGAAAAAGGATTTTTTTTCAAGGTCAGGGAAAAGTCAGGGATTTTTTTAAATGGTCAAGGAAATTTGAAATTTGGCAAAAGTCAGGGAAAAGTCAGGGAAATTTGGAACCAGGGCCTGAGGGCTGAGGAAATATGTCAAAAATGAGAAATAATGAAAATAAAAGGCTAAGACAGTTTCTTCAATTTTGACTAAATCAAGCATCTTTATACATCTTTGATTAGCTTTGTATATTTCACATCCGAATTTTAAAGCATATCTGTCATGAAGTCCACTAAAACAAAATCATTGGAGAATTCTGGCACCTCTGTAAGACTCCAGCATCAGTTTTGACAGCAGTGCTAGAATATGGCAGCAATGCTAGATATTGGACATTCTACTGTAGTGTCTTCACTTGTTAGGACAGGCAGGGCAGCAGTGCTAGATATTGGACATTCTACTGTACTGTCTTCACTTGTAAGGGCAGCAATATTTGGTCTTCTATTATGAAAACAGTGAATATGCAGACCCTTTTTTGGCGTCTACAGAGACCCCTTAAAAGGACCTATTTTTCCCAATTTGGGAAAAACATCCAGAGTGATGCAAAATTTTGATTAAATTGTAAAACAAGAGGGCATGAAAGGCCCTGATATCTCTCACCAGAAAATCAGAGGAGAAGATTTTCAAAGTCTTCACTATGTGTTTCTATATAGAAAACTAGCCGGCCGGGCCAATTTTGACCCGATTTAGATAGCATGCTATATCAGTGTCTTACACACTGTATGTACTATGTTAAAATTCAGCTTACACAGAAAAATTGAAAGATTAACCCTTTCCACCATAGATACACATTTTATCACCTTTGCAATATCATAAATCTGAGTTTTTACTTTAGTCTACTGCCAAAATATTTCTTAACTTTGCTTAAAAATAAAATTTTACTTAATTATATATTCATAGTAGATGGAGTCTCTAATAAAAATTCATGGAGGAAAGGGTTAAGAGAGGTAGAAAAGATTCAAGAGACTTTATACTTAGGGTGCATATTAGGAAATTTTTGGCATCATGCATGTTACATTCAATATTAAGCAATTAAAAATAAAAAAAGTCAAAAACATTTATAATAATATTTTCTTTATTTAAAATGATCAAAACACTACTGCTGTATATATAGTTGTCATAAAGAGAGAGGTGGTAAGGATCGGGTGATGGGGGAGGATGGAGGCCAACATTTATTGATCATGCTCATAGATGTCCAATTAAGCTGGAACCCTGGTTGAAAATGGCAAAACATCCATGTATTTGACATGCGTTCATTGTAGGGACTTCCTCTTTAAACTAAAGGCCGATTATATAGTTTGGTTAACATTTCCTGGTTCACTAACTGTATAAATAGAGAGCTAAATTCTAGCTTAATCAAGGATGACTTCAGTCTGTGTGGAGACGGGCGTTAGACTGGCTTGAGTCGGAGTTTAGAAGTCGGGGAAAAGTCTGCTAGCTCTCATATCTCTAGGTTTGAGAAATAAAATAACAACCGAAGGTATGGTGTCGTTATAATACTATCGCTATACATTGTATTACATTTGGTTAAGATGAGACGCCAAGTAACTCGTCACCGCACCAGAATTCAAACTGCTTGATACTCCGTTTATAACGAAATTTAACAAGCCTCATCTCTAACACGTAAAGCAGACAAATACAGTAAAACCTCTCTTAACCGGAATTCTAATTGAGAAGAATTTAGATATTTTAGGCAGGTGACTGCTTAATGCACGGTGAAAGTCATGCAGAAAGCTCTTCTAGGAGCCCTGCATTAAACTGTCACCCGTCCCCAAGACCGATATTCATACTAAATTTAACGTCCGGTTAAGAGAGGTTTTACTGTACGTGTCAAACGGAAGAAAAGGCTGACACTGAAACGGGTTATTGCATTAATTTCAAATGAATGATCGGCGGCGAGGAAAATGCGGAATTCAGTTCCATGGAAGTTTCATTAGGTGACCTATAACACAGTTGTGTTGTTTCTATCATAGTTAAATGTGATTTACATCTGCAAACTTGTTACAAATCAAAATTAATGTGTGCAATTCAGCCGACCTGTAGCTGATTTAAATCACAAATACAGTAAAATCTCACTATAGAACCTATCTCACCACTTAACTCTTTGCACGCTAGCCGCGAAACTGTTTTTACGTATGCAAACAGTTTGGATCCAGATGATCCTGGTGAGATGTGGCGTCTCATCAGGATCCTAACTGTCTGTCATTTTTACCATATCTTTGTACAAAAATGAGATAAAGTTTATTTTTAGAATTGAAGCAGACGACAATTATTACAGACGAAAAAATACTCAGCGTGCAAAGAGTTAATCAATAAATACGCCTTTCTACGTCTTTGCAAACAGAGTAGTCCCAGATCAGACGGCTCTTACAGTTTCTGCCAGTGCCAAAAGTTCCTATGTCTTTTTTATATTTCAACAAATTTATCTACATGTAATTAACATTCACGGTGTCATTATTTCGCACACGAATATTCATGGAGGGAAGGGTTAAGCAAATTAGCATGGAGGTCTATAAAACCAATGACTATTGAATGTGGAATAATGTAGAACCTCTCTAATGCGACCACTTAATGAATAAACATGAGTGCCTTTATAAGCAGGTGGTTGCTTAATGCAGGATAAAGGTAATGCAGAAAGCTCATCTAGAAGCTTGCTGCATTACTTTTGTCATGCATTAAGCTACCACCTGCATCTAGCACCCAGAATTAAACCTCTTTTAGGTGGGCGCATTAGCGGGGGTTTATTGTACAGGTTCTTATGCAGACATTGTGTAATATTAGTGTACATTCAACCTGGGCGATTTTTTTCTAATGTATACAAACATGTTGCCTGAATGTGACGTCATTAACCCTTTCGCTGCCAAACTCTGTCGTCTGCTAACTTTGTCGTCTGCAACAAATATTCATTCTTTTGATTTTCTTCATTTTTGTTTCAAAAACATAGTAACAGTAACAAACAGTTTGGATCCTGATGAGACGCCGAGTTACTCGGCGTCTCATCTGGATCCAAACTGTTTGCATAGGTAATCACAGATCCGGCATTGGCAGCGAAAGGGTTAAAATCATTGTCGTCCTGCTATATAGATATGATTCTACATTTTCTGTCAAAATAGTCAGATATACGCCTTTGCAAACAAAGTAGATCCAGATCAAACGGCTCCTGTAGGAATAATGTAGATAGTAATATGTAGTTTCTGCCATTGCTCCAACAAACTGTTTTATATGCCAGTATACAAAAAAAGCTAATAAATATTTATGTCATTATTGCTAACCTGAATATTAATGAGGTAATGGCTGAACTTTCAAATGCACCAATCATGTATTTGTAAAATGACGATAAAGAACATTGTGCTCATGTAAATATGTAGGCGAATACGCGATGACTAGTGTAAACTACTTGTGTAAACAACAGATGAGACGCCGATTATTTTATAAGACGAAATAAATAAATGTATGGCTTAAGCATCCAAACTGTATGACCCACTGGTTATATTTCGTAAAATAAAGTCAAGAACATTTTGAAAAGGAGGAGTGGACAATACGCAAACGAAATTAATTCGCCGACGAAGGTGACAAAATAGTCTCGTTTTGTTGAACTGTCATATTCCTTAATCCATTTCCTCATAGGCTATTTTTAGATCCCACTTCTTTGAATAAATCTACCGGAAAGGAGCATTAACTACAGAACAGGAAAATGTCAGAAATTTGTAGTTCTGAAACCATTGTAATAAATAGAGCATTTGCTCCTTAGGAGCAAATGCTCTATTTATTACAATGGTTTCGAAAAGTGACTTTTACAGAGGCGTAGAAAGGCCAATTTATGGAGGAAAGGGTTAAAATCTGCTAATAAAACAACGTGTGCTCAAATTCAGTTCAGTTCAGTTATAACTTCTTCAGGGTTTTGAGAAAATATTAATCAAGTGCCAAAACACAAGTTTTTGAGAAACTAAGGAGCAATAGTCCAACAGTGTTGACCCTGATGAGACACTGATTCACTCGCTGTCGCATCTAAATCGAAACTGTTTTCAAATAGGATTAAAGCCGCTGCTATTGTGATGTGGATTAAGCCGATCACGGTCTGATAAGATTACTGTCTGTCTTAGGCCTAGACGTGGAGTTTTTATGCTACGCGTTTTTTACAGAAACATAAATCCAAATGTGATCGTGTCCGGGTCAGGGTATCACTCCGGTCCTCTGGTTAGGGTCTGCACTGGTAAGGGTCTGCACAGTTTACTACACAGAATCTTAAAGTAGTGTTAATCCTTTCAATAGACTCTATTGTTAAACAATGACCGTTCCAGTTTAAATTTTACAAGCATATAAACACAGGAATATTTATTAAACCATGATAGAAACTGTTAAATCAGATCTGTACTACATGTACATGTAATTCATAAGCAAACGGAAAATACCCTGATCAGACAGCTTCTACAGCTCGTCTAAGCTGGATCTACTCTTTTGGCGAAGGCGTTAAGAAGCGTATATATATGGAGCACGGTAGAGAATAACCCATCTAATGCGACCACTTTAAAATAACTATGGCTGTCTTTATAAGGAGGTGGTAGCTTAATGCAGGACGAAAGTTATGCAGAAATCTCCTATAACTTTCATCCTGCAGTAAGCTACCATCTGCCTCTGCCAACCAGAATTTTTTTGTGGTCGCATTAGACGGGTTTTACTGTATAAGGTTATTTGAGATTTTCGATTAGTGAGGTCTAATTAACTGTAATTAATAAGAATGTACACCCTTTTCATGCTGCCCTCGAACTTTCGATGATTTATTTAGGGTTGTCAAGATACAAATTATTTGTTACACTGATTATATATTTGGTAGAGATATACAAGGAGAATATATGGAAAACTGTAGCAGGTGACAGATAGTTACTGACAACAATTACGCAGTGTGCATACAGGTACATAGAGTAAGATTCCATTTATGTATATAGAGTAAGATCTCATATAGGTACGTAGAGTAAGATCTCATATAGGTACATAAAGTAAGATCTCATAAAGGTACGTAGAGTAAGATCTCATATAGGTACATAAAGTAAGATTCCATTTATGTATATAGAGTAAGATCTCATATAGGTACGTAGAGTAAGATCTCATATAGGTACATAGAGTAAGATCTCATATAGGTACATAAAGTAAGATCTCATAAAGGTACATAGAGTAAGATCTCATATAGGTACATAAAGTAAGATTCCATTTATGTATATAGAGTAAGATCTCATATAGGTACGTAGAGTAAGATCTCATATAGGTACAGAGAGAAAGATTTCATATAGGTATATATAGTAAGATCTCATATAGGTACATATAGTAAGATCTCATATAGGTACAAATGTACATAGAGTAAGATTCCATATAGGTATATAGAGTAAGATTAGATTCCATATAGGTACATAGAGTAAGATATAGAGTATATAGAGTAAGAATCCATATAGGTAAATAAAGTAAGATCTCATATAGGTGCATAGAGTAAGATATCATATAGGTGCATAGAGTAAGATATCATATAGGTACTTAGAGTAAGACCCCCCCCCCAATGCGACCACATAATATATTAAGTAAGTGTCTTTAGCAGCATGTCGTTGCTTAATACGGAATAAAATAAATGCTGAAATTTCCTATAGGAGCTTTCGACATAACTTTTGTACTGCATTAAGCTACCACCTACTTTAAAAGTCCAGAATTATGCTTTCTTTGAGCAGTCGTATTAGCTAGAATTGACTGTAACAGGTAAACACTTATTGGGATGCTTGGGTGAAGTTAAGGTGTCCCATTAGCCCGTCTGTATATCCGTAATACACGTGTAACATCTCATTGGATTTTACACCCAAAACGTCATAACTATAATAAAACATTGTTACTGGTTACGTTTGATAAATTTCACCCCGGCGCAGGCAAATAGTCGTTGAATAGACGCGTAGATGTAAACATGGCAGCCATTAGGTATGTTTTATTTCCTTTATTTATACTTTTTTCTGTTTCTTTAATCATTAAGAAATATTTTAGCCCAAGTTATACAGAGAAAAGAAAAATTCTTCTAAAGCACTGATCTGTCGTAAAAGTTACTCCCAAGTTTCCGAAATTTCAGCATGCGTTTGTAGTATGTCAAATAAGTTGGCTCTTTACCTAGATGGAGAGTGCGAGAGTTAAGTTGGTTCTTCACATAGATGGAGAGTGCGAGTGTCAAACAAGGTTGGTTCTTTACCTAGATGGAGAGTGCGAGTGTCAACCAAGTTGGCTCTTCATGTAGATAGAGAGTGCAGGTGTCAAACAGGTTGGTTCTCCATCTAAATCCCAGCTGTGTGCAAGTACCTTTCGGGTCGCGTTAAATAGGAATCTAACTACCAATCGTACGACTGAAATAATCGTTACTTCTAAACTATGACGATTGTCACGCCCATTTGCAATTGTACTATACTAGAACTCGTCATAGTTTCAGTCGTATACAAAAACAGAGTAAGTCGTAAATACTGTACAATAGAACGTGCGATAGTTCCGGCTATTCGAGTATTGGCAATCACTGTAAACTGGTCTAGGGCTTTAGGCCGTGCGATCTTACGTTCATGTGCATGTAAACAAACACCAGCAAATTCTCTTTAAAATGGCATTACAGTACGCTTGTTGTATTTCCCCCCCCCCCCCCCCCCCACACACACACACACCTTGTAAAACTACCATTTGTCTTAAAAAACATTTAGTAATCACTGAAGAAATTTTATAACACGCGTTTAATAAGTTCCTGACCCTTAATGTACTGGATGTAGAAAAGCTTTGGAACAGTGTCCACTCAGACCAAAGGGCTTACGAGGAAACGCTTTGACCAAGATTTGTCATACAAATCATTTTCTTCACCAATACATTTTGATACAACCTTTTTGTTTAACTGTTATTCAGAAAAGGAACATCCAGTTGTAATTATCCAGAATATTAAGGGTTAATCTGCTGCTAATAAATGTGTGTAGCTGGTATTTATATAGCAAAGGTATACTCCATATAGACTGATGCTAACAGATGTGTGTAGCAGGTGTTATATAGCAAGGTTATACTCCATACAGAGTGATGCTAACATATGTGTGTAGCAGGTGTTATATAGCAAGGTTATACTCCATATAGACTCTAACAGATGTGTGTAGCAGGTGTTATATAGCAAGGTTATACTCCATATAGACTGTAACAGATGTGTGTAGCAGGTGTTATATAGCAAGGTTATACTCCATATAGACTCTAACAGATGTGTGTAGCAGGTGTTATATAGCAAAGTTATACTCCATATAGACTGATGCTTACAGATGTGTGTAGCAGGTGTTATATAGCAAGGTTATACTCCATATAGACTGATGCTAACAGATGTGTGTAGCAGGTGTTATATAGCAAGGTTATACTCCATATAGAGTGATGCTAACAGATGTGTGTAGCAGGTGTTATATAGCAAGGTTATACTCCATATAGACTCTAACAGATGTGTGTAGCAGGTGTTATATAGCAAGGTTATACTCCATATAGACTGATGCTTACAGATGTGTGTAGCAGGTGTTATATAGCAAGGTTATACTCCATATAGACTCTAACAGATGTGTGTAGCAGGTATTATATAGCAAGGTTATACTCCATATAGACTGATGCTTACAGATGTGTGTAGCAGGTGTTATATAGCAAGGTTATACTTCATATAGACTGATGCTAACAGATGTGTGTAGCAGGTGTTATATAGCAAGGTTATACTCCATATAGACTGATGCTTACAGATGTGTGTAGCAGGTGTTATATAGCAAGGTTATACTCCATCCTTTTTACGCCTTTTCCGGTAGTATAGATCCAGTTCAGAGAGAATATTCTGGGTACTGTCTGAAAAGGGTCTACACTGTTTGCTTATGAACTTATATAGACCTTGTTTTACAGTGTCTTCCAACCATTCCTGTATCACTATGTCATTATTAAAAACCAGTCATTAAATATTCAAAATGCTAGTATTTCTTACATACAGTAAAACCTCACCACAAAATTACATCAAGTATTTTGCGTTAAATGCAGGTGGCTCCTATAGGAGCGTACTGTTTTACTTTCACCTTGCTTTAAGCAGCCACCTGGCCTAAATACCAACTAAATTAACACACGTTAGCGGTCATTATAGAGAGGTGTTACTGCATATATCCACGAGGTAAAGGATTAAAGATGATGTGCGACATACTTGAGTTCGCATTGCTGCCCTAGGTCATTCACGGTCAATGTAACTATTTGAGCGTCATTATAGCCCATATATAAGCATTCCTATGTATGTATGATTAACTATTTGTGATAACTAATACCGGACCATTTGATATATACATGTTCTTCTCAACACTTTACCACATATATACGCCTTTTAACCCAGCAAACAGAGTCGACCCAGATCAGACAGCTGCCGTAAAATCAGGATCTGCTCTGTTTGCCTACAGGATAATATAAATATGAAACTACAGCATTTACAATGACCAAAATTTCCCGTGCTCACAAACTTTTATAAAACTTCATTAATGTATATACATACAGTAAAACCTCACTATAACGGTCACTAAATTACATCAAGTATTTTGTGTTAAAGACAGGTGGCTACTTAAAGCAAGATGACGGTAAAACAGAACGCTCCTAAAGGAGCGTACTGTTTTACTTTCACCTTACTTTAAGCAACCACCTGCACTAAATACCAACTAATTAACACAACTGATGCATTAATGTCTGTTATATAGAGGTTCTACAGTAGTGCCATTATTAATATTTCGTATATACACATTCATTACGTAAAGGGTGAACCCTTTTCAAACAGTGTCACTCAGATCAGACGGCTCCATATAGATGCTGTCATTTCAAACAGTGTATACCTAGACTATACGACTCTAGTTTGTGCCGTCTAACCAGGGTAACTATGTCGTTTGTTCAGCGATAATATAGATCTGATGCTAATGTTTTGCCATGGCCAATGTTGTCCGTCTTCACAAACCACTATATAATTAGTTTTCATATGATAATTTCTTTAAAATTGAATATTCATTAGCATGCTATGCGGATTTTTTGTCCTAAACATTCCAAACAGTTCTGGATCAAGAGGAACTCAAGGTTGACTCACCCAGTATTACAAAACATTTTATTCTGCTCAAAAATGATGTTTAGTCAAATTCTTACATACAGCAAATATTTACAATGTACTTCCTACAGATTCCTTTACGTTTTTGAGAAACTACGGACCAGTATCCATGCTTATTAAACGTTTTTAGTTAAGTCTGAATTCGTTCTCAAGTTATTGATTGGTCCGATTTGAGCCTTTGGCATGTACCCAACTGTAAAATAGCTTTGATCTTGATGAGTTACCGATTGCCATATTTTGAAACGTTAATTAATTTAAAGGAAACTGCCTGTCGACCGTTCACAGAAATTGCACCATAGATGTGGGTTCGATCCTTTGCCAGTTTGAGCCAATTTATATTTCCTTTAGTCCTTTACCTAATGAATATTCTTGTCAGAAATAACGACACCATGAATATGTTTTATAATGTTATAAGAATACAGGAGTCTGCTTACAACGGTGTCAAAAGGCGGCTTTATAGGTATAGGGCTTATATGAGCCACAATATATATCAGGTATGTCAGTAGTAAATATGGGCCACGATATGTGTCAGATATTTTAGTGGAAAACTATACAGTAGATCGTCTTTAAAACGACCAGTTAATGAATATGAGTCGTGTGAGATGGTTACCTAACCTAAGACGAAAGTAATACTGAAAGTTCCTATGGAAGCTTTCTGCCAAACTTTTGCCCTGAATTAAGTTGTCATCTGCCTTCAATACCTAGAATTGGACATCGTTTCAATGATATCGTTAAAGAGGTTTTAATATAGCTGTTAACAGTCTAGATCCAGATCAGTCGCCTTATTGAATAATTGAGTCTGGCCAGGGGTCAATATTTTGTATCACTTTATACAATAAAAATGCTATATTTCTATCTCTGTCTCTCCCTCTCTCTGTCTGTCTA